>JAWWEV010000018.1:636283-690107 GCA_035583235.1 Hafferia zeledoni
GGGTCCCCGGGCCACGCCATCAGCGCCCGCCGCGGGGCCCCGGCGAGGAGCGCGGCCGCCCGCAGCCCAGCCTGCAGCAGCGCCGCCATGGCCGGCACCGGGCGGGGCCTGGAGGGGCGGCCCCGGCGGGGTCCGGAGCGAGGTGGCCTCTGGAGGGCTCGCGTGCAGCCGTGGGGGTCGCCGCCAAGAGTGCGGGCAGGGCACAGGCACCAGCCCCTGGCCCGGCTGAGGTGAAGCTGCCCGGGCTGTGTGGCCAGAGCCGTGCGGGGTCCAGAGTCTCCTCAGGAGGCTCTGCAGCCGCCCCGGTGCTGGTGGGCGTGACCATCCTCGCCAGCAGCCCCGTTTGTCCGGTGAACACCCACAAGAGGAAGGCTGAGCGAGCCTTCGGCCACGTTACTTGTGCCTTTCATGGGGCAAGTGTGTGACGCACGGACACAGCGAGTCTCTGCCGTGGTGCGAGGCACGTGTGTGCTGCACACGAACGATGGGCAGCTCCTGCACCACAGTGCAGCCGAAGGTGCCATTGTCTTCGGCCTCCCCCGGGCTGGCTGGGGACGCTGGGGGACAGCTGCCTGCGTGGGATGGCGACGGGCTGCCAGCATCACCTGGAACAACACAGACACACGTGGGTCTCTCTGCAGACCAGGCAGCTCTGTGGGTTAGCAGCTCCCACTGCCCTCCCCAGTGGGGCTTGGCCCTGGCAGCTCCCCCTCTGTCCTTGCTGCCCTGGCCTATAAAGGCTGCAAAGTGGATGGATCCGATGCTGGGGAGCAGAGTAGGGCTGGGTGAGGGTGGGGGGTGGTAGTGTGGGTGGGGAGCAGCGTGGAGAGGGAGCAGCTGTGGTGGGTGCGAGGCCTGGGCGTCATGGTGTGTCACTGTGTCCCCACCACGTCCCCCTCTGTATCCCCTGCAACTCACACACCCCTTTGACTGCCCCATCTGCTGCACTTCCAACCCCCTCTCTCCCGTACTTCTGGGCTTCTCACGCTCCCTCCTGCCCACACATCAATCCTTGGTCCTGGGAAACTACCCATATTCTTCCCAGCTCCTGCGAATGGGACAGTGATGGCCTCAGGCAGAAGCTTCCAGCGGTCACCAGTGCCCTGAACAGAGTGCAGTGGTCCCTCCCCAGCGTCCCAGCACCCTTGGCACTCTGAGCTCCATGCAGCCCACCTGCTCCTCCCACCCTAGCAAGGCCAGGAGTATCCACAGGAAGGTGATGTGTACTCACAGCCTTCAGCCTGGGTTCTGGCACCAGGCAGCTGCTGGTCTCTCAGCAGCAGCCCCTCGGGGTGGGTGCAGGGCTGGGTGACTGCTGCCCGTGCTGCCCGGCCCCGCAGACAGCCCCTGCCTAGCACCCTGTGGCCCTCGTGCCGTGTGTGGTACGGGACACTCCGGCCTCGAATGCAGAGAGTGTCCACATTGTCGGCATCTGAGCCCAGGATGTCCGGCAGCAGGGCCTCGGCTCTGGAGCTGTGTATGACCCAGTGTCCCGAGGCTTGGGCTGGGCGTCCCAGGAGTGAGATGACCATCATTAAATCATGGCTGTCCTGGTCTCCAAGGGCATCCCAGGGAAACTGCAGCTGGAAGGAGGGAAGGAAAGTGGCCATGGCTTAGCTCTGGAGGCCTTGGCAGGAGAAAGGAAGAAAGTCTTTAGGCATGTACAGGTGCTCACTAAAGCATCCCCCTGCACATTGTCCCCGGGTACAGCCTGACAGCCATCCCAGACTCACATTGCCCCGGGAGCATGTCAGCTGATCCGCCTGCAGCGGAGCCGGGACCCACATCCTGCCCCAGATGCTTGGTGCCTGATTCACTCCTTCTCGTCCTCCTGCCCTGACTGTGTGGAGTGGATCTGGGCAACCCCATTACCTGGCCCTGGAGGGTGCAGGATCCCTGGCTGTTGGCTGTGGGGAGCAGCCGGGAGAGCTGCTCAGTGATGCCCAGGTCTTGGATCAGCTTCTCACGCTGCAGCAGAGCATTCACTCTCCTCCTCTCCTCGTGTTCCACGATGTCCCGGGGCTGCATGGAGTCGTACTGCACACGCTGCACCTTGGCAGAGAAGCACCTGAGCTACAGCAAAGCTGAAGCTGGGATAATGCACAGGTGAGACAATGTCACAGGCTGCTCCAACTCTGGGGAGAGTTACAGACTCGGGGTAGGATGGAGATCCTGGGGGGAGTCACAGCAGGAAGCGACAACACTGGGGCTTGCAAGTACTGCCCAACACAAGCTGTCGACTTTCTGGACTTCATACAGGGAGTCAGACCTAGAATTTCTGCTTTGTGGGAGCATCTATGCCCCAGCATGGCTTCCAGAGCCATGTCACTGCCATGGAGAGTCCATGGACAATGCTGCCCCTGAGGTACCTTTCTATCCCATGTCTTGGTGCTTCTGTGGGTAAGGTGGGTTGTAGAAGCTGTGCTTTTATTCTGCATCCTCTCTGTTTTCTTCTTCCTGGTGGCAGCTTCCAGCTTTTCGTTTTTCAGGCGAATCTCCTCCAGCTGCTGCCTGCCACAGAACAGCAGAGTCAGTCACTGGCTCAGTCAAAGACACAATAGCAAAAGACATTTCTTGCAGGCCAATGTTCTGTATAAACAGCCCATATGAGAAGTGTGCCAAGAGAGGGGCCAGGAATGCTTGTAAAGAGACTTTTAAAAAAGAGAAATGGGCTTAGATAAGGCTATGCCTGCCAGAAGGGAGTGGGACATTTGGGACATGGTTTTTCCAGTGTTCAAAAGTCAATGGAGCACTGCCCTTGCCTCTCGGGGGTCCATACAAAAGGAGCTGCTTTGCTGTGGTGCCACAGCACGTGCATGTTCCTTCCCTTCCCCTCCGGTTCTCCCCACTTGCTTACACCTGCCAAGCAGCAGAGTGGCTCCCCAGAAGGGCTCAGCAGCGGGTGGTCTCCATGCACCCCATGAGGACGGGTTTCTGCAGGAGCAGCGTACCTGGCGTGCTCCTCTCGTGCCTTGGATGCCACCGTTTCCTGAAAGAGAGACCTGCCCTGGCGGAAGAATGGCTCGTATTTCTCTGTCCCAGGTGCTGGGTAGATGCGCCGGAAGCTGCCCAGGTGCTCGTTCTCGTAGGTCTCGGCCTGAGCCAGCCAGGCAGCCTGGGTGCTCTCCTGGTCCCGGCGCCTGCAGCCGGAGGGACAATGGGGAGCTGCAGAGAGAAGCTCTGGGGCTGGCTGAGCACAGGGCTGACATGCTCAGTGTTTCCCAGGACTCCTGATGGAAACAGCAGCTGGAGGCAGCTCCCAGTTTGCCTGCAAGGAGCAGGCTCCCTAAATACTGGCCTCGTGAAAGGAGATGCAGATGGAGGAGGGGGAAACCCTCAGCCCTGGAAAGGAACCTGGCTCTGGAGAAGGGCTGTTCCAGCCCCCTGAGGCAGGGCTGCAGTCTGTCCTGTGAGCATCCTGCCAGCCCAGGGACACTGGCACTGGCTGTCCCCGCTGAGGGGTGCGACAACAGATGCAGCTCAATGGGGATGTCTCTGTCAGAGCCCAGAGCACGAGCTGTCACAGATCTCCAGGTACCCAGAGAGAAGCCCCTAGCTTTTCCTTCCAGGATGCAGATGGCTTGGGAGAGCTCAGAGGCTGCCCAGTGCCATGAGCTCTCTGAGTTTTCATCTGCCAGCCCTGGTGTTACCCTGCTTTGCCATGCCCCGGGGTGAACAGCAGTACCTGGACTCACGGAGAGCCTGGTTGGCCTGGAGGAGCCGCTCCTTTACCCGCCGCTTGTCTTCCTCCAGCACCTTCTTTCTGTCGCAGGCATGCACATTGATCAGGTGGAAGGTGTCACACAGAAGGGCATCCTTCACCTCATGGTCTAGCTGAGAGTCCGTGTTGAAGCTGGGAGAGTGGTTCACCTGTCAAGACAAGCAGGTAACCTAACCTGGCACTCGAGCTCCCAGCCTATGGCCCTGGCCACCCCCCACACTGTCCATGGATGCTCTTCCCTGTATCAGTGACAGGAAGCAGGAGGACACATGCTGTGCTCTGTCCTGCAGGGTGGTGCCCACCTGTGCTACAGGTCACCTGGATTCCACCCCACAGGGTACAGGCAGGGGGCAGCAGTCATGAATTCAAGGTGCTCTTACAGGACAAGGGATCCTAAGGTTTGGGAAATTCCCTGCTGTTAGAGGATGTGCAGGGAGCTGTCTCTCTTGGATCCTGCTCACAGCAGGGTGCTTGGCTTCACAGGCTGGTTCATTCTGTCAGTGAGGTGGCCCTTCTGAATCAAACAAGTCCTGCTCATCCCAACCTCCTTGTCCTGGAGCCTCTCTCAGATTTTGGTTGTCCACTCTTTCCTCACCTCCAGCAGCCACGGCTTCAGCCTTCTGTCCAGCAAAACGTCAAAGCCCAGGATCTCGAAGCAGGCGCAGCTGGCAGTGTGGTTGGGGAAGCAGCTCTGGTAGTGGTGCTTCAACACAGGGTGAGCCGAAATCAGTGTCTTTATGACAATGTCATCAATATCTGCCCAGAGCTTTGTTGTGTTGTAGCTGTGCTCTGCCATCCAGGCGTTCAGGGTGGACAGCTTCCTGCATGGGGGACAGGAGATGGTTAAGGTCTGAGCTGTGCCACCCCAGGAAAGGTGAGGTAAACCAGTGTCCCTAGGCAGTGTTCCTGTGGTGCCTGGATGTGCGAGTACCTCTTGCTGCCCATTGTGTCATCCTGGACGAAGTTCTCATTATGCTTGTTGATCGCATAATTGGTCAGATGCATGCAGATGTCACCCTGGCAGGGAACCAAGAGAGACAGAGACATTCATTCACACTGAACCACAGAGTGAGGACAGAAACAGCCCCACCAGATACTCCCAGGTCCTTCTTTTCCGTCTGAAGCATAAGCAGAGCAGGAATGGTGTGGAACTGAACATGCTTGCTCACTGGGGCCAGAAGCAGGAGGTACTCGCCAGAGGCACCAGTGAGGAGCAGGGGGATCTGGCCTGCAAGTTTTCAACACCTGATGGGGTGAGGCCTCAAGAAACCAGATCTGAATCTACTGTTGATCCAGTTTTGAACATGAGGTTGGAAACCTTCTAAGGTTCCTTCCATGCAAAACAACTTCATGATTCTGTGGTAATGCCAGTAAATGACTGAAATGTGGGGCTAGATCTACTTCAGTCCCTCCTGAAATACCTCCTGTGAGGAGGAGGAGGGGTGGGTACAGAGGGAGAACAGGAAAGCAGTAAGCTGGGACCCCTGAAGCCCCCAGCCCCTGCCTTTTCAAGGCCTGGAATGCCCCTAAGACAAGTCAGGGATTGACACCTGTAGATACTATGTGAAGTTTTTTGAAACTTCCTTTTTTTACCAGGTTCCTGCTGCTGCGATTGATGTACCTCATGGTGGCAAACCGGGCCAGGCCCTCCTTGTAAACAAAAACCCTCAGGGGATCACAGGATGTGACCAGCACATAGATGCGCATGTCAAACTTGAAGCCATCGATGAGGAAGGGCTGTGAGGAAAGCCAGGAGCAAGAGTGAGGTCAGGAACTGCTCCATCTGCCTGTGCTGCTCCTTGGCAGCAGAGGAGAGGGTCAAGCTTTGGCTGTGCCCCTGCTGTGCCACAGCTGTCCCTGGCAGACCAGGAGAGACATGGAAAGGATGTGGGATGCTGGCAGAACGAGGAGACTGGAAGCCTTCCCTGGTGTTCTGGGACTGTCCCAGTACCTCAGAGATGTACTGCTGACAGATCATGCGCTCCCCATGCTTGATCTCCTCCGGGTGGTGGGTTATGAAGATCCCTCTTCCCTGGCAGCTGTTGTCAGGCTTGCAGATGAACGTTCTGGTTTTACTCATGGATCTGTAGGCCTGGAAATCTCCATAGCTGTACAAGGAAGGGGTGATGGTCACCAGCTGCAAAAAACAGCCTCTGAACTCCAAGAGCGAGGTACTGAAACCATGGCACTGGGGGCCAGTACAAATCAAATGTTCACGGGGAGGAATAGAATCCCCATTCCTGATCTACAAGAGTCACAAGTTGGTCCCTGTGTGACCTGACTCAGCTCTCCCTGTCCCACCTTTCCCTTGTGCACACCTCCACCTGTACTGGGAGGTCCATGGCAGAGGTCACCACGGAACGTGCTGGAGCCAGTAAGATTTGGGCTCTGGTGCCCAGAGAGAGCAGGCGAGGAGGCTCCCCCTGCCCGTGCCCCTCTGAGCCCCGTGGCACTGCCCCACACCACTCACTCGGCCGGCAGGCACCACGTGCGGGGGAAGATGTTGTACTCGGTGGGGAAGAGCCGGAGCATGCGGTTCAGGTTGCGAGCCAGCAGGTCCTTACGGCAGAGCTCAATCATGCCTGGGAAGTGGTTGATTTTCTGAAAGAGGGGCAGAACACCCCAGATCAGCAGAGGCCCTGCAGGGATGGATCCTCCTGGCCCTATGAAGAACCCGCCACTGAGCAGGAAGCACCTGCCCTGAACTGCTGCTGAAGGGCAACACTGCACTACAGCCGCTTTATCTGAGCTTCACCAGTGATTTATCTGCCTGTTCCATCTCAGCCCTGGAGCTCTCCCTTCCCAGAGCACCACAGGAGCCATTTGTCATTGTGGCTTATTTGTTTCACAGCACATTACAGGGCTGGCAGTGCTCCCACTCCTGCCATGGTTGCTCTGAGTGCTGCTGAGGCCTCGACTGCAGACATGGCACAAGGAAAGGCATCTGACCCCAGGCCCTGGAGCTGAGGCACTGCTTTGGATGCCTCTGCTCCGCTCTGCCATATGCTGTTCTATCCACAGTGCCCGTATTACCCTCCCTGAGCAATTCCCACTGGACAGCCATTGTGTTTACCTGGAACCGCTTCATTTCCATGAGGCGCTCCAGAGAGACTGAGCTGTCCGTCCAGTACACTGTCCACTCCTCATTTTCTCTCGCCTCTTTCAGCCCGCAGTGCTGCGCCGCCCGCCGCACTGTGCCAAGGCAAGAGGTGACAGGGGACAGCCAGGGGAGCCATAGGGACTGACAAACCCCCAAAATAACCAGGGACAAAATGTGGAACAAACTTCTCTGGGCTGCAGTTCTCCTCTCAGAAGTATAAGGCACTGGCAGGACACTTTTGGAGGTGTCAGGAACACCAGCTTTTACTGGCACAACCCCCCAGGCTTTGGCTGCAGCTGTTCTGGGTACTCTCAGCCCTCTTAATTCCACCTGCCTTGCAGTGCCCAGGGCCCCTCACTCAACAGCAGGGTTGAACCTGCTGTGGGGCTCATACTTCACAGGAGCAAGTCTTGGGAAGCCATGAGTTTAATCTCCAGAATCAAAGGTCTTTTGGCAGTAGAAAAAATTTCTGGGGCTAAAGGTCTGCTGGGATGCTTCATGTTAGTGCCAGGTCTGACTTTGGCCCTCACAGGGATGGGGAAGTGATGGAGGTCTCTGCACACCAAGACCCCTTAGCAAAGTGGCTTAGTAACACCCCTCAAGGCCCAGGAGTTTGTTCTTTTTAAGATCCAGCTTGTGGCAGGAAAGAAAAGCAGGACAGGAGAGAGGGCCAGCTCTTCAGAGTCATCAGGGATGGATGGCACAGGGAGAGAGTCCAAATATGGATCCTGACTGTTCCACCATCAAATTTACCTTAAAGTTGAGAGCCCTCAGGTCCTGTCCCCAAGCCCAGGTACCACCTTGCACCGTACCTGACTGAACCCTTCTCGCTCACCTTAGCAGACACCTGGCAAACACAGGTGTTGAGGGGACGTCCAAGGTTTATGCTGCTGTAGCACATTTTAAACCAGGGAAACCTTAGTCCAAAGTGTGGCAAACTCCTCACTAACACAGTGGCCCAGTCAGTGGGCACCAGTAAATAAACCAGTGGGAACTGGGTGCCAACAGTGCTGCTGGCTGTGCAGGCACCTGCAGAGCCTGCAGGGACCCCACAGAGACCCTGCACCCCCTTGCACTTACCGCTTTCATACTTGCAGCTGCTCAGGTTGATGGAGGGGACACTGGAATTGAGAGAGATGAGAAGACAGGGGCTCAGCGAGACACCAGGCACGGATGGAGCGGGAACACACCCCTGACCCCTCTCAGACACAGTACAGCAGGCAGGCCTGGCCCAGCCAGCCCGGGCTCGGGACAGCCCTGCAGACACGGGGCAGAGGGGGGCCCGGCACGGGGCTGTGCCTGTGTGAGTAACACGGGGGGGGATCGCTGGGGCAGTCTGGGGGGAACTGTTTATTTTGGGCCAGTGGGCCCCGGACAGGCTTCCGGGGGCTGGGCACTGCTCGCGGGGAGCAGCGGGGCCGGGCTGGACCGGGGCCGGGCGCGAGTGGGGAGGCCGAAGGGCTTCCCCGGGCCCTGCCGCGGGTCTGCGGCCCCGCACTCGCCTGCGCTTCCTCCGCGGTTCGAGAGGGTCCGGGGGGGCCGTGGCGGCGGCCGCTTCCCCGCCTGGGGGGGTTTCCGGGGCAGCTCCCGGAGTCGGGCCCCCTTCACCGCCTCCTGCCGCCTCCATCGCTCCGCTCCCGGGGCCGCCGGTTCCCATGGCGACACGGCCATAGCGGCGCGGGCGCTGCCGGCCCGAGCTGCCCTGGGCGCACGTGGCTGCCCGTTCCGCCCGGCCCCGCGCCGGTCCCGCCGCCCTCAGCTCTGCAGCAGCCGCGCCAGGTCCCCGCCGAGGCGCAGCAGGTCGGGCTCGGGCAGCAGGTGCTGGCGGATGGCGCTCAGGGCCTGCGCCTCGGTGATGTCCCGGTACAGCGGCGCGGTGGGCAGCGGCAGCAGCCCCGCCAGCTCGCACAGCGCCACGGCGAAGGGCTCGCCCAGCTTGGGGCCGAAGCGGGGCGGGCGCGCCCACAGCAGCACCCGCAGCCCGCGGTCGCTGCCGGCCCCGGGCCCTGCCGGCGGGTCGCCCCGCGTGGCCAGCACGTTGCAGGCCAGCCCCGCGCCGCCCAGGTGCTCCGCCGCCCGGCACACGGCCCGCGACAGCGGCTCCAGCGCCGCGGGGCCGGCGGCGAAGAAGAGGAAGGCCGGGGCCGGTCCGGCGCGGAGCAGCCCCAGGCTCGGCCCCAGCGGCTCGGCCGGGGTCTCCTCCAGCGGCAGCGGGCGGCGCAGGTAGAGCCCGTGCAGGTGCAGGTGGTTCACCGAGGCGCCGCCGCCCAGCCCGTTGAAGCCCACGCAGAATCCCGGGTGGGCGCTGAGCAGCGCGGCCTCCAGCGCCCCGCGCAGCGCCTCGGCCGTCAGCGCCTGCGGCAGCCGCCACGCCGGCTCGGGCAGCAGCAGGACGTGGCCCCGCTCCAGCGGGCTGGCGTTGATGGCCACCAGCAGCGGGGCGGGCGGCGGCCCCGGGCCCCCGGCGCGGCGCAGGCGGAGCAGCAGCTCGGCGGGGCGCAGGCGGGTGAAGTTGAAGGCGCCGGGGTCGAAGGGGTCCCGGAGGCTGCGGACGGGCTGCGGCGGGCGGCGCTCGGCGCTCCGCTGCTCATTCAGCTGCGCGATGAGGCCCACGGGGCCGGGCAGGACGCGGGTGGGCAGCGGCCCGAGCCGGTACCGGAACAGCCCCCGCTCCATACGGTCGTTCCAGCCCGCCAGCAGCGCCCGGTCGAAGCGGGAGGGTGCGGAATCCGGTTCGTCCCAGCCGGCTGCCTGCAGCACGAAATCCTCCTCACCGTACACGAACTCCTCGGGGCCCGACTCCCCGCCCGCCGCCGCCGTGTCCGCCATGGCCGGTGCGGGCTCGGGGGCCGCCGGGCGGGGCCGGGGCGGGGCGTTCCGCGGCAGCGGGGCATGGACGGGCGGCGGAAGCGGCGCCATGGGTGGCTCGGCCAGTCTGCTGCCGCGGGACGCGCTGGGCGAGTATCAGGTACCGGGGCAGAGAGAGGGGCGGCTGCAGGGGGGACACGGGGGGCGGCGCGGCCCCGGGGCAGGACGTGCCCAGCGGCCAAGGCACCCGCCGCTGGGTTGCCCTTGGTCAAGCCCTGGCCCCGGTTCCCGGTGCTGACCCTCGCTCTTCCCGCAGGAGCTGACGTTCCTGAGCAAGCAGGAGATCCTTCTGTAAGTACCGCCCGTGGGGCGGGATGTGGGCGCAGCCCCCCGCACTCCCGGGGCCTCAGCCTCTGCCGGGGGCGCGGAGGGCCCGGCCCGGCCCCTCCCCGGGGCTCCCGTTCGGCCGTGACGTTCAGCCGGGCCTGGCAGTGCCGGTGCCGCGCCCTGATAGCGGGATGTCACAGGGCAAAGGTCCGCGGGTGCTGCCGGTGTCGGGGCCGGGCCGGTGACCCTAACCCTAACCCGCTGTGCTCCCTCCGAGGCCCGGCCCTCGGAGCGGCAGCGGCCGGGCCGGCTCCTGTTCCTGGTGCCGGGAGCAGCTGAGCCCCCCGGTCTGACACGTACCCACCGGGCCCTGGGAACACCGCTGGTACCCAGAGGGGCTGCTGCCGTCCCACTCGCACCACAGAGCCGCTCTTGTTCTTTCCTCTTCAAGTGCCTACAAGAGGTTCAGTGAACTGCTGCCAAAGGAGGAGAGGGAGAATGCCTGCTCCAGGCGGGTTCCCAAGAGCCACATCCTGACGCTGCCTGAGCTGCGGGTACGGTGTCTGGCACACACTGGATGCTGCTGCTCCCGCGGTGGGGGCGTGTTTGGGCAGCGCCCTGGTTTAACCACCGTGTCAATGCTCTGCCCTCAGCTGTGCCAACAAACAGCTTCCTCGTCCCCACTGAGCCACCGAGGATCCTGGGGATCCGTGCTGTGCCGCGGAGGATCCCAGGGATCCCTGCTGTGCAGGGCTGCATCCCGGGAGGCACAGGACAGGCTTGGCTGTGCCGTGGGTGTCGGACCCATGGCAGAGTGGGGCACCTGCTCACCTGCTGGAGCAGCAGCCATGGCCAGTGTGGGCCTGAGGGAGCCAGCCCAGCCCAGCTCTGCCTGAGCCATTCCTGTGTCCATAGGCAAACCCCTTCCAGCACCGGATCTGCCATGTGTTCTCTACCTCGGAGGCCGGGGATGACAGCATGTCCTTTGAAGACTTCCTCGACATGCTGAGTGTCTTCAGTGACTCTGCCACCTCCGACATCAAATCCCACTATGCTTTCCGCATCTTTGGTAGGGTCTGCTGCCATCTCCTGGGATCTCCACACCTCAGGGAAGAGGGGATGGGGGGATGAATCCATGTTCAGGAGGGCTGGCAGTGCCCGTGGACTGCCCATGAGGATGGTGGCTTTAGGAACGCCCTGTGGGAACGGCTGTTTTGGCACGGTGATGTGCACAGAGATGTGCAGTGCTTGTGAATGTCTGATGTCATGTGGCCCTGCCAAAACGTTTCCTCTTTCCACAGACTTTGATGACGATGGGACTCTGGACAAGAAGGACCTGGAGCAACTGGTGAACTGCCTGACAGGGCAGGGCGAGGAGTCCCGGCTGAGCAGCACAGAGATGGAGCAGCTCATCCAAAACGTGAGTCCTTTGGGCAGGGCACAGCGCCTGCATGGCCCCAGGCACAGAGCTCACCACTCCCCTTTCCCTCAGATCCTGGAGGAGTCTGACATCGACAAGGACGGCACCATCAACCTCTCTGAGTTCCAGCATGTTGTCTCTCGCTCCCCAGACTTTGCCAGGTGCGGTGGTGTCCAGCAGCACAGCTGGTTCTGGGGCTGGTCTAGGGGTGCATTGCTTCAGTTGCCGGGCTGGGACAGAGCTTGTGGCAGGAGGGCAGGGCTGTCCCGTGCCAGGTCTGACATAATGGCAGGGGGAGCTGCATCCCATGCTGGCTCAGCGTCTCAGGCTGGCTCTGCAGAGCCTCTCCCACGTGGAAACGCTAGTCCCTGCAGCCCTGGGCGCTCGCAAACACTTTGTGTGACCCAGCAAGGAGGTGCAGAACCTGTTGCGTCTCTTGCAGCTCCTTCAAGATCATCCTGTGAGCGCTGTGGCTCTCTGACACCACTCCTCCAGTTCCTCCAGCACCACTCCTCCAGTTCCTCCAGTACTCCTCTGGCTCCTCCAGCTCTTTGTGGGCTCAGCCATTTCTTCTTGCAGGGAGCACAGGCTTGGTCCCTCACCGGCCCAGCCATGCCACAGTGCTTTGGGCAGGAGCCCACCTGCTCCCCTCTCAGGTGCCTGGCAATGGGGGTCCCTGGGAATCTGCCTCTTCTGCAGCCCCTCTGTGCCAGCATGGCCCCTCTCTGCCCTCAGGAACAAGTCCCTAAGAACAATTCCCAAGTGGTGCCTTGCAGCAGCAGGCAGAGAGCTGCCTCCCCCTCCAGCCTCTTCTCAGCTTCCCCATCTTCCTGGGAGCCTCCCTGCTGCCACATGGATCCATTTCTCTGAGCAATAACCCAAACATGGACCCTCTGAGCAATAACCAAATTGTGGATCAATTTTTCCTGAGCAATAACCCAAATGGGGGTCCTTTCTCTGAGCAATAATCCCAAGTGTCACTGTACAGGTGCCAACCCACAGCAGAGCTGTCCTCCCACGGCTGCACAGGACACACAGGGCACATTCCTTCCCCACTGGCACAGCCCACGGGTCCACAGCTGGGCTCCCTTGCGCTGCCTCAGCACTGACCATGCTCAAAGCTTCTTCTCCCTTTCCCTCTCTGCCCCTCCTCTGGCTCCAGCCCAGCAGCTGCTTGGCTGCCCTGGCCTCTTCCTCCCCCGGCTGCTGCGAGGACACAAATAAAGGGCTCCGGTTTCACCCTCACTCTTTGCTGCCTTTGTCTGGCTGTGGGATGGGTGCCACGAGGGTGCTGGGGACATGGGCTCCTGCCAGGCCCCTCTGCCCGTGTGCCAGCCGCCGCTCTGGGACAGGTCCCATGTCCTGCTCGGTGACAGCCCTTTCTATGGGCCACCTCCCTCCCTTCCTCTCTCCCTCCTTCACACTGGGATTGTTCTGAGCAGCACAAAGATCTCGATGCTCTGTTCAGAAGCACCAAGGGAAATTCAGGGTGGGTGAGCGGTACCTTTGCTGTGGGCAGTGCTGGGGCCCTTTGTGCCTCTTCAGCCATTGGCTCTGCCCTGACTTGCAGCCAGTGGCCCCACCAGGCTGGTGTGGGACCTGGGCCTGGGTCTGGCTGGCCTCGTAGAGCCCCCATGCTGGGGCAGAGTGGCTGACGACTCTTGGGGCACTGGCGTGACTGTTCCTCACACACTGGCTCCTGCTGCTGGTGCTGCTGGCCCTTCCAGCTCGATGCCCTGTGGTGCTGATGGTATCTGTCCACCAAGGTCTGTGCCCCTGTGGCCCCAGGGCTGTGTCTGCTGGCACTGCACCAGCCAACGCCTCCGGTGGCTTTTTTGATGTCCCAGAACAGGCTGGGCAGGAAATTCAGTGTGTGGGTCCAGCTGGGAGTGAGGCAGTGTCGGGCCCTGGCAGGGATCCTGCCTCGACACGCCAGCTCCGTGCAGCACTTGCTGCTTCCCTCAGGCCCATCCTGGTGCTGCTGGTGCTTCCCAGGCATGAGGGTGTGCGAGGGCTCACAAGCAGCACTGGTCCTCAGCCATCATGGAGTCAGGTCCTGCCAGCTGCTTCAGGGTCTGCCCACAGCCAGGTTGGACACGGACCTGCTGCTCTCTGGGTGGGCAGTGGGTCCTATATGCAGCACAACACTATGGTCCCAGGGAAGGGGGCTGCCATAGCCCCTTCTTGCTGGAGGCAGTTCTGCTCCCAGCCCCAGGCACCAAGTTTTCTTAGTGTGGTCACCTCTGCCTTCCCCAGCTCCTCATGGTATCAAGACTGTCACCCCAGCTCTGCCTCCACCATGCTACTCTTTGCAGCACGGGCCTTCAGGCACAGCGTCAGGACAGCCAACGGCTGCACAAGTGACACCCTGCCAGAAGGTCACAGCCCTGGGCAGCATCCCTGCATGGGCACATAGCCACCATGCTGTGAGGCCCTACATGCCCTGGCCCAACACTCAGCCAAGCACATGGGGACTTTTCAGGTCTGACAGCCAACATGGCCCTCCTGCCCTGACTGAGAAGCAGCACTGGGCAGATCTTCCCCCAGTCGGACCAAGAGCCAGACATAGCTCCTCTCTGTGGGGCCACCAGGATGGTTGCCCAGCCCCACCATGCGCACACATGTCCAAAGGAGACACCTGGACTTTATATAAAAACCACAGACATTTCTGCACACGCACATGGGGCCACAGGGGTGTCTGTGCCCACCTGGTGCAGGGGGAGCTGCTCCCTGCCCCCTTTCCCCGGACACAATTCACATTTTCCATATTCAGAATGAACCAAACACAGACACAGAGCACATGCCACAGGGCCAGCACCACCTGGCTGCACACGTGGCCCTGGGTCCCGAAGTGGAACGTCACAGTGAGTTGGGGTGTGAGGGGGCTGCAGTTGCCCCCTCCTGCACTCTGCATAGAGGGGGGCTGGGCCTCCTGGAGCTGTGGCCTCGCCAGCAGCCTGAGCCAGGCACTGCGTCCATTGCCATGGTGGGGATGCTGGGCTGGAACAGTCCCGCAGGTCCCTGGAAGGCACTGGCACCCCTTAACACCCACAATCACCAGTACTGAGGTGATGCCTGGGGAGCTCCCAGGGGTCCGGACCTCACTGGCTGGTGGGTGCTGCCGCAGGCCACGGGCATCAGGCTCCAGGCATGCATGCACAAACAACACAGACCTTGGCCACAGCATGTGGTCTGGTGAGGCTCAGCAGAGCAGAGGTGGTCGTGGGCGAGGGCTTGGCTCTCGTCCCTCTCACACCACTGAGTCCTGGATCTCAGAGCCCAGGCGCACCCGGGGTCTTTGGCAGGCGGGAGACACCTCCACAAAGCTGTCCCGGACATGGAGGGGCCTCTTCTCTGACTCAGAAAAGGCGCGTGGGGGACCCGAGGGCTCGTGTACAGGGGTGCTGATGATGTAGTTGTCCTGCAGGGCCTGGTAGCCCTTGTGCTCAGATGCCGTGCTGGGCAGGTTGCTGCCATTCAGGGGCAGTGTCTCCACTGGCTTGCGGGGTGGCTTCTGGTGCCGGCTGGGGTCTCCAGGCTCCAGTAAGGCCTTCATGCCATCGTGGTGCCGGTGCAGGACAAAGAGGGCCAGCACAAGGACGGCAGCAGCGAAGAGCACACACATCACCAGAAACTCGGTCCAGTAGGTCTTGCCAACCAGCTGTGCTGTGGCACCGCCCACTGCTGAGGTGCTCCGGGACGTGCTGACTGTCTCCAGGGTGTCATGGCCAGAAGACACCTTTCTGCCATGGTCCAGTGGCCCCCGGCCCAGCTCCTGCACGCCCACACAGTAGCTGGCCATCAGCTTGCGGAATCCCTCCTCCAGCGACCAGCACTCATAGGTGCCTGCGCGCTCGGGGCTCCCCACCAGGATGAGGGCCCCATCGGGCAGCACCAGGTAGGAGGCGTTGACAGGTGCCCCATCATGCAGCCAGCGCCTTGAGGCCAGGTTGGAGAGCAGCCGGCATGGCAATGGCTGCACTGCGTTGGGTGGCAGCTGGATCTGCTGGCACGGGGCACCTGATGCTGTGGACAGAACCCATGGTCAGCAAGGGGACACCAGATGTGGACCAGGGAGGCAGTGGGGGGGTGGGGAGCAGGAGTCTGAGATGTGTGGGAGCCCCTGGGGCGCCCGACCCCATGGCAGCATCCACAGGAGCTCACCTGGGGGCAAGAGGATGCGGGGACGGGATTGGGAGGCATTGGCCAGCTGGCAGAGCCGCTCTGTGTCAGCGTCCTCGATGTCCTGCGCCCAGAGCCTGGGGACAGAGAGGTGTCAGGGTAGTGGGGTGCTGCAGGGTGCAGTGAGGTGCTGTGGGATGCAGGGGCATGGAGCAGGATGGGTGCAGCACTTACTGTGGGTGTGCTGGAGGGTGTGACATGACCCTGCGGCAGGCATCCCGGCTCCAGGCACAGAAGGGGTCCCGTGCCAGCACACACTCCCCACAGCTGCGATATAGGCTGCAGTTGGCAAAGGGCACTTGGGCCACCGCTGCATAGGTGGCTGCATAGACTAGGCCCTGCGAGAGGGGACACAGCGGAGTCAGGGGGTCAGTTCCTGCACACCCCTGCCCTCCTGGGCCCCTGCCCCCAGTCCACAAATAGGACCTGCTCCATGCAGGCTGAGCCCCCAGTGTCCCCCCTTGCCCCAGCTCCTGCCTTGTCCTGGTCCAGCAGCAGCTGGAGAACGGGCTGCCCATCAGGGAAGAGGCGGATCTCCTCGATGATGTACACACCATGGTTCACTCGCACAGCCTTGTGCAGCCGCCCGTCGTCTGTGAACAGAGGGGCTGTGCTGAGTGGGGTCAGGGCACACAGTGTACCCCCTGCCCGGCCAGGGCCTGCCTGCACCCACCCATGCCCAGGAAAAGGACATCGTAGGTGCTGTGTAGGCCCTGTGCACGGTGCACGCTGATCTGCTGGTAGCGCCGGCGGCTCTGCAGCAGCAGTGGCTGGCTGCGCACTGGGCTGTCCATCAGGAAGTGGTCCTTGATGAAGTTCAGCACCCGGTCTGGCATCTGCAGTGATGAGTTGATCTTCAGGTGCCGTGTGTGGCTGGTGATGCACTGTGAGGGAGAGGAAGGGGCTTGGTAGGCCTTAGGGCAGTGGGTGGGTGGGCGGCTCTGCTGTGGCAGCCACCAGGACCAGAAGAGCACAAGGGGCTGTGCCGTGTCCTGTGCTCAGGCAGGTGCCGAGGGGGCACCTACTGTGCCTGGTCGGGGCTCCGGCACTGGGCCAGTGTCCATGTACCACTGCTGCGTCTCACGGTTCACCTCCTTGTAGAGCCCGTCGAAGGCACGCTGTACACTGCGCATGGGGAAGGCACAGACTGCCGAGCCCAGCCCGCCCTTGTTCCTGGTGGGGAGAGGCAGAATCCATGGCAAGATCAGGCCCCTGCATCTACCAAACCCCCTGCACTGCCCTCTGCAGTGGCCCAGGTCTCTGCCACTTACCATTGTGAGGTGAAGACCCCGTAGAAGAGTGTGTCCCTCCAGTGCAGCTCGCCTGGGGTGAGCACGAAGATGTCCTGCAGCACATTGAAGGGGAACCCATCCTCGGGGTGTGAGCAGAGCAGCTGAGCTTTCAGGAACGTCGTCCACCGCCGCTGCAGCACACGCTCCCCACCCTGGTCCCCCTGTGCGGCACAGTGGGTCAGGGCGCAACGCCACAGTCGTGGCTGCAGGGAGCCTCAGGGGCTGGGTGAGTGGAGCAGCAGTCCAGGCACCGAGGGTTGGAAATGTTCAGGGCGGCCCCCATCCCCCCCCCCCAGCAGTGAGTCACATCCTAGGCACAGTCCCTCGTGCATCCCCACTGCCCTGCACCCACCTTGCACACACGTGCGATGCGGGAGACGATGGTGTTCTCAAAGTAGTCAAACTCCTTCCCAGTCTCACTGAAGAAGAAGTAGACCTTGTCGTCATCGCCCTCGGGGTTGCCAGCAGGGAGACTCTCACGAAGGTAGGCTGAGCCCACAAACACTGGGTCTGGGGACACAGGGACCCTCAGCCCTACTGGTCCTGTCCCCAGCCTCCCACACCCTGGGGAATGAGGACCTCGACCAGTGCTCACCCTGCAGCCAGTTGAGGGAGTTCTCAGTCTTGAGGGTGATGCGGCTCTCCTGGCTGCGGGAGATGGTCGGCTCGTTGCCCTGGAAGTTGCTGACAGTCCCAGCATAGAGTTCACCATCTACCAAAGAGACAATTCTGCTGGGACCCGGCACGGGCCACTGGAATGGCTCCCCACTATGGTCCGTGGCAGCCTGACTCTGGCTCAGCCCAGCTGGGCAGATGCAGGGAAGGCAAGGCACAGAGGGAGGGTGAGGGTCCCAAGGCACTGCAGGGAGGATGAGAGTGCCGGGGTGGCACAGGGAGGGCAAGGGTCCTGAGGCAGTGCAGGGAGGGTGAGTGCACTGGGGCACTGTGTCTTACCGACCATGACAGCTGTGGAGCGGTACTCAGGGTCAAAGGGGCAGCGTCCCTTCCCATCCTCCAGCACCACCTTCCCTGATGTGTCCCGCTCCAGGCTGAAGCGCTGTATGTTCTGCAACAGGACAAAGCTATGAGCTGGCAGTGCTCATCCCAGTGCCCAGGACTGTGTTGCAGGGCCCCAACAGCATGGGTGGACCTGCATGGGGCCCTGCTCCTGTACTCACGATGTAGGCACAGGCTGGGCTGAAGGCGCAGGTCCCACAGGTGTACAGGTGTGTGCTGTTCAGCCGCAGCAGCAGTTTGATGTAGTTGTGACAGTCCCTCTGTGGGGGTCAGAGGACATGGCTCAGCCCTCAGCTCAGCCGTCCCCCTCTTATCCACCCTGCACGGGGCACTGCTCACTTCTACCACAGCCCTGATGGCCACTGGTAGAGGGGCTCACCTGGGGGTCCTTGCCCTTGAACACACACTGCCTCTTCTTCTCCTCATCCGCACTCCATAGCAGCTGTGGAGAGGGGACAGTCACTGGGAGCCCCTTATGTGCCTGGTACATGCACACCTTTCTTGGGCTTGTCCTCGGCACCCACGTCCTCCCCACCTCAACCATCCTGCTCGGGGGTGGCTGCTCCCGAATACGGCGGCTCACTCAGACCTGAAATGCTGGCAGGGAGTGAAGCCCCTGCACTCCGGGTGCCCCCTCCCTCCCTGAGGGCAGCCCAGTCCATTCCCAAGCTCACCCTTCGGGCCGGGGCGCCGGGGTGGAAGTGGCTGGTGTTAAGGGCGAGAAGCAGCTCCCGTGCCCCCAGGTAGAGAGTCCTGCCATCCGGGCTCAGGAGCAGGGCTGTGTAGTTGGACACGCCGGGTGCCTCAAACCGCTGCACTACCCGCTCGGCTGAGTCTGTGGGGGGACAGTGACAGGCTCAGCCTCACATGAGCATCTGACCCCCAGGACCCCACACCACAGCTGCTCCTGGCCCCTCTGCTCAGCACCTTGGCCATGCCACCCACCCAAGGCAACCAGGGCCAGATCAGGTTCTGCCCGTGCTGCCAGACACACATGGCACAACATGTACTGCAGTGAACTGTGCACGGCCACAGTAGTGCCCAAGGGCAGCCACGAGGCACTGCTGTGTCCAGGCCCCGGGGAACCAGGACTGGGGCAGCTGCCTGGCCACACACAGCCCCAGGGCTCAGCTGTGTGGCGCAAGAGGCTCAGCCCAGTCTGGGCCCACGAGGACCCCAGCGTCGCAGCAGGGAGAGACAAGTGCCAGTGGCATCTTCCTGCCCCAGCTCACAGAGCTCAGCCTGTGCTGGAAGCAGGGCTCAGCTCAGCGCAGCCCTTACCAGATATGGGGCTCAGCCTTGTGCTGCCCACCCTGGCCCTTGGGCTCAGCCCCTGCCAGACACGGGGCAGTGGCCATGCCGAGTCAGGGAGCACCATCCCATCCCATCCCATCCTGTCCTGCGTGGGTGGCCTGGCCCCGGAAGCCCTTCCTCTCCCACTGCTGCTCTGAATCAGATGGGCCTGGCTGTGTCAGCGGGACACGCTGGGCTGACTCACACTGCCAACTCCCTGACCTCTGACACCCTGGGGACTCCCTGACCTCCCTCGAACCTCTGCCTGCTCCCAAGCCCCACCAGCATAGCCCTGGGGCTCCTGCCAGTCCCTGCCCAATGAGACCCAGTGCAAGGGCTTGAGGAGCTGGGAGGCAACAGTGCTGTGGGGCAGGAACCTGCTGCTTGCCCCTCCCATTGCTCCACACACCCCTAATGCCTCTGGATGGGGGAGTACCTTCCCCATCCTGGGGGCCTCAGCTGGCCTCCACCCAAGCACCCACCCCACCTCTCCCACAGCGCCACAGAGAGGGGGAAGCCAACAGCCCAGGGAATCATCCGAGAGGGGTCCTGCACCCCAGTCCTAGGATGATGCTACTTGTGGTGGACATGGCACTGGAGGGGCAGCAGGGCCCCTGAGCCCTGCAGAGCTGTCCCAGCAAGGGGAGCTGCTGGTGCAGCTGCCAAGGACCTGTCAGGACACGACCTGCTTCTTCCAGACAAACCTGCTGCAGGCACATCCAGCACTCCCAGGAGAGCAACTCCCAGCTCCTCCCTCCCCCGGCTGCAGCCCCACGAAGCTTCACGGGAGCCACCACCAGGCACACATGGGCCACTGGCCTATGCCCCCTGCCCAGCTCCTCCTGCAGCACTGGGGTCCAGCTGGGAACCCCAGGCACCGCCTATGGCTGCAGCCTGGTGCCCCCACAGTCTCACAGGTGGGCAGACCACGGGCAGAACCGGTCTGTGGAGGCAGGGCTGGGCAGTGTGGCTCGACGCAGCACAGCACAACATGGCATGACGCCAAGCTGGCTGTCCCGCTGGCTTCCAGCCTCCTGTCCAGCTCGGCGGGTCCCACATCTGTTGGTGCCACCATGTCCGTGGCCAGCGGTCACAGGAGCACGTGGCAGGGCCACGTCCATGCCAGCAAGCCACAGTGTGCTGAGCCAAGGAGTGCTCCCAGCTGCCCAAACCACTGCACCCTCCCAGGCTGCCCAGCACAGGACAGGACGGGCTCTGCTGGCTGCCAGCAGCTGGATCCAGCCACCTTCTCCCAGCAGCACAGCCAGCCCGGACACCCGTGGGTGGCTCCCCATCCACCCCAACACAGTGGCTGAGGAGCGTGCCCAGCTGTTATCCCACCCTGTGCCAGCTGCTGGGGGACCCTGCAGGGCACGAGAGGGTTGCAGCCAAGCCCTCCACTTGTGAGGGCTCTGCCTGGTTAAGCACCCTCCTCGATGTCCTTCCCCAGCCCCTTTCCAGCACAGTCCCCAGTGCTCTGGGACCACGCAGCTGGTGGGGGGCTGCAGGGGCCAGGGCTGAGCACAACAAAGTAAGGGGCTGGCAGAACCCCGGGGGCACAGTGAGCAGCGAGGGGAGCCACGGGCAGAGCCCCGCAGCCGGCTCAGCCCTTCGCATCCTGTGGAGGGCACGGCTGCTACCACTGCCCTGCGTGCGGTGCCATGAGCACCCCTGGGCGCCCCAGAGGTCTGGCCACCCTCGGGGCGGATCTGGACACAGGGATGTGTGTCCCTGCGCCCCACAGCATCCCCGGGGCGGCCCCGCTGCCGGGGGTTCCCCGTGCCCCCGGGGGCTCGCAGGGGCTGCACAGTCTCGCACTGTTACACGGCGTTTCCACGCCCGTCCCGTGGCGTGGGGAGCCCGGGGAGCCGCGGGACGCTGCGGCCGGAGCCCCGCCGGTGCCGGTGGACTCCGACCCCCCGAGGGTTAGCGGGCACTCACCGTAGGGCAGGCTGACCCGCGGGACGGGCTCTGGAGACGCCGAGAGCAGCAAGGCAGCCAGGACCGGCAGGACCGGCCGCGCCGCCATCCCGGGCAGCACCGGCCCGGGACTCCGCCGAAGCCGCCCGGGCGCTGCAGACCTGCAGGAAGAGAAGGGGCTCAGCGACTCGGTACGTCTCGGTCCGGTCCGGTCCGGTCCGGCCCCGCCCGCCCCGGCCCCGGGGCTGCCCGCCCGCCCTCGGCACCGGGCGGGGCGGCCACGCGCGAGGCCCCGCCCGGCCGCACCGAGCATTACCGATCCGCCCCCGAGCTGTCCCCGGCCTTGCCGACCATTACCGATCCGCCCCCGAGCTGTCCCCGGCCTTGCCGAGCATTACCGAGCCGCCCCCGAGCCGCCCCGGCCGTGCCGGCTGCCCCAGCCCCGCCGGTGCCCCGGGCGGGGCGGGCCGCTCGGAAGAGGAGGCGGCCGGTTTCCCGCCGGTGCCGCCCCCGCCCCGCCCCGGTGGGACTCGGCCCCGGTCCCCGCCCCGCGGCCGTCCGAAGCGGACGGGGCTTTGTCCCCGGCACTAAGGACAGCCGGGGGCTCCCCGCACCCCCCGACCCCGCGGGAGGGAGAACTGGCGGACCCACAACCCCAGGGGTGGCCTGGGAGGGGCTGGCTGGTGGTGGGTGGCTGTCCCCGCAAAGGCTGTCCCGGGGGTGTCTCTGCCCTGGGGACAGCCCTGCCCCTCAGCTTGGGCTGTGCCCCATGGCCGCTCTGCCCGGCACAGCCCAGCGCTCCCTGCTCTCCTTCGGCAATGATGGAGTCCCACTGGGTGCTTGTGCCAGCCCCCACACGGGCAGAGCTGACTGGCACCGGTGTCCCCACAGGCAGCACCGGTAGAGGGGACACATCCTTGCCAGCTCCTGCGCCCGTCCCGGGGGTCCCGGTGTGGCCCCACCGAGTGCTGGGCAGGACCCTCTGCCTGGGCCCTCGATGGGCTTTGTTCCCAGCCAAGGTTCACAGCTCCCACAGCCCTGGGAGTGCTGCCCGCCTGGCCAGCAGCCCCCACGCAACTGTTATTAATGACGGCTCCTTATATCACCGTGGCAATGGGGTGACAGGGGGACAGAGGGATGGGGGCTCTCCCACAGCAGACAGCTCTCTTGGGGTTGGGTTGCCCACCACTGCCCCTCCCATGTCGGACAGAGCTCTCCATGCCCTGCCTGGCTAGTCCCAGCCCTGGCACCGCATTAGTGGGACCCCCTGTGAGCCCCTGCACAGGAGGAGCACTCCCCACAGTTCTGGAACAACTGTAGCTACACTTCTTGAACGGCTGTTCCCACACTGCTGGGACAGCGGTGCCCACGCTCACACAGTCTGCCCACTTGGCACTGCTGGGTGGCCATACCTGGTGCCCAGGGGCTGGGGGTGCCCCGCTGTCCCCCCTCAGCCTTGCCTCCTTCCTGTTCTTGCTGCTCCTGCTGTGCCTGATGAAGCCCAACACTCCTTCCCAGGCCTGGGACAGCCCCACGGCTCCACCCCGGCCTTATCAGCACCCTTTGCCCAGGAAGTGCAACAGATGGACAGGACTCTAAATCACCCCAGCCAGGTATGTCACCCTGTGTGGGGTGGGAGCCGGCACCCACCCTGCAGCCATGGCCGCCCTCCCCATGGCACCCCATGGCACCTTTTGGGGGGTCTGGGAACCCAACCTCTGCATGGTGGTGGAAGTGCAGTGCCAACAGCCTGGTGTGATGGCACGCAGCAAGGACGGGACACCCCTGTGGGGAGGACAGCTGTTGTAGGGTGGGCAGGGGGGGCGGGAGTAGGAGGGAAGGGAAGGGGCAGGCAGGGAGGGAGGGAAGGACCAAGCTGGGCGGGACGGCAGGAGGAGAGGGAGGGAAGGAGAGGGCAAGGAGGGCAGGAGCAGGCAGCGGAGCCAGGCCAGAGCCTGCGCCTTTAAGCGCTGCTCCAGCGCTGCTGGCAGCCAGAGCTGTTTATGCCAAACTCCCATTTATCTCCCATCCTGCCCACGCAGCTGCCAGCGGGGCAGTGCCGGGGGCACCCACAGCACCCTGCCCTGCTCCGCAACGCACGGGCCTGTGCGTGCCCTGTGCCCTGCTGCAAGCACCAGCACGCACTGCCGCGGTGGCCGTGCCACCCTCCCTGCTTGCTGCCAGCAATGGGGAAACCGCTCCGGATATCTGGGCAGCACCACAACCCATGGCCTACAGTCAGTGGGCAGGTGGAGTGGTGGTTTCTGCACCAAATTCCCATGCCAGCACTTGCCACCCTGTTCCCGCTGGCAGTGGGTGCTCATGAAGGTGGTAGTGGTGGAGCTGGTGCTGCTGCTTGCAGGGAGTGAGGACAGGGCTGTGTGTGCCTCGACGCTAATGCTGCTGGGCATTCCCACCTTCCTCCACAGCCTGCCCCAGTGCAGGCAGCAGTGTGGGCACAGTCCCTGCTCAGCAACCAGCACCCGGCTTGCACGCAGCCCACGTGCCTGGGCTCTCCCCACCTCTCGGCTCACACGCGTGTCCCTGGCTCGGCTGGCTGCTGGGAGCTGCCAGACTGAACCAGGCAGTCCCTGCCATTGGCCATGCACACACACAGTGTGTGAGCACACGTGCACACACACCTGCAGCGCGCAGCCGCTACAGAGTCACACAGATGCTCCAGCACCAGCTGCTCGGAGATCGCAGGTCTTACTGGATGGGGATACCTCTGGCGGCATGGCCGCAGCTGGAACATGACATGGACACAGCTCAGCTTTGCCGCTTCCTGGCAGACCCCTGAGAGAAGCCTTGAGTAGGACAAGGGACTGGGGCAGCCTCTGACTTGTGGCATGACAGGGCTCCCCACAGGGCCCCAGGGCATCCCCCATTCCATGTGCATCAGCTGTGACACCCTGCCTGAGCCAAGGGCCTCCTATGGAACAAAGCTGGGCTGCCCTTGTGCCCAGGCCCACTACCAGCTCAGGTTCTGCTGCCAGGACCTCCCAGCTGGGGTGCAGATGCTGTCTGATGGTGGCACACAGCCAGTCCCCCACTGTCCCACAGCATCCCTTTTGCCGCAGCACAGTGCTGTGAGGGGACCCTGCATCCAGGGCACCAGGCATCCAAAAACACACACGTGTCCCATTGCTCCTGCACAGTGTTAGGCTCCGCTCTGAGGACTGCAGTCCAGCTGTCCCCTGTGATGCCACAGCCTGCCTGCACACCAGCACTGCCTGCCCAGGGGCTGCAGGATACATGGGGTGCTGCCCTGGGCCCCAGCTGCTTGTTGGGCAGCCCTGGCACAGGGCAGAGTGGAGCCAGCAGGCACCCTAGGCAGAGAGCACCCCTGGGAGGCAGCAAGGTGGTGCGCTCCGAGCACAGGCACGGTGGCACTCTGGAGTACAGTAATGGAGGGTCCTGCATCAGGGATGTGTGCCCTCTTCCCAGCCAGTACTGACTACAGAGCCCAAACAAGCACTGGTCTTGTACCCTTGGTACCTGTGGCATCTTTGGTACCCTTGCTGAGGTCCTGCCTGTGTCACTGGGGGTGCCAGCCCCCCAAGCAGCCCCAGGCCCAGCTAGAGCAGGCACTGGGGCCCATGGAGTGACCCAACAGCCCATGGAACCCTGACCCTACTGGTGCCCCCAGCCCAGGGGCTGCCTGGGCACCAACACTTCCTCAGATGCTGCGGCCACATGCCTGGGACACAGCACATGTGCACTGCACAGGCATCCAGGACACAGCACACATGTGGGTCACACCACGCACACGTGTGTCTCATCCCTGAGGGTGCACTAACATGGCTCCCCACAAGGAGCCCACGATGCCCATCCCAAGCACTGTGCGTGCACTTCCGCGCCCTCAGCCGAGCCCCAGTGTACGCACACCCGGCACATGTAAACACACGCAGCGAGGTCACGGGGTGTTCACGCCCTGGGCAGCAAACACACGTCTGGGAACAGGCTGTGGGAACCGCCCCCAGCGTGCCCACACCCTGCACATACACACACACAGGCACGCACTTGCACATGCACACACACATGTACACAGGCACAATCACAAACACACACAGAGGCAAACTCGCGCCCAGGGGCACAGTCACACACTTACCATGCACACATACACACACTCACACACGCTCTTGCACACACATGCACACGCACAGCCACACAGTCACACACACGGGCACACACACGCACACTCACACAGGCGGGCACACACACAGAGTCACACTCACACACTCTCACACTCACACGCATCCTCAGCCCCTCAACCATCCCCCCGAGCACACCTTTCTCGGGGACCTCCGGGCACGTGCACACACCGCCCCTGTGCACGCACACCCGCACAGCACCGCACCGCACAACACCGCACACCCTGCACAGCACCGCACACCCGCACGCGCTCGGCTGCACACGCTGGCACACACAAACACACCCTCGTGCTCTCTCCCTCTCTCACGCACACACATCCCGCCCGTGCCCACCGCCCCCCGCGCTGCTCACCGGCTCGGTGGCTCCGGGGCGCGGCGGGAGCCGCCGGCAGCGGGGCCGGTGCGGGGGCGGCTCCGGGGGGCGCTCCGCCCGCGGCACAACAAAGGGCCGCCCCGCCCCTCCCGCCCCGCCCCGCCCCGCGGGTCCCGGGGGTCCCGGGGGCAGGAGCCGGGGCGGCAGCTCCTGGCTCAGTTGGCAGCCCTAGTTGTAGGGTTGGTCTGTGACCCCCCGCGGTTTCTGGGGGGACACTGACTCAAATAGGGCGTGCTGGTGTCACCGAGGCTGCATGTCCCAACCTCCCCAGCACAGCCGGGGTGCACAGTGCCGTCGGGCTGGTGGGGAGCGTGGTTTTGGGGGGCAGCACCCACTGGGGGCCCTTCCTTGGGGTCTCTAGTAGCAGGGGTGGCCGTGGCGACACCCGGATGCCTCGGGCATCATGGTGAGATCCTTGTGGTGACACTCAGCTCTGGCAGTTTTGGGGCAACACATGGCTCTGTGGGGTTTGGGGTAACCATGGCCATGCGTATCCCCACAGTGACACACTTGGAGCCAGTGGCTGCCAGCTGGGTGTCAGCAGGGCCCAGAGCAGCTGCTGGGACAGTGGGCACTGAAACACTGGTCAGTTCTGGGTGGGCAGGGGTCTCCACAGGAGTCCCAGGGCAGGGTCACTGTGGCAGTCTTGTGGGGGTCAGATGGTTGCTGAAGCAGGGACTGCAGCCCCCACCCCAGCCTGCAGGCCAGCAGCTCCCACATCTGGGGGCAGCACATGGAAACATGGCACATGAGCCCACTGGGCTCACGGGTCCCTTCAGCCCCTGGTGCCCCCACCCACGGGTAGACATGGGGCTGCCTGCAGGCAGCTGGGATGACATGCAGATGCTCCTCTATTTCCCTGTTCATGACCTGGCTGGGTCCCCAACCTGAGGTCTCAGCCCCACAGACAGCCCTGCCAGCTCTCAGTTCTCCCCCGGGACACCGCACTGGGGACACCAGTGTGACACAGTCAGGGCGGGTGGCTGGGCTGCGGCCAGGAATGGACGGACAGTGCCTTTGTTTGGGGCCTTTCCTGGGCCTGTGCCACATGGCTGCTCTTGTCCTTTCCTCACGGGGGGATGGCGGCTGTGCTGGCCTGACCTCGTCCTGCCAGTGCCGTGGTCACTGGGAGGCTCCAACCGCAGGGCCGGGACAAGGGCAGCTGGAAGGGCATCTGGGGGGGCGGCCAGGCAGCCCTCGGGCCCTGTGCTGGGGGACAGCCCCACCAGAGCTGGCATGCGGCTCTGGGGCTGCTGGCAACATGGTGTGCCACGGGGCGAGTGGTGGGGGTGGGACGCCCGAACCCTGGAGCTCTGGGCGCTGCCCGCCCCACTGCTGTGGCCCCGCGGCTCCTGTTCTGGTTAATGTTAAAGCCACGAAGACGTCAGCGCCTGCTGTACCCCCCCAGCCTCTCCGCCACGGGCTGCCAGCTCCAGGGCTGTTTTTCCTCTTGGAGCGGGATCTGCCCGTCCCATGTGGCTAAAAAAAGCCATCGGCTTGGCCGGGACAGCTGGACAGCACAAATCCCAGCCCGATCAGCCTCCCGGCCACCCCAGCACGCTCCATGCTCGGTCTTGGGGGGCTCCTGGCGTGCATCACCCCCATCTTCCTCCTCTTCCTCCTCCTCCTCCTCCTCCTCCTCCTCCTTTTTCTTCCCATGTGGGGGCCAGATGAGGTGAAGGTCCCTGGTGCAACAGTGGCAGCTGCTCCTCCCGCTGGATCCAGCTGCCGCGTCACGCGTCGGCTGTGAGTAGGGACACCACCTTCCATGTAGGGACAAGCTATGGCAGCGCTTCTCCAACCCCAGTGTACCTCCCAATTCCATATGGGATTTTGCAGTGGGACTTGATCCCAGTTCTGAGGGGTTTTACAGCTGAGCTTGATCCTGAGGGGATTTGATCCTGGTTTCACGGGGGGTTTTGCAGATGGGTCTGGTCCCAGGGGAGTATGTTCCTGATTCCACATGAGGATTTACATCTGAATCAGGTTTTGGTGGGGTTTGGTCCCTGATCGATGTGGAGTTTGGCAACTTGGTCAGGTTCCGTGGGGTTTAGTCCTGGTCCCACGAAGGGTTGTACAGCTGGGTCTGGTCCGATTCCACACAGGGTTTTACGGCTGGGTTTGATGCCAAGTGGGTTTGGTTCTGGTTCCACATGGGGTTTGGCCTCGTGTCCGCAACCCCGATGGACCCAGGAATGCCACATCCCTTTGCTGGGAATGCGGACGGCCGCGCATCCCGATCACCTTGTGCGCTGGCATCAGCGGGGCATGGAGTAATGGCCCGAGCTCCCCCCGTGGGACCCTGTGCGGCCCCTCCAGAGCCCTCGCGGGGCCCCACGGCAGGGGCCGGGAATCTGTCCCGCCCCGGGGCGGAGAGAACCGCCCCGCCGTGTCCGCCCCGTCGTGTCCGCCCACGCCATGGCTGCCCGTTACCTCCGCGCCGTCCCGTCGCTCAGCCGCCTGCCCCGCTGCCCGCTGCCCGCCGCCTGCGTGGGGCAGCGCCGGCACTGTGAGTGGGGGGCACTGAGGGAGTGTGGGGGGACATCCTCGTGTCCTTGGGGCTGCGCGCGCCACGAGGCCGGTGTGCTCCGGAGCCACGGGGAGGTGGCTCGGATTCTTTTGGGGGGCGGTGTCTGAAACTGGATCCAGACCCACGCGTACTGACCGTCCCGGGGGGGTCTGCGGACCCACGCCGGGTTTTGCCGTTGGATCTGGTCCCAGGGGCTTTGGTCCCGGTTCCACGAGGGATTTTACAGATTTGGTCCCGGGGGGATTTGGTCCCGGTTCCACGAGGGATTTTACAGATTTGGTCCCGGGGGGGTTTGGTCCCGGTTCAACGAGGGATTTTACAAGTTTGGTCCCGGTTCCACTGGGGTTTTTGCACCTCAGCTTGTACCTGGTCAGAGCCTCGGGGAGTTCGTTCCTGGTCCCGGACCCACACGGGGTTTTGCCACCCGATTTGCCCTCTAGGAGGGTTCCCTCCTGCTCCAGCTCCCGTTCCCAGCTCCACGTAGACTTTTGCAGCTTCGTCAGCACTCAGGTCTCACCCGCGGTGGGGGTGGGGGTGTCACCTCTGGTCTGGGTCTCACGTGGAATTTTACAGCCCAACCCGCAGCCAAGTTTGGCACTCAGAGGTGTTTAATCACACTCCCGGATCCACACAGGGATTTGTACCCTGTTTTGCGCCTGGGTCTGGCTCCAAGGGGGTTGCACGTGGTCCCAGTTCTGGTTTTGGTCTCCGTCTCTCTGGGGCATTGCAGCCCGGCTTGAGTGTGGGTCCTGCCCCGAGAGGAGTGTGCAGCTGTCTGTGTTCCACTCCCACAGGGGGTTTTGCACCCTGAGCCCCACCCCAGCAGTGTTGGTCCTGTGAACCGGCCCAGACCCCATCAGGGTTTGCCCCCGACCTGTACCTGTTCCTGAGTTGGGGTAGCACTTGCACCTGTCCAGATGGGTCGTGTGGTCCCCGCAGGGTGCCCTGGCCCTATACCAGGGTGCAGAGCTGTGGGGCCAGAGGCACAACCCTAACACCCTCCAACTTCTCCCCAGATGCTGACAAGCGGATTAAGGTGGCCAACCCAGTGGTGGAGATGGATGGGGATGAGATGACGCGGATCATCTGGGCCTTCATCAAGGAGAAGGTGATGGGCTTCTACCCTGGGAATGGGCGGGTGTGCCACAAGTGAAGCTGGGGAGGCTGTACAGGGAATAGGCGGTGCCTTTGCTGCTCTGCATGTCCCTTTCACCTCCCACCCCAGTCCCGTTGTCTGCAGGAAGCAGGTGGTGAAATCGTCCTGGAAGTGAGGGGGTCCCAGGCAGGGGGGACTGTTCTGGGCAGGGAGGCCCATCCCCAGTGAGGGGATTGTCCTCGGCAGGGGGATGGTCCTGTTCCCCTGCTCTGACACTCTCCTGGCCCCCCAGCTCATCCTGCCCAATGTGGATGTCCAGCTGAAGTATTTCGACCTGGGGCTGCCGCACCGGGACAAGACGGATGACCAGGTCACCATCGACTCGGCGCTGGCCACTCAGAAGTACAGTGTGGCTGTCAAGTGTGCCACCATTACACCTGATGAAGCCAGGGTGGAAGGTGGGTAGGGGTGAGGGGCTGAGCTCCCACCACACTGGGGGGTGCTGACAGCAATGTGGGGTGCTGAGCCCTCTGTCTGTGTGCAGCCCCTCAGGGCCAGCAGTCTCCCACCTGCCAGCTCAGGCTTCCAGTGGGCTGGGGGACAAACTGCCCTGTGCCAGTCACAATTCTGCTCTGGCTGTTCCACCCCTTGGCCAGCCAGCCATGGTGGAGCTGGAGGGACTGGGGAAGGTCCTTGAGGGGTCTCACCTCTGCATGCCCCACAGAGTTTAAGCTGAAGAAGATGTGGAAGAGCCCCAATGGCACCATCCGAAACATCCTGGGAGGGACTGTGTTCCGGGAGCCCATCATTTGCAAGAACATCCCCCGCCTGGTGCCCGGCTGGACCAAGCCCATCACCATTGGCCGCCATGCCCACGGTGACCAGGTGAGCCTGGTGTGGGGGCTGGTGGCATGGGGGCGCCCAGCAGCTTCTGTAGCCCCTGCCTGATGCTCTGCCTGGTCCCCCACAGTACAAAGCCACTGACTTTGTGGTGAACAAGTCCGGGACGTTCAAGATGGTCTTCACACCGAAGGATGGCAGCGGGGCCAAGGAGTGGGAGGTGTTCAATTTCCCTGGTGGCGGTGTGGGAATGGGCATGTACAACACAGACGAGGTACTGGTGGGGCTGGAGGGGTCCCTGCAGGGCAGCGTGCCCTGCCACCCTGGGGAAGCTGCCAGGTGGGGAAAAAGGCTCCCATGGGGTCTGTGCACTTCCCACGCAGTCCATCTCAGGCTTTGCGCACAGCTGCTTCCAGTACGCCATCCAGAAGAAGTGGCCACTCTACCTGAGCACCAAGAACACCATCCTCAAGGCCTACGATGGACGCTTCAAGGACATCTTCCAGGAGATCTTCAATAAGTATGGGTCTGGGGGGGTTTGGGCTGCTGCAGGGGCTGCCCAAGAGGGACTGGCAGTAGCACCAGCTGGGGTGGGCACAGCTGATCCCCACCTGGGCTCCCAGGCACTACAAGACAGAGTTTGACAAGCTGAAGATCTGGTACGAGCACCGGCTCATCGACGACATGGTCGCCCAGATGCTGAAATCCTCTGGCGGCTTTGTCTGGGCCTGCAAGAACTACGATGGGGACGTCCAGTCGGACATCCTGGCCCAAGGTGGGGCGGTGGGAGAGGACAGCATGAAGCAGTGGGGGGTGGGCTATGTGTGGTCACCCTCACAGAGCTGCCCTGACCCTCATCCTGCCACAGGATTCGGCTCCCTGGGGCTGATGACCTCCGTCCTGGTGTGTCCGGATGGGAAGACCATTGAGGCAGAGGCTGCCCATGGCACAGTCACCCGCCACTACCGGGAGCACCAGAAGGTGGGTGTGCTCTGCTGGCATGACCTGCCAGGTTGCCCATGGTGTGGTGCCCACACCAAACAGCTGACAGCTCTCTCTGCACAGGGACGACCCACCAGTACCAACCCCATTGCCAGCATCTTCGCCTGGACGCGTGGCCTGGAGCACCGGGGGAAGCTGGACAGTAACCCTGAGCTCATCAAGTGAGCAGGGAGGGGTTGGGGTCTCCGGGGTGGGAGGTCCCTGCCAGCAGCTGCCTTGGGCACAGCTGTGGCAGGGTCTGGTGCTGGCCATGCTGGAGCTGCAGTGCTGCCGTTCCCAGGTTTGCACAGACACTGGAGAAGGTCTGTGTGGACACAGTGGAGAGCGGAACGATGACGAAGGACCTCGCTGGCTGCATCCACGGCCTCACCAAGTACGGGTGGCTCTTGGGGTGGAGCAGGGGGGCAGCCACTGGCACCAGTGCAGCGTGGCTGCATGGATGACCATGAGGGTGGGCTGGCCCCATGGGGCAGCCACAAGGGCACGATAGTGACCAGAAGGGCAGGCTGGCCCTGTGCGGTGGCCACAGATGGCTGCTGTCTCTGGAAAGCCCCTAGAGACTCGAGATGTCTATTCAGCTGCCAGGGTTGTGCACGGGTCACATCCCATGCCCAGGGCTGTGCTGCCTGGGGGGAAGAAGGGGTGGGCAGGGACCCCTCCCAACCCCTCTCTGTCCTCCCAGTGTGAAGCTGAATGAGCACTTCGTGAACACCACGGACTTCCTCGATGCCATCAAGAACAACCTGGACAAGGCCCTGGGCAAGAAGTAGGGGATCAGGGGAGCCTCGCTGTTCCCAGGATGGATGGGGAAGGGAGGGGCCAAGTGCCACCCCCAGCTCCCTGACACGCCTCAGGAACAGAGGAATCATTTTTATAAGCAGTTTTCTTACGAGTGTTTTTAAAGCTTTTGCAGCAGTGGTGTGTAGGGCTGGGGTGTCCATCCTGCACTGACTCATGTATCCCCTAACTCTGTGGTGCCATTAAACACTTCCCCAGCCATGGCACATCATGGTGGCACAGTGCTGCGGTGTGGGCATGGGGGGCATGGGCGGTGCCAGACCTCTCACTTCATCTCACCCTCACCTGCCTGGAAGGCCATGCACCCCAGCATTTTGGCACTGGCCTGAGGTAGTGTGTGGGAGTCCAAATTGGCTAGGGGGCACAGCCCTGCCATGCTGAGGAGAGGTCTGGGCTGGCCAAGGCTGTGGCCATCTTCATCCTGCCCCCAGGCTGGATGATGTTGTGGGGGGAAAAGTGGATGGCAAGGGTGGTAGGCACATGGCCTTGTGGCAGGGCCGAGTGGTGCCACCCCCAGAGCCAGCCCAGGGCTTCTGGGAATGGGGCAGATAGTGCCCAGCTCCAGGGAGCACAGCCACAGGCAGAAAAATCTGTGCAAATGAAGAGGTTAGCAGTGGGCTCTCAGACCCTCTGCTCTGGCTCGACCCCAGCTCCTGATACCTGCCAGGACCTTGCCCAGCTCTGGACACACTTGGAGGCAATGCTGTGGGGTACTGCCAACCCCCTGCCCCACAGCAGGGAAGGTGAGGAGCTCAGATAGTGGTCCTGGACTCAGTGCTGCCTCAGCTGCTTCCTCCCTCATCCCTGGGCATGGAGGAGGCAAACCCCCACCTGTGCCTCAGGGAGAACCTTTTTCCTACACCCTAGAGCAGCTGAGGGGCAGGGGGGGGGGCAGTTTGTTCTCAGCCCCCTGCAGCCTGCCTGCTCCCCACACAGACCACACAGCTTACACAGGTTTACAAAGCACATTGGTTGAAGGGAACTGAACTCAGTGAAAAGATAAACCCAACCACATGGCACATCTGAAAAAAATAAATTACTTTCAAAATACCATCATTTGCTGGGGCTGGTTGGGCATGCCTCCCCTGCATATGCCGCTGGCTGCAGCTCTGGACCCCGAGCTGTGGGCATCGACTGTGCCCTGAGCTTCTATGAAAATACTCTGTTCTGTGCCCCAGAGCCTGGCACAGGGAGCTCTGGGGCAAGCAGGAGGGCAAACCCACCTCCTCCCATGGGCAGGGGCTTCTGCCCCCTGGGGGGATCCAGGAGGAGCCCCAGCACAGCCAAGGGGGGACCCAGGAGGTAGAATAGTTAGTGATGCTCATCATCTTGCCCCACTGTGGCCCCTTCCACCCTTACCCACTCAGTAATATTCTGGGTCATGCCTCCCCTGCCCACAGCTTCAAGTCACGGGACACAGGGCACAGGCAGGGGGGCAGCAGCAGAGCCATGGCAGGTCCGGAAAAGAACACACCCCTGTGTTCTCCAGCCCCAGCAGGAGCCCTCCCCTCCAGTTCTAGGGGCTCTGGCTGGATGCTGCAGCCCCTCTTACCCCACCAAGCCCCCACAGCCCTGCCAGCCTTGGCTACAACATGTTGTAGTACGCCATCTCCTTCATGGCCTGCTCAGCCAGCGCGTGCTCATCCGGGGCGTTGCCCACCGTCCCGTAGCCATAAGAGTTCTCCTCCTCGAAGTCATCCATCTCCTGCTGCCCGTCCAGCTCAGTGTGGTCAGCCCCAGACAGCTCCATCATGGCATCTAGGAGTCAGCACAGGGACATGCAGTGACAGACCAGCCCAGAGGGCCAGGCCAGCAACTCCCCCCTCCCCGGGTTTGCAGCCCAAAGCTCCCTGGGTGCTGTAGCCCTGCTCGATCCAGGCCACTTGGGGCAGCCCGTGGGTAAGGAGACGTGAACTGGCCACAGCACAGCCCAGCTCCCAGAGCCATTGACACTGCTGGGGGCAGCCACAGTGCCCAGTCGACACTGGGGACCCACCTTGGCTGTCCAGGCTGATGTCCATCACCCCATGCTTGACCTTCATGTGCCGGCTGAGGTTGCCCTTCAGGTTGAACTTGCTGGAGCAGTAGGGGCACTTGAAGGGCTTGCTGCCAGCGTGCAGGTGCATGTGGCCCAGCAGGTTGTACATGCGGTTGAAGGACTTCCCACAGACCTGCCGGCAGCATGCCATGGTCAGCCAGGGCTCCCCAGCACAGGGAGCACCCCCAGAGCTGCCAAAGGCTTTGCAGAGCAGACCTTGTCCCCATGGCTTCCACCAAGAGTAATGGGGCTGCTGCCCCTCTGGGGTCCCTTGTGGCTCTTGCCACATGCCCTCCTCCCACTCTTTGTGGGGGCTCGGGGATGTGGTGCTGGGAGCTCCAGAGCATCCAACACTGGGCAGAGAGAGGCAGTGGTTGTCCTTCCATCAGGAGCACTGCTCCCAGCACAGTTTGGAGCAGATACTCCATTCTGAAGCAAGCAAGGGAGGCACCACAAATCTGCTTCCAGTACCTGAGGGCTCAGCCTGGCAAGATTCCCACGAGCATAACACAAAAGGACCGTTCTCCCCCTCCCTGGCTCTGCCCAGGCCCCTGGTCCTACTGGTACCTTGCACTTGAACGGCTTCACAGGTGAGTGCACAATCATGTGGGTCTTGAGCGTCTGCTTCTGCACAAAGGTCTTGAAGCAGATGTGGCACTGGTATGGACGAACACTGGTGTGGATCAGCATATGCCGCTTCATGTTGGCCTGGAGTGTGAACTCCCGCCCACACACCTCACACTTGAACTCCTTCACACCCTGCCAAGGGTCAGAGAGCTGTAGACAGGGGCTTGGACAGACACTCAGGCACTGGAGGCACACAGGCAGTGCCAGCAATGGAGTAGGAACACCATGGGCGAGGGATGGGCTCCTTGTGTTGAGAGCATGGCCCAGCCTGAGCCCGGCAGCATGCAGGGGCTGTGGGTGGGGGCTGGACAGGCTCTGTCCCAGCTCAACTGCTTCCCATGAAAGAATCCCTGGAAAAGGGCAAATCCCCACTTACAGCCCACTCAGAGGGGCTGTGGCAACTCCTGGCCAGGCTGCCCAGGTCACACTGCAGCAGGTCTGAAACTCCCTCCCCAATGATGGGAACCCCCAGAAGGATAGGGGCTGGGTCCCAGGAACCCCAGCAACACCAGCCAGAAGTGCCATTGTCCACTCACCACCCACCTCTTCCCAGGCCTGGCCAGGGCTGGAGAGCACTGGGACACCTCTCTCCACCAGTACCCACATCCAGAGCCAGTACATCTCCTCCAGACATGACAAGGGCAGCACCCCTGGGCATCCCCAGGCCCTACCTTGTGCGTAAGTGAGTGCTGCTTGAGGTGGTGGATCTGGCTGAACTCCATCCCACACTCGGTGCAGACGAAGGGCCGGACGTTCTGGTGCTTCAGCATGTGGTTCTGCAGCTGGCTGCGGTAGTGGAAGGACTTGCTACACTCTAGGCACTGGTAGAGTGTGGGGCCCTGGTGTGTGGCCAGGTGCCGCTTCAGCTGGGTCAGCGTGGAGAAGTCCAGCCCACATTCCACGCACACGTGGCAGCGGCCGCTCTCGTGCTTCACCTCGTGCGCCTTCAGCTCGCTGGGGTAGGCGAAGCCACGGCCACAGAAGCGGCAGCTGTAGGGCTTGATGTCGGTGTGCAGCAGCATGTGGCGCTTCAGGTGGCTGGTCTGGGTGAAAGCTTTGCTGCACACCCCGCACTTGTGCGGCCGCGTGCCCTGGTGGGTCAGCAGGTGGGTCTGCAGGTGGCTGGGCTGCTTGAACAGCTTGTTGCAGTGTGGGCAGGAGTGAGGCTTGATGCCATTGTGGCCCAGGATGTGGGTCACCAGGTTGTACTTGGAGGTATAGGACTTCTCGCACATGCGGCACTGCCAGCGCTTCTGGCGGTCCCCGGCCTCCACCAGGTAGGAGTCGTCGATCTGCACGTTGATGTCCAGCCGGTCCAGCTGCGCCTTCCTGCTGCGTTCACTGGTGCCACCGGCCACCTCTGCCTCCAGCTCCCCTGGCTCCTGCCAGCCACAGCCCTGCTCGCTCTTCACCTGCTCGGGGTCCCCCAGCGCAGAGGCCTCCACCTCGCCAGGGGATGGGGCGCCCGCCTCGAATGTGCCCGTGGTCCTCAGGGCCCTCGCGGGGCCATCATCTGGGTCACCGCCCCCACGGTGGCGCTCAGTGCCCTCAGGCTCCCGGTGCCGGCGCAGGTGCCGCAGGCGCCGGGGCTTCCTGCTGAAGGTGCCCAGGTCAATCATCTTCATGGCACCGCTGTGCACTGCCGGCTCCTTGTCGGGCTCTGGGGGCTGGGGCGGGTGGCCACGCTGCCCCTCGTCCTGCTCGTCCCCTGGAACGGACACATCGTGCGACGGTTCTGCCTCCACCTCTGCCTTCTCACTCTTGACCTTGGGCACCAGCCTCACGGGTGGCCGCTTCCTCCTCCGGGCATGCTTCTCCAGGGAGGACTCTGCCTCCAGGGTGTCCTCCTCCTGTCCATCCCCGGGTGCCTGCTCCTCTCCCTCGGGCTCCCCAGGGTCTGTGGTGGTGGTGGTGTTGTCCGGCAGCTCCCCAGCCAGCCTCGGGAAGAACCCGGTGGGGGTGATGGTTGCCCCAAGCAGCTCATTATCAGACACCAGGCCCAGGACTGCAGCCTGTGCCAGGGACAGCACCACCACTGCATCCGTCTGCGTCCCGCACTCGCTGAACCGATTCATCTCTCACCGCTGGCCTAGACCGTCATGGCTGGGGAGGGAGAGACACGACAGTGAGCCCTGGCACACCCCGCTGCCACAAACACCATGCTACAAGGGGCTCATTCCAGCCCTCACTCCTTCCCATAGCACCATCCCCAGTGAACCCTGAACCCTGGACCAACATTGCTGATGCCAGTGTGGGTCCCCTGCACCACATGCTCCAGAATGTGCAGGCACATGGCCCCAAGGAGGGGCAGGGAAGCTTGGATCCATGTCCACTGTTAGCCTCTCTGGCCAGGCTATCAGTCACTGAGGCTGGGGTCTGGCTCCTTGCACACCCTTAAGCTCCCAGCAGTGACTCCCAGGGACAGGTGTCCACACAGCCTGGGGACCAGTCACAGCCGAGCGTGGCTCTGTGCTCTGGCAGGAGCAGCAGCAGCACAGGAAGTGTGAGGGACAGAGCCCAGAGCCACCAAGACCACCGGGATGCAGTGAGCCTGCCTGGCAGCAGGCAGAGGCTACGCTCGGCTCAGCACTGGTGCCTGGCCCACTCGCCCCAGGGATCCCAGCACCACAGCATGAGGGGTAGCACAGGGCCCCCAGACCACCTCAGCAGCCAGCTAGGACAGGCAGGGATGTGCCTGGAGAGCTATTGCTCCCTCCTGTTGAAAAGTATTCTCCTAAATACAATTATTTCTGCAGTTACAACCAAAAGAAATCCTGTGGGGGAGATAAAACAGGGATAAACTCTGAGCCAGATCCTATCACAGTCCCACAAGGACCTGCCCAGTGTGAGCTCTGGGATGAACCAGAGCTCTGGAGTGGGGAAACCCTGCAGTGCCTGGATATCATCCCCACAGTCAGGTCAGCTGCAGGGAGATGGAGTGTGGCCAGGGACAGTGGCCTCTCTGCTGCAGGCAGCTGCCTGCCCCTGGCGATCCCTCCCGGGCCCCGTGAGGTGACCTGTGTGTCCCCTCATGCCAGTGTCGTGCCCATTCGAACACCAGCCACAGCACACAGGATGGGATGGGCAAGGGGAAAAACCAGTGAGAGACAGAGAAGGGGAGTGACACCAGCTGTGGGGGGGCTCTGCTGCCCACGGACACCTGGGGTACGTGGCCTCTCCTCAGTCTCCTCCTGTCCTCTGGGCCACCACGGGGCTGGCACTGGGCACAGCACCGGTGAGGGGACCCTGCCCAAGCTTGAGTTGCCAGGGAGATGCTGGGGAGAAGATGGGATGAAGGTCTCAGCCAAGCAACCCTGTCTGCCCAGGAGCCCTGGAAAGGCAGCAGGCAGGGATCAGGGGCACAGAGGGGATGGTGAGAGGGTGGTGGTGGGGCAGCGGTCAGGAATGGAGGGGAAAGGTGGCTCCAGGCTGCAGATGGAGAGGAAGAGGATGGGAGGATAAGTGCACAGGCAACGAAACAAAGCAAGGAGTGGGGAAGGGCGGTGGCAGGAAGAAGAGGAGGGGTGGGAGGAAGAAGAGGGAGCAGCCAGGGAGAGCTGGCATGCACAGTACAGCCCCTGGTGCTGAACCCTGCTGGACGGGACCCCCTTCCCTGTGAGGTTCCATGGGGGGCCCTGTCCTGCCCATTGCAGGGAGAGGAAAGAAGGGACAAGGGAGAGGAGACCCAGCTGCTCTCCCCATGGCCCTGGCACTGCAGAGGGTCGGTGCGCCCCCAAACACAGTGCCAGGTCTTTGGCCCCCAAAACGAGCACCATGAGATGAGGAAGCTGCAAGACTGACACACTCACACGTACCCCAGAGCAGCACCAAACCAGACCCCACAGCAAACCAGAGGCTTTTAGGGGAAGGTAAATGTGGATTGCTACTCTGGGCACTGGGGAAAGGGGATGAGCTCTGCTCCTCAGCAGGAAAACCAGCCTTGTGCAGCACAAACTTCATGCAGTTGCCTCCACTGGACACACAAGCCCTGGGACACGGGATAGAAGCTTTGCTGTCTGAGGTTACAGCGCTCCAGAGCTGCGGCTGCAGCTGCGTGAACCCTCCATGGGGAAATGGGAACAGGGCAGAGGCAGTTGTTTCACTTCCCGCTCTCACTTCCTTGTTCATGTCTCAGGACTTGCTAAGCCAGCTGGAAATACCCTTTCCCAACACACTGGCAAGTGAGGTGGGGTCACATACTACAGCTCCCCAGGAAACCCTCAACACCCCGGAGCGCGGAGCACTTGGCACTCTGCACTCCAAGGGAGCCGCTTCCAGCCCTGCTCCAGCATCTGAAACAGAAGTCCCAGGTCCACTGCTGGGACAGAGCACAGTCCTGTCCTGCCACAGCCAGTTCCACTGGGAGCAGTTGCTCTGGTAAAGCAGGACGATGCCTGGGGCTGGGGCATGCAGAGCTCCTGGGCACTGCACAGACTCCTGTCCCAGTGCTGACTCCAGCAGTGACATGAGCAACTTCTCCAACAACTCTTCCTCTCCAGCCCAGACCTCCAGACCCTTCCTGGGGCTGCACCTGCAGGCTTTCACCCACCCACCCTTCCCAGTGCCACCGCTGGGAACCAAACCCTCCTCCAGGCTTAATAACCTTTAGTTTTCAAGTCCAGCCCTTTGGTCCAGGCTTAGGTCCCTGCAATGCAATCCCAATGCAGACCTTGCCTGTCCATCCCTTTCCCACACGGCAGGAGTCACACAGACACCCTTGCCAGTGCCCCCTCCACCAGCAGTGAGTGCCGAGCTCTCAGTTCCCTCATCCACCTCTCCCATCTGCTGCTCTCTGCTCTCCCCTCTCTGACACCACAGGACAGATGCTCTTTGGGCCAGCAGCGGTGGTTGCTGTCCCTGATCCCTCAGGATTGTGAAATTTGGGTTTCTTTCACCACGTCCCCTCCCACTTTGAGGTTTAGTCTCAGTGCAATCTCTCCTCTCCTCCTATCTTTCCCAACACATCTGGGAAGAGCTGTGCTCTGCACGGGCACATCCTGTGGTCCCTGCCCTCCCTGACCCTGGCTGCTCCACTCCACCAGCTCCTCACTCACTTCCCAGTCAGTTAAAGTAGTTGGTTTTTTTCATGGCTTTCATTAACCCCCCCAATATTCACCTCTTGCCTGGATCTCTCTGGCAGCAGCATCTGCCCAACAAGCAGGTTCCTTGTCCCCAGCACATTCTTTGCTGGATTCCAGATTCTCCAGCCACTGAACTAAGAGTCCTCTCTTTTGGACACTTCCCTTTCCTTTGCTGTTTTACTTCCCTCAGGTTCACCCACCTGCCCCATCATCTGTGCCACTGTCCCACCCAGCCCTTCCACCAGCACCACTGCTCCGGAGATGAGACCCCAATAAATCCTAAACTGAGCAGCCTAAAAACATTGCATCTGGTCCACGGAAGCCTCACCTGCACCCACAGGTTTGCCTGGAACACCTGAGACCCAACGAGTCCCCAGCAGGTACCCTGAGCTAAAGGACCACCCAGTCCCATGCAGACGTCCCAGCTACAGCCCCCTGGGATCAGCTCTGGAAGGAACCACGGCCCTGGCTGCCCCTTGACAGCCTCCACTGAGGCATTAGTGACCAAAGATACTTGTTTTCTACCTGGCTCCATTCTCTGCCCAGAGGCCAGCAGCAGCCACCAACCCTCACCTGGTCATTCCTGCAAGGAAGTGAGTCCCAGGTACCCAAAATACAAAGTTATTTGGGGAATTTACCTCTCACAGCCCTCCCAAGGAGAAGTAACCCCCCCACCAGCGACACAGGAGCCCTCCTTACTGCTGCTGCTTCCACTTGTCTTGGCTCCACCAGGGTGAGTGCAGGCATGTGAGCAGGTGCCAGAGCCCAGCTGTTACCAGCAGCAGCTTATCTCACCTGGCTCCCCAGGTGAGCTCATGGGCTGCCTGACAAACCCAGGGCCATGTGGGAAGGAGAGCATTTAGGGCATGTTCCTGGCTGTCCCCTTTGTAGGACCCCATTATGGGACATCTATTGCAGGAATTCTCACTGCAGCACCCCCTTTGCAGAATCCTTTGTGGGACCCCCACTGCAGCCCTGTATGTGGGACCCATTGCAGGACCCCCTTTGCAGGATTCCTTTCTCAGGTCCCGTGTGCAGGATGCTCATTGTAGGATCCACGGTAGGACTCCCAATTCAGGACCCTTTGCAGGACCTCCATTCCAAGACCCTCTGCAGAGCCCCTGCTGCTGGTGCCCTGGGGGTCCTGAGAGGTTCCCAGGGGGCAGATACAGCACTGCAAGCCCTGGGTAAAATCCCAGCACAAATTGGGGCTCAGGCCGAGGAGGGACCTTGGGCACAGGGGCACGTCTCATTGGGGGAGGGGGTGCTAAAACTTTTCAACAGTTTTTACCAGAAAATAGCTGATCTGATATTTGTGAGAAAACCTTTGATTTTATTTTCCTTCCTTTCTCAAAAGCAGCTTTCATTTAAATTTAATAAAGGGAAAAGCAGGCTTTTATCTTGCCTGCAGATTTCATATAAAGCTGCTCAATCACCTCCCCCCGCCTCAATTCCAAACAGAATAATGTTGTTTTCCTGAAAATCACAACAACTAAAACTACTCCTAAACCTGATCCAGGATGTTTGTCCTGCACCAGCCCAAGGACTTTGGGTTCATCTCGGCTTCGCTTCACTGCCCAGCCCTGGCTTTGTGCCAGTGGCATGTGCAGACTGGCTCAGGCTGCTGTGGTGGACCTGAAACCAGCACTTCTCACCCAGGACTGACCCCCAGCACAGAGAAACTGCTGTAAAAATGAGCCAAAGCTCCAAGAAATGGGCAGGAGCTGCACAGGGCCAGGTGCTGCTGCCACCAAAAGCAAACACATTTAAATTCAGTCACTGTTCCCAGATAGATACAGTGAAACTACATTTTTAAAGGAAAACTTTAAGAAAAAGTTCTCCAAAAAAAAAGAAACCTCTACAGTGTCATGGATCAGAGAGTGGCTGCTCCCTTCAGCCCCTGAGTGAGCGACGGACGTGACATCACAGTGTCACTGAGGGGGCTCTGGGTGGAGGAAACATCACCTTTAGAGGCCTTGGCTTCACAAAACCTAGAGGGCATAACCTGGGATTTGCAGCAGGATGTTAATAACGTTTTTAGTAAGAGCAGGTGGAAGGCCAAGTCAGGCAAAGTGAGGACCTGAAGTCCGTGGGACAGACAAAGGTTTGGGGAGGAGTGGCCCCATGTTGTCACAGCGTGTCAAACCCTGCACAGCTGCTCCGTGGGTGCTTCCTCTGAACAAGGAATTGGGGGATTCTCACCTTGCCCACTGTGTCCATCAGTCAGAAGCAAATATTTACCCCTTTGAAGCCACCTTACTGGCAGAGTCTGACTGGCAGGCAAAAGGGAATGGCTTTCAAATAACCAGGGGTTACTGGTGCTGCAGAACAAAGGTGTGTGGAGCAGGGAGCTGCTTGACTCCCCCATCACCAGCCAGGGATATGGGATCCACCCATGGAAACTGGGGAGAGAGGGTCAGGTCGGGGGCAGCAGCAGGGGCTGTGGCAGTTCACTGTGGAGGGATGGAGCTGCAATCCCAAATGCTCTTCCCAGCACACAGGAACCCATGCTGAACTTGGACATCCCTCTCCTGCCACCTGTCTGCTGAGAATCCATTTTTAACTCCTTCTGAGACTGAGAGTCCATCCCTCTGCTTCTCCATCCACCCATGCACCTAGCCTCCATCTCTCTTTTCCTTCATCCCTCGCTCCTCCAGCCCTCCATTCCTCACTCCTCCATCCCTCTGTTTCTCTATTCTTCGGCTCTTCCATCCCTCCACCCCTCCATCCTGTAAATCTCCATCCCTCTGCTCCTTCATCCCTCTGCTCCTCAATCCCTTGCTCCCCACCCCCAGCATCCTCTGCTCCTCCATCTCTCCATTGCTTCCTCATTCTTCCCGTTTCCCTGGCAACGCCCATCTCGAGCCGAGATCTGTCCCCTCTCTCCCTCTTATCTTTCTCCTCTCTCTTTCATCTCTCTCCTAATCTCCCTCTCCATTTCGAACCTCTGTCCTTTGCTTCCTTTCTCTTTCTCTCCCTTTTCATCTCCTCCTTCTCCTTCTCTGTCTTGGGGTTACAATTATTTAGATCTCATTTTAAAGAAATGATCTATTTAATTAACCACTGGGCCCTAGTCCCTCTCCTGCCTGGCATGGGACCCCTGCCCGCACCCCGAAGTGCCCCCTGACTGAGGACAATGGAGTGACCCACGCCTTGTCACTCCTCCTCCAGTTCCTGTCTGACAGCAGGGAGCAGAATTCAGGATCGGGCACCCAGACCCTGCCAGCTGCCTGCACCCTCCTACCACATCCTGCCCTGGAGGGCAGACGAGGGTCCCCTCTTTGCAGGGTCATCGCACGGCCCAGAGCTGTGGTTTGGCAGAGAGGAACACCCCAGGCACACAGGGCGCTCCCGGCACTGCCTCCACGGTGGGACCTGGGTGCTGAGCCCTGGCCTGGGTGCTGAGCCCTGGCCTTCAGCCCCCTATGGCTCAGGCCAGCTTTTTCCAAAAAAGGTTGGGGACCACGTGATCCTTGAAGACCCTCCAAACCTGCGAGTCCATGACTCTGATCCAAACACAGCCAGCACATAAGCTGGTGGCTCCCGTGCCATAGGTCAGCCTCAAGTCTACATTATTTCAAAATAACCAGAGGGGACTAAAATTCACAGGGAAAAGTTGTTTCCTGAAAACGAGAGGCCTGCCTGCATCTGTTTGGCCATGGGAGAGATGAAAAGATGAGTGGAGGACAGGCTGCTCCAGGCTCTGGGGTTGGGGGAGGAAGCAAGGAGCCTGGCTCTGGGTTGGGGTCACTTCCAGGGGACCCCTGTGTTGTGGCACAGCCAGGAGCCCATCAGAGCAGGCCCACGGCCATCAGCACTGTCCCTACTCCAGGGAGGCCTCCTTGGGGAACTGCTGCTCAGGGATGGGCTGAGCCAGCACTCTGCTCTGGCCAGGGAGTGGGAAACCTGCACTTCGTGAGCAGCCCAAAGTGCATCAAAATTGCACCAAAGCTACACCAAAGCCACCAAAGCCACTGATGGTTCATGACTGGAGCAGTGTCCGGGCTGGGAGCATTTTGGGAGGAAGATCCTTCTCGCCCCCATTGCTGCCTTCCTGAGGAGCTCCCATTGCTATGCCACATGGCACAACATCTTCTATCAGACCAAACCCATCATCCTTCAGCCCTGATTTTCCAGCCCTTTTGCCTTGACAGCCTTTCCCAGAACACAGTGTTGGGGTACCAGGACAGCTGTGACACCAAGCGGAGCTGCTGGTAGCACCTGGAAGAGTGATGCAGGGACCAGACTCATCCTGCTGAGTGAGGCATTTCCTTAGACCCACCAGAATCACTGTGGCTTTACGGATGTGTATGAGACCCTTCCTGCGATTCCTCTGTGGAAGGGACCAAACCCCAGCACCTTGTGTCCCTCAGACCTGAGTGCAGTGACTGTCCATGACCAATGTCCATCCTGGGCATCTGGCACTGCTCCATCCCAGCACATCCATTTCCCCATGGGCTCCTTGTGTGAGGCCCTTGTTCTCCTTTGGAACAAACACGGCCTCTCCATCCCCATCCCTGTGCTGCACAGGTACAAACTGCAGCCCAGAGCTCTGGGGTCTGCCTTCAGAGCTTATGGTCACATCATTCTTTAAAATACTGTTACTCAGGAGCCCCAGCAGCAGGAAGGGCCTTAAATCAGGTAACTGGGGTGGGGTCAGCCAAGGGAGAGGGGCTGCTCCTGCCCAAACCCACTCTGGCAGCACAAACACCACAGCCCAGCCAAGGCAGCATGAACCCCACTCCCCAGTGCTTTGGGGGCTTTGGGCTTTGTCAGCGGTTTGGGACCAGCAGTGTATGTGGCATGGCAAGGAGCAGGGAGGACTCCCAGCCCTGCTGCCGTCCCAGCCTGGCTTCAAAGGCTTACACAGAACCCTTGCTCTGCCTTGGAAAACAATTTTTGCTTTTAAGTGAAATAAACAGGGAAGAAAAGACTTTCAAGTTCCTCCTTGCTGCAACGGCTTCTCCCCAGCACAGTCCCTTTCCTCTCCGAAAATAGCCGAGCTATTCAAAAGGGATGCAAGAAGAAAAAAGGAACTGAATAGAGGAAAAGGGAAAGAAAAAATGGAGCCCCAAGGGGGTGGAGAAAAACAGAATGAAAAGACAGCAAAAATAAAGAAAAGGGATGAAAAATAAAGGAGGGGGAAGAGAGAGACAGACAGAGGAGCTTTGAAAAGAAAGAATGCTGCCAGCCTGAATACAAGGAGCAGGAAAAAAGGGCCCTGAAAAGAAAGAGCCGGCTGGAATGACCTCTCATTCAGGGCTGTGCCAATCACCGCCGCGATGGAAATCCTTTCTTCTTCCCCGCATTCTCTCTCTTTCCAGCGGGGGCAGAGGGAAGAGGAAGAAAAGGGAGTTAATTCTCAGCATAGCAGAAAATAAATCTGCTCTTTGCGAAGTCCCTGAAAGGCGCTGACAAACCTGCTCCCAGCACTCACACATGCAGATGGGGACAGAAAGGAAACGGGACTGAGCGGTGCTGGGCAGGACTGTCTTCACCACCTTACCAGCCGTCTGGAAAACTGGGCAACAAACCCCCAGAGCAAACAAATCTGTAGGAAGAAGTGTGGGTTCAGGTCAACCCCTGAACCTTTCAAGGAAAGATGAGGGATGGCCATGGCAGATGCAAAACTGGGGGCCTGGTCCTGGGCTGGGCTCTGCGGAGAGCAAGGGGAGAGGGGTGGGTGCAGCTCCCTCACCCTGAAAACCCCAGAGCCCCCAGCAGCCAACCCTGCCCAGAGAGAACTGACAGTGCTTCCACTGGGGTCTGCAAGCCCCAGCACCACCCCAGCTGTGAGTGGGAACCACAGGGGCAGGGGGTCATGTCTTGAGCCCATGTGGGATCACTCCTGCTCTGCACTGCTCCCACTCAGCATCCCTTGGGGCAGAGTTAATCATAAACTGCTGAGACCTCGGCACAGAGCCATAAACATGGCCAGAGGTCCGAGGAGACAACACGCAGGAGTTCAGGCACCCCTCTGTGTGTGTGACCCAGCCAGCTGCAAAAGGGGAAAACCAACCCGAAGGGGTACAAATGGGAGATGTGTGTCACCCCAAAGGCAACAGGGGCTGCCCAGTGGGATGTGAAACAGCTGCTCATGTGTGAGGACTAAAGAAAGATCCCCACAGCGGGAAGGGTCACAATTAAGGGTCTCACTTTCAAGAGTATTGTTGCCCTTATCCTCGGGAACAATTTTAGTCCAGTTTTGATATTCCTACGTCTGGAGCCTGTCCATGCCACAGGGACAGCGGCTCCTGGGCCTGGCTGTCCCTGTCTGCCCGGCTTCCATCCTGCACTGGGCTCCGACAACAGACAAACAGGGACACAGGGCTGGCCCACATCCAGTCATGGCACCAGGGATGTCCAACCAGAGTTAAAGGCTGAGAGAAAGGTGAACACTTTGGATTACAAGTGATTAGGCTGACAGGTTCAATACTGCCACGGGCCAAGCACCGGGAAGCAACTGCTGCGCCGCTGCACCCACCCAGCCATTACCCCTCACACTGTGACTGCTGGCACCGAGGCAAACAGGGGCAGGAAGCTCAGCACAGCCCAGCATGGGCACACACAGCTCCCAGCTGCTCTACAGCTTATCCTGGGCAGGGGCAAAGGGGTCCTAGAGCCTGCAGGGCTGGCGACTGCCCGCTCCCCACAGGGATGCCATGCCCACCATGGCCAGGAGTCACTGGGTTATGCCACTGACACTGCATCTGCCACCAGGTTGGGTAATAAGTTAATTGTAGCCAAGGGGCTCTAATTTGAGTGTGATAATTAATACTTGACCGGATAATCTTCCACATGCAAATGTGCCAGTCCCGCAGTGACTCCCAGCAGAGTTGGCTCCAGCAGCCAGCGGGGCCGTGCTGGGGGTGGGCAAGGAGCTGCTGGGCGAGCAGAGCGGGCACCTCATGCTGTGTCTGCTCTCTCAGCTGCAGCTTCGGAGGTTGTTCTGCCTCCTGGGATGCCCCCAAGCACAACACCAGTGACTGCAGTTTGCCTTGGCGAAGGGAGAGGTCCCGTGAGCCTGTGCAAGGCAAAGCACAGCTGGACCAGCATGGGAGACACAGACCTCCAGCTCCATGGCTCGGTAATCCCTCCAGCACATGGAACCTGCTGCGGAACTCAGCCCACACAGCCCAGTCCCAAACACAGAGTGCCATTTCCTACAGCACCGAGGTGAAGGGAGGAGTGGGCAATGGAGGCTTCCATTGTGGGCAGGCAGAGGTACAGGCAGCAACTGGGGAGCAAACAAAGGTTCTCACTGGGGGCAGTTTATGAAGTCTCAGCTCAGGACTGACCCAAGGGAGGGACTGTGCTGAGCCAGATATGGAAGATACAGTATTCCTGTATGGCCCAAAGCCAACTCTTCTCCCCCACTCCCCATGGCCCCAGCCTGCCTGCATGGCCCATGTCTTTGAGATCCATGGCAGCACAGGACCCTGCTGTTTTTCTCAGGAGGATGGCAGAGGTCTCAGTCTGGGGACACTGCTCTGGCTGCACTCTGCTGCCAGGTCACAGGGCTGGGCTAAAACACAATTCTCACTTACAGCACATGTATTTGTGTGTCATCATGCTGTGAGAGCACACACACCTATGTTTCAAAATTGAGTTCAAAGGACAGGGTCTGGCACTGCTGTCCAGGGCGTTTCACACCAGCTGGACTGTTCACACAGACACAGCCCAGCACATCAGGAGCTGTGCCCATGGAGTGATGCCCAGGGCCCTGCAGCTTGTTGCTGTCCCACTCCTGAGAACAGAGCCAATGTTGGGTGAATCTGGGCCAGGGGCACTGGGGGATGGATCACCTGCCTGGATAGTGCTCATCAGATGATACAAGGAGATGCAGTGGGCAAATCCCAGCTGTGAGTGGGAGGCTAGGGATATTTGCACTATTTACTCAACCCAATTAATATATCCCAAGGATGGCCCTGGAGCAAAGCCAAGGGCAGAGCCAAGAGGGCAGGTTGATCCATGCTTGGGAATGGCAACTCTCAGCCAGCTCAATAAATGAACAAAGACTGGATTGGCACAGAGCAGGCAGGTGTTTGAGTTGGGAGTTAAAGTGTCCTCATTGCTGATGGCAGGACTTGAGAGTGTGAAGTCCTCTAGGAGGAGGGAAAGCTTCACAGCTCCGGTGGATTGGCTGGGAAGGGGAGCAGCTCCCAGGAAAATTTGTCCTTACCACAACAACAACTCTTCCCAACAGCAGCCACCAGCTGGCTCATTCCTGGGCATCCCTGATCTGCCTGGCTGGTCCAGGATGTCCCTGATCTGCCCGGCCACTTACAATATCTTCCAGGAAGGCTGGGACAAGCAGGGCCAGGCTGCCCTGGGGATTCTATGATCTCAAAGGTCCTTTCCAACCAAAATGATTCCATGGTTTCAAGGGGAGAGAGAAGTTCTCCCTTGAGAACTGCCCATCATGGGTTGGACAAAGGGCTCATTCAAGGAAACCTCCCAATTCCCCTTCTCCAGCTTGGTCTTGGATTCCCAGTCCTGAGCCCATGGGCACTGAGACACTCCTGACCCCCCATTTAACCTCCTCAGCAGGGGCTGCAATACAGGGTGGTGGGGAGGGCCCCAAGATGGTGGATGTGAGAACAGACAGGGAACACCAGACAGGGAGCATGTCAGAATTAAAAACATGAATGCGAAAGCAGGGGAGGTACAGAGCTGGTTAAACCAGGAGAACATGGTGAGGGACAGGGTGTCAGAAGAGAAGCAGAGAGGGGAGAATAGCCTGACATCACAGAGAATGGGCACAAGACGATGGTGCTGCTGAGAAACAGGAAAGATAAATTTAGAGGCAGAGGCGAGCACTCTTCCTCCAGCAACTCTGCCTGTCCTTCCTCCCCCTCCTCTCCCTCCCTGGGCCACCCACCAGCATGGGCAGGACACGGGCTCCAGCTGGCCAGGGTTCAGTCCCAGCTGTGCCCAGGGAGGGACCACAGCACTGCCACAGGGCAGTGTGGACAGCAAAGACTCTGGGCAAAGCAAACGCAGCTCCTCACCATGCCATCCTGGTGCCGTTTGTGCCTCCCACCTGCAATGCCCAGGAAATTCCCACTCCCCGGCTGCAGCTGCCACAGTGCCCAACACAGAGTGTCGAGGTGCACAGTGCACAGGCAGGAACACAAGTCCCCAGGGACGAGAAGTGGAAGTTAAACAATGAGCACGTCCATGTGCTGCTTCCTCCTCCCAGCCTGCCCTTCCCAAATGGGTGTGCCGAGACACTGCCCGGGATGGCCTGGCTGGGTTTGCCCTCTGCCACACTCAGGCTGTGTCAGTGTCTGGAGAGGAGAAGGCTCCAGGGAGACCTTAGAGCCCCTTCCAGTGCCTAAAGGGGCTCCAATAGAGCTGGAGAGGGACTTTGGACAAGGGATGGAGGGACAGGACAAGGGGAATGGCTTCCCACTGCCAGAGGGCAGGGTTGCATGAGCTATTGGGAAGAAATTCTTCCCCATGTGGATGGGCAGGCCCTAGCACAGGGTGCCCAGAGAAGCTGTGGCTGCCCCATCCCTGGAAGTGTCCAAGGTCAGGTTGGATGGGACAACCTGGTCTTGAAGCTCCAGGGTTGCAAGATGTACCTTTTCCTAGCACAGCTCCCTGCTCTGCACAGCCGTGGTGCTCCCCAGCACTCTGTTATCCCTGGGCTAACCCTCCAATCTGGAGGAAATTCTTTTGAACTTGAAGAAAGTTTATCTTTGCCCTGCACAACAGAGTGCCTGGATGCTGGGCACTTCTTTACTAAAAACTGTGACATTTTGCAAGGAACATTATCCAAATGCTCTGAGGACCGGGAGGTGACAGCACAGGCAGCCTCCCTGATGTCTAAATACAGATCCCTCAAATACAGAAATACAGACTCACCATGGCTCACCCCAGCAGAAGCACCTCCTTCCTGACTGTAATCCCACATTTCACTTGCTTTGGACAGAAATTGGGATTCAGGGAAAGCTGCACTGTGCATGAGCTGTTCTGGGTCCTCTCCCACTCCAACCCCACTGTGACCCACAGCTGCCAGACAGTGGAATGGGAGAAGGAGGGTGTTCACAGGGATGAGGAGGGAAATGTGGGACAGAGGGACAAAGGGAAAACGTTTGTTACCGATCCCAGTCCCTGTCCCCAAGGGCAAGCTCTGCAAGAAAGGCTCAGCGAGGACCGTGACTCATCCCGAGGGCTCTGGGCAACACAAAGGACGGGACTGCGGCACTGCCGGCACACCCCATCCTGCCCATCCCACAGCGTTCTTCCAGTCCTCCCAGCACACCCCATCCTGCCCAACCCACAGTGCTTTTCCAGCCCCACCATGGCATGTGTGCCCTGAGCAGGTGTTTGGGCCAGTCCAGATGCTGACATCTGTGCCTGGGCAGGTGAGCTCTGCAGGTCAGGGATGTGACAGGGCTTGGGAAACCAAAGCTGGAAGTGGGTGGTGGAGGGAAGAGGCAGCAGTGGCAACAAATTCAGCAGGAAACCCCCAGCCCATCAGGGCAGCACTTGGCTCCCTGTCATCTGCTCTCACTGGCCCTGGCCTGGCAGACCCCAGGATGTGCTCAGAGACAGGTCTCCAGCAGAGGCTGAGCTGGACCCGACTCCTCCACAAGGAATAACTGTAAATAAAGCAGTGCTAGCAGCCCCTCTCCCATGGAATGCGATGCTGGCACATTCCTGGTGATACAAACCCACCTCTCTGCTGATTCCTCAGCATTCTCAGACACAGAGCAGAGCAGGACAGCGCCTGTGCTCATCCCTCTCCACACCATGACTCCCAAACTAGTTGATAAATCAAAATGGCCCAACAAAACCATCCAAAACACTTTCTCAGGGATTAAATCAAACCCAAAATGTCAACATGACGAGCCATAACCCAGCACAGCAGGAGATGTTCCACTCCCGGTGCTTCAAGAACCCATGGCTGACCCTCTGAGTCATCCCCAAAGTTTGGGTGGGAATGTGTCCTGGGGTGTAGCAGAGCTTCAGCTCCTGTTTCTCATTTTGGAGAGATACAGTGTGACCCATAAAGAGGGCACTGCTGGAAGGAAAGCTGCTCACAGGAAAGGTGCTGGGCCCAGCCAAGGGGAATGTCACTGGCTCTACAGCTGCTCCTGCTGCGAGGACACTGTCACCTGGGGTGGCAGCAGGGGATGGTCACAGCCTGGCCAGTGCTGCCTCAGTTGCTGCTCTCCATGACTGGCCAGGGGTTTGGCATCCCTGGGGGCTCCAGAGGGAATGCTGAGACCCTGTGAGTCCCCGGGAGAACCTGCTTGGGGTCTCCCTCCAAACCAAGACGTGTTGTTCGGTCCTGTGGCCAGCCAAGATCGCCCACATGATGCAGTTGCACGTGTGGGAGCTGCTCAGTCCAGGGCTTGGCAGGGCCGGTGCCAGCCTGGGATGCTGCAGCCACCAGGGTGAGCCAGGAACGTGGGGTGGGGAGTGGGAGGGCGGTGTGGGGTGCAGGGTCCCGGTGTGGGCACAGGAGCACAGTGTGGGGTGGGGGAGCCTGGTATGGCATGGAGGAGCGCAGTGTGGGACACAGGAGTCTGGTGAAGCTGCTGCCTTTGGACCTGGGGGAGGCTTCAGGCTCTGGAGCTGGGGCAGGGGGGCCAGGCTCGGGGCCTGAGGCGGGTTTGGCTGCCCCATCCCCTCCCATCACTCCCCTTCTCTGCCCACATAGCAGGTCACCAGTAAACTCCTAATGCTTGATTAATTAATTATAACCAATTATCGGCCGCACCCTGTTGACGAGCAGAGCTCGGAGGGCTCGCAGGCAGCTCCCCGCAGTCCCTTGTCAGGGGGCACAACACAAACCCCCCCGGGCCCCGCCGGGGCACTGGGCGGTCCCACCCTGGGAAATCCTGGGGCTCTCGGGGCCAGAAGGCAAAGCGAGTCCTGCCTGGTGTGGGAGCGGTGCACGGAGCCACCCCCGGCTCCCCACTGCGTCTCACCCCTCCGGGGCACTTTGTCGCTACGAACATGGGAGCCCTACCCTTGCCCCTCACAGCCGGCTGGTCCCAAACACCGTGAAACTGTCCCCAAACTTCGGGTGCGGCCGCGGGCACTGCCCGGCTGCCGCCCGGACTCGCCGCCGCCCATCCCGGGGTGCTGCCCGACCCCCGACCATCTCTCCCACGAGCGATTCCGCCGCGGGGGCGACCCCGCGCCGCTTCCCCCCTCCCGCAACAGGTCAGGGGCCCAATCGCGCCCTGCCCGCAACTTTTCTGGCGGAGAAAGTTTGCGAGCGGCCACGGGGAAAGTTCTGGGGGGGGAGTTTCATGTGGAAGGGCGGCCCCACGAGCGGAGCCAAGAACCCCCTCGTCCTCCGCGCTCCTCCCGGTCCCTCCCGCCGCCATCGCTCCCGTCTCCGTCACGCGGGGGAGGAAGGCACCGACACCCCGGAGACCCTGCTGTTGTCCCCCCGCTGTTGTTCCCCCCACCTTGGGGGGCTTAAGGGGCACGAGGAGGGGGCGCTGGGGACTCACCGGCGGCTCCGCGGGGCGGCGGCGGCTGCTCCGGGCCCGGCGCGGTGCGCAGGAAGGAAGAAGGAGGGAATGAGGCAGGGCTGACGTGAAGGGATGCAAAGCAGCTCCTCCTAACTCGCCCGCCCTTCATCTTCCTCCCCCTCCCCAACTTGCCCGACCATCGCGAACCCCCCCGCCCGGTGCAGCAGCATCCGGCACCGGGGCCGCCCTCGGTACCAGTTTGGGGGGACAAAGGTGGGGGAAATGGGGGTGAGGGTGGTCGATGGGGACACTCCTGCCTGCGCGATGTCCCCTCCAGCACCCCGGGGTCATTTTCTACTTCCCCTTTCATTTCTTTTTGAGGGGTTATCACCCCTAGAGTGATGCCCTTCCCAAGGGACCCACATCCTGTTGGGCATTGCTTTTCTCGGCTGTGATGGTGGGAAGGATCATGTACACCCCAAAAAGCTTGTGGGGGTTGATTGCAAGGACCTTCCTCATCCCAGAATGGGATCAATGGAACTGGGGATGTTACAGGAACTGGAGGATTTTTTTTGGGGGGGTCGTGCTGTTCACCCCCACAAGGAGGTGGAGGGAGAGGCTGGGGTCTGCAAGGTGGGGTTACAAGAGGTGATCAGTCCCCAGAGGGAGGGAGGGGGACGGGATGTGCTGTGGTAAGGGAAGTGGGTGGTCCAGGAATTGGAGGGTTTGGGGTAGGGGGTGCCGTTGGCTCCCCCAAGAAGGTGGAGGGAGAGAGATGTTGAGCTACAGGACCGTGGGGATGTGTCAGCAGGAGGCAGCCGGTCCCCAGAGGGAGGGATGGGGATGGGATGTGGCGTGGGAAGGGTGGCAGCGGCCAAGGGTCTGCGGGCTGCAGCTCCGGCTCTCCTGGTGAGGAGGAGGAGGAGGAGGGTCACCTCCTCATGGAGGAAGGAGCACGCGGAGGCAGCCGGGATTCGACTGGCGTTTCGGCAGATTCTCATCTCCATGGAAGCAGGTGGCGCCGGCCACGCTGATCGCGGCAGGGTCGGTCTGCACACGCAGCCCTTTGTCTGGGCTCACTTCTGCTTTTCCTATTTTTTGTGGTCTCGGTGCAAACTGAACTTCCCGCTCCGTGCCCGCTGCCGGTGCTCACACCCCCAACACCCCTTCACGTCCCCGGTGCCCACCCGGGGCATTTCGGACCCGGACCCGGCCAGAGACACCGGAGCGCCGCTTCCCTCCCGCGTTCCCAGCGCGGCCTCGCCCCGCGCGGGGCCCGGAGCGGCTCTGCCTGCCAAATCTTTGCCGATACGGATGAGGAGAGAGGCGGCACACGGGGGTTCGCTCCTTGGAACTCCCGCGGGGGCCCCGGCTGGGGGTGCACCCGGGCCTGGCACCGGGCGGGGCAGGGAGCGGGGCAGGGAGCGGGAAATGGAGCAGGGAGGGCACAGGGCAGGACACACGGCGAGACACGGAGCGGGGCGCGGGCAGAGCCGGGCGCGGGCAGAGCCGGGCGCGGGCAGAGCCGGGCGCGGAGCGGGCGCAGCGGGGACGCAGCGGGCTAAGGCTCGGGAGTCGGCCTCAAGCTTGGGGGTCAGGGCTCGGGCTCAGGGCTCGGGCTCAGGGCTCAGGCTCGGGGCTCAGGCTCGGGGCTCGGGGCTCGGGCTCAGGCTCGGGGCTCGGGGCTCGGGCTCAGGCTCAGGGCTCGGGGCTCGGGGCTCGGGGCGCGGGCTCAGGGCTCAGGCTCGGGGCTCAGGCGCGGGGC
>JAWWEV010000018.1:690207-730577 GCA_035583235.1 Hafferia zeledoni
AGGCTCAGGCTCAGGCTCAGGCTCAGGCTCAGGGCTCGGGGCTCAGGCTCAGGGCTCGGGCTCAGGCTCAGGGCTCGGGGCTCAGGCTCAGGGCTCGGGGCTCAGGCTTAGGGCTCGGGCTCAGACTCGGGCTCAGGGCTCAGGCTCAGGCTCGCCCCTCAGGGCCCGGCCGCCTGCCAGGCAGCAGCTGCGCATCCGCCCCAGCCAATCACAATGTGTATTCAGGAGGCTTCAGCCGCCTCAGCCAATCAGAGTGCGAATGCAAGAAGCACCAGCAGCCCCAGCCAATCAGAATGTGGATACAGGAGGCTCCAACCGCCTCAGCCAATCAGAGTGCGGACACAGGATGCAGCTGCCTCAGCCAATCAGAACGCGCGGTCTCTGCCCCTTCCCACTCCATGGCTCTTCCCGTTCCGTTCCCTCTCCCGGTTCCCCCCACCCCACCGGGGCGCGCCGTGACCTGCCTCTCGGTGCCCGCGCCGTCCCTCGCTCTCTCTCCTCCCGTGCCGGTTCCGCGGAGCCGTGTCCGTGTCCCCACGGGTCAGAGCCCACGGGCAGCCCCCGGCGTCATGCAGGATTGTCCCGCCCTTTTCTCACACTCCTCAGCACAGGGCGTTACTGCGGGCTCTGGCCGGTGCGTGGCCGCGCTGGACTCGGGCAGGACCGGGCCGGGGCCGGTGAGCGCTGCCCCCGCCGGTGCCCCCGCGCACGCCCCCTCCGGGCAGCGCAGCTGCTGGCCCTTTAAGGGAGGGCGTGGCCACCGCCAAGCCCCGCCCCGCGCACGCTCCGGTGGCGGCGTTGCGGATGCGCCCCCTGGCGGCGCGTCCGGGCGGGGCGGGCGGGGGCAGCGGCGGGAGCGCTGCGGGCCCAGATCGGCCAGAGACCGGGCCCAGACCGGCCGCAAACCGGGCCCAGACCGGCCGCAAACCGGGCCCAGACCGGCCATCGACAGGCCCCAGACCGGCCCCTCCGCAGGCCGCGGTGCAGCCGCGTGGGCCCGGGGAGCCCCCGCCCAGGAGCGCCTCTGAGCGCCCCCCCGAGCCCGTCTCTGCACCCCGGTGCAGTCCCGAGCCTCGGCGGCTCCGCAGCGTCCCCGCCGGGCTCAGCCCACCGAGCCGGGCCGCAGCGCCGCCACCGCCGCCGCTTCCGGGGCGGGTGAAGGGCTTCCTGCGGGGCGGCCCCGGTGCTGCTCCCGGCCCGGCCCGGGTCGCCGCCGGGATGATCAACGCCATCCTGGTATTCAACAACCATGGGAAGCCGCGGCTCGTCCGCTTCTACCAGCACCTGGTGCGGGGCCGGGCCGGGGCCGCCGGTGGGGCTGGGGCAGCGGGTGCCTGAGGCCGGTGCGGGGCCGGGAGCGGCCCGAGGCTGCAGGTTTTGTGGGGCTCGGTGGGGCTGGGAGTGTCCCGGGGCCGGTCCGGTCCGTGCGGGGTGGGGGTGTCCTGGCCGTGTCCTTCGGGATTCCCCGGCTCACCCACGGCCGGCACCGGGAGCGGCCCGGAACCCGGAGCCGCCGGCTTGTGGTGTCCCGGGGCAGGGGGGATGTGGGTGCCATGGGTGGGACGTGCACCCGCGGGTGCCCACCCGCTGTCCCCTCCCGGCAGGCGGAGGAGGTCCAGCAGCAGATCATCCGGGACACGTTCCACCTGGTGCTGAAGCGGGATGACCACATCTGCAACTTCCTGGAGTGCGGCAGGTACCCGGCGGCCGAGGGGCTGTGCCGGGCCGGCCCCTGCCCGGGGGACACCCGCATGTGCCCCGCAGGGCCCTTCAGCCCTCCCATGTCCCACAGCCTGTTCGGCGGCTCAGACTACAAGCTGATCTACCGGCACTATGCCACACTCTACTTTGTGTTCTGCGTGGACTCCTCGGAGAGCGAGCTGGGCATCCTGGACCTCATCCAGGTGTGTCCCTGCAGGGACCATCCCCGGGGCACAGCCCTGCCCCACCACCTCTCCGGGGTGTTTTGTGCCTGTGGCATCCCTGTGCCAGCCCTTCTGGAAGGCCCGAGAAGCACTCGGGGGCCGCAGTGGAGCGGGAGCTGCACCTGCATGTGAGGCCATACCCGGCTGCTCCGCCTGGGAGCAGAGGGGGAGCAGCCAACCCGAATGGGTGGCTTTAAAAAGGAGAATCACAGAGTCACTTAAGGGTGGAAAAGACAGAAGCATCAAGTCCAAAAGTTAAGCCTAGAATCATGGAATCCCAGGTTGGAAGGGACCTCAGGGATTGTCTGGTCCAACCTTTCAGTTCAAAGCACAGTGTAGACAAGGCCCAGCACCTTGGCCGGACGCACCTGAAGGTGTCCAGCCTTGGGGAATCTAATTACTTCCTCTCTAAGATTATTCCGATGGCTGACTGTTGTGTTTGGGAAAAATTTTCCTCTTGTGTCTAACTGGAATCTCCCCAAGAGGAACTTAAATTCATCACCCCATGTCTTTCCATATGATTCCTTGTAGAAAGGGAGTTTCCAGTTTTTTAGCCACCCTTTAAACACCAGGGCATGGGGAGGTCCCCCCAAGCCTTCTTTTCTCCAGGCTGAGCCCATCCAGCTCTCTCAGCCACTCCTGGTGCTCCAGCCCCTTCCCCAGCTCCATTCCCTTCCCTGGACATGCTCCAGCACCTCTATGTCTGTCTTGTGAGGGGCCCAGAACTGCTCCCAGAAGTGGAGGTGCCCCAGCAGTCCAGCACAGGGACGGGCCCTGCCCTGGTCCTGCTGCCACACTATGGCTGGTACAGGCCAGGTGCCATTGGCCTCCTTGCTCACCTGGGCTCATGTTCAGCCACTGTCACCAGCGCCCCCAGGACCTTTTCCATCTTTCCAGCCACTCTGTCCCATTCCTGGAGCATTCCATGGGATTGGTCTTGCCTGCTCCTTGTGCTGACTGTCCATTTTGCTGCCCCAGGTGTTTGTGGAGACGCTGGACAAATGCTTTGAGAATGTCTGTGAGCTGGACCTCATCTTCCACATGGACAAGGTGGGTGGTGAGCTCCATGCTGCTCCAGAGCCTGCAGTCCCACGGACAGGAGCTGGCCACGAGAGCGTGGGGACATCAGGGGTCACTGTGTGGGGAGGGATTGAGGTCCTGGGTGGGAGGCTTTCAGCCTGGGGTCTTGGAAAGCTGCCCACATCATGTCCTCTCAACAAGAGGTCTGAGTGCTGGGCTGCTCTGAGCCCAGGGGGAAACTGCCTGGCCATGGGAATGTGGGGCTGGCCCAGCGACTGCCACTGGCACCAGGTGACTGTGGGCAAGTGACAGGGATCTGCTCTCCAGGGCCGCGCTGGAGGAGCTGGGCAGGCTCTGGTGTGGTGCTGGGGCGTTCTGCCTCTGCCCTGAGCTGTGACACCCCTTGAGAACCGTTAACATTTTCCTACAGCTACAGGGAACAAAAGGGAAGGAACAATGGGAGTGTTTGAAATTCAAAGTGCTGGGTAAACTTTGGTTTGAGCCGCAGCCTGTAGTGCTTCCTCTTGAGCTGGACTGAGTTTCTGGGCGGAAACCATTCCCTTTGATTATCTCCTGGCTCATAAGGCTCAAGATAGCCAAGAACAGATAGCCGGGAATAGACTTGGAGTGGGAAGAGGCTTGGCTGAGGGTGCTGGGTTTGTGTTGCTGTTGATCAAGATTTTCTTGCTTTGCTGAAGACAAAAACACATCAACAAAAAAGAGCAGTGGAAAAAAAGAAATATCCCCTTTCTCTTGGTGATTCCAACCTGGGAACTGGCAGGGAAGGGGAGTGAGCAGGTCTGGGGGGGTCACAGGGAAGGGAAGGGAGCAGGTCTGGTGGGGTTCTCAGGGATAAGGAGTGTGCCAGTCCAGGGAGTCACAGAGAAGGGGAATAAACAGGTCTGCGGGGTTGCAGGGAAGGGAAGTGAGCAGGTTGGGGGGGTCTCTGGGTTCCAAGCTGCTGAGATCAGGCTTTGGTTTCACTGTTTGCCCGGCTGTAAACTTTCCAAAATGCCACAACATGATTATCTTGTCAGCAAAAGCGTTTATCAAAGGTTTATCAAGGAATGAGGGAGGAGCAGCTGCAGGAGAAGCTGTGGCACTTTCCCAGGTCACATCTGCCTACAGTGGGGGAGGATGTGCTCGTGGGTTCTGAGCCTGTGGCATGACCAGGACCCTGCAGCCTTTCACTCAGCCCTGCATGCAGCTGTACACTCAGGTTGCACTGAGCCCTCCAGCAGCCCCATTGCCTGTCAGCTTTGCCAGCAGTAGTGGGGTCATCCTTCCTCTGACCTCTCCTGCCGGGAAGAATGTTCAGGAGTCGCGAGTCGGGGGTTTCTGATAGGGGAGGCCCCAGCTCGGTCATCCCAGCCTCTCCTTGTTTACTTCCTGTCCTGTGCTCCTGCTGCTTCCCAGCTTTGACTTGAGTCTTGGCCACTGTCAGTTGGTCCTCCCGTCTCTTTCTATATTTGGCACGTGTTTATTTCTTGGATGTGCTCATGTTCCCATGCTTCCAGGAGCTTGGTTGCAGAGGGACAATGTTTGGGGTGCTGGAAATGTGTCAATGTGTCCTGTTGGGCTCTGGCTGCGCCCCTCAGATGCCCTGACAGTTCCCCAGTTCTGTGAGTGTTCCCCTGGGCAGGTGCTGGCTTCGAACATGCCCCCCCAGGCAGGGGCTGGCAGGAGTTCAGGTGCAGATTTGGATGCATCCTGTGATTTCTCTCCTTGCCTTAAGATTCACCTTGCACTACCTGCAGCACAGGGTCTGTGGGACCAGAGTTGCTGCGGGTCTGGGGCCCTGCTCCTGCTGTGGGCAGATGGAGGGAAACATTGGTCTGGCACCAGTGACACCAGTGCTTTTAGCTGTCAGCTTTGGGACCCCCAGCCTCAGAGCTGTAGAGACTCCCCATCACATGGGGAGGCTCAAGGGGGAGCAGTGCCACCTCCCAGTTATGCTTTCCACCTTGGAGGGGAGCATGAGCTGCCCTCAGTAGCTGCGGAGTCCCAGAGGGGACATGGATTGCTCAGGACGTGCTGTGCTTCGGCTTGGAAAACAAAGTGTGCTCAGGTTTTGGGCCAACTTGGGCAGGAGCCAGACCTTGAAGGAACATTTCCTGATGCTCCCAGAGGCTCTCAGGCTATGGGGGCTGCTTGCTCCAGCTGGCACTGTGTGCCCAGGGGCTGGGCTGTGGGATGGGGGTCCCAGGGCTGGAGGAGTCCTGGGAGCTGCCACGGTACCTGTGGCTTGCCCTGTGCTGTGCTGATCCCACACACCTTGCTGCTCTGGGCACTGTCCAAGCAGGATGGGACCCATGGGGTGGATCACCTCACTGTTGGCACAGAGGTGGGACTCCCCTTGGAGCAGGTTCGCTCGTGTCTTTATTCTCCCCAGCATTGCCCTGTCAGTGTTTGCCACACAGTGTTTATAAGTGCAGGCCATCCCTGTGAAGCCATTAAACAATCTTATAACCTGATCATGCTCCTACACAGCCTCTTTCATGGAAGTAACTGGGACCCATAAATCCATTATCTTTGCCAGGAGCTCATCAGGAGCTGCTGACTGTGCAGGGAACGCCCGGCTGAGCTGGATGCTGGAGAGGGGATAGTTGCAGCTACCATCAGCACAGCCTGGCTGCCACCCTGGGGCTGGTTGGGATTTCTGGGATTGCAAACCATGAGTGGCCCTTTCCCTGCTATGGCTGTCCACTGGCCCCACTTAGCTGTTCATTCTTGGACCCAGGGAACCCCAGGGCAGGAGCAGTTTTGTGTTTTTTCTGTGCTGTGTCACAGTCCTGACTTGCCTAAGAAACAGCAGAGAAGCTGGGCTCTGGCCTGACTTTCTGGGGACAAGGAGCTGCTGCTGGGAAGAAGTGTTCTGCCTGTTGGGGTCTCTGCTGCTCACTGGGGTCCTCTCTAGGACACATTTCTGCTGTGACCTGGCTCCTGGCCCAGAAGGGGATCAAGCTTCACTGGATATGTTTGGAGTGGTGCAGCCAGGCTGTGCCAGCAGCGTGGATTGGATCTGGCCTCCCTGGTGGTCCAGGGAGCACTGTTTGCTCTGGCCTTTGGGGTGGATGTCTTCTAGAGCAAGGGTACAGGTGGTAAATAGGGCTCTGGGGCTTCCCATGCCAAGGACCATGGCTGCCCTCTCATTCTCTGGGCAGCTGAGGAGGGAACTGGGCTGGATTTATGTCCCTTGGGAAAATGCTGGCCCCTGAAACACTTTTGAGCTGCGGTTGCTGCCAGGCCAGGGCTGGGCTCTCAGCTTTCTCTTCCCTTCCTCCCTCCCCATCAGGTTCACCACATCCTGCAGGAGATGGTGATTGGTGGGATGGTGCTGGAGACCAACATGAATGAGATTGTGGCACAGGTGGAGGCTCAAGGCAAGCTGGAGAAGGCAGAGGTGAGCGGTGGGACTGATGCAGCCCGAGCTGTGAGGACGACTGGCCTGTGAGGTCTGGAGTGGGCGTGTGAGGGGGTATCTGGGCTGTCCCCAATCTCCTGCCTGAGCCCTCGGGGTGGGGCTGGGGACACCCCTGCCCAGCCACGCTGTTCAAGAGCAGGGGGAGCTGCCCAGGCATGGAAATGGCTCTTCCAAACAAGTTAATGACCTGAGGCAATAAAAGGTTTATTGCCCTGTTTGCTCTGTCACTGGGCAGATGCAGTTGCTGGGGTGCTGTGGGGCAGGGGCCGGTGGTCACAGTCTCTCTGTCCTCAGGGAGGCCTCTCAGCTGCTCCGTCCCGCGCTGTGTCGGCTGTGAAGAACATCAACCTGCCCGAGATCCCCCGCAACATCAACATCGGGGACATCAACATCAAAGTGCCCAACCTGTCGCAGTTCATGTGAGCGGAATGTGGCAGGGGGCCAAGCAGAGCTGGAGTCCCTGGCTCCTCTCAGGGCACTGCCTGTGTGGCACCAGGCGGCTGATGCTGCCAGGGTGCCTGGGCTGGCCAAGGGCAGGGAGCAGTCACAGGGCTCAGAATGGGATGGAGGATCCCCTACTCTAGAGCTGGGCTCAGTTGTGCTCTCTGGTCCCTCAGCAAGAAGCGTGCCCTTCCTTCCCCTCCCACCTTGCAGATGCACAGCCTGTCCTCACTGTGAGGAACAGCTGGTTCCTGCTTCTCCTGGGATTCTTGGGATTCTCAGTGCTAAATGCATGCCTGTAAGTGAGGGCTCCATCACAAGCTGCAGGTTGCCTCCTCCATACTCCTGGCTGTGGCTGTCCCCTGCCCTAGTCCTGCTCACTGGGATGGGCCTCAGCCAGGTGGGGTCACTCCAGGGAGCTGCTGTGAGCCCCAGCAAGAGTGTGGGGTGGACCTGCTGGAGTGGGGGACATGGCAGCAAGAGGGACGGGAGCTGAGGGAGCAGGATGAGCAGGTGGCAGCTCGCCGGGTTGGACCAGGCTGCAGCTGCTTGAGTGTGTCCCTGTGTCCCAATAAACTGCCCTTGAACCTGTGTCTGTGTCTGCTGTGGGTCCTGCTGGTTGGGCCCCAGAGGGCTCTTCGCAGCTCTCCTGGAGTGGCTGCAACCCCAGTGGGCTTTTGACTGGTGAAGGCCCTGGAGGTGGGAAAAAGGTGGGGAAGGGTGGAGTGCTTAGGGCTGAGGACCTGGCTGCACTCTGCTTCTGGAGCAGGTGGAGGGAGTGATGGCCCAGATTGGGCTGTGACAGCAGCGTCCCTGGCTTTGGGCCTTTGGTGGCATGTCACCCCCAGCTAGTGTTCCTGCCCTCTCCCTGCTGCAGAACATCTGGGCAGGGCGCCTGTGAGTCCTGATGGCTTGGTGGATGTGGGCCGGCTGTGGGACTGGGGTCCCCTGACTCCAGAGGGGGAGCATGGCTGGTCGTGGGGGTCATAGTGACTTCCAGGCTCCTCCAGCCAGGTGCCCCACGCCCCTGGCTGCACCGCGGCTCCATCTGGCCACCAGCCCCGAGGGCCCTTCCTCTGCTCCCCAGCTGTGCTTCGGGCTCTGCCTCCACTTCCCCTGGCTGGGAAACTGTGACTCTGCCTGGAAGGAATTTTCCTGTCGTTTCCCCTCCCTGCAGTTTAACCCCTCCCCAGCTGGCCAACGACCACACCCGTGCTCCTGGAGGTCAAGGAGCTTGGCAACTTGCTGACTCCTCCGCTGGCCCCCCTCCTCCTGCCGGGACAGGCAGCGAAGGGTGCAGGTGAGCCGTGCCTGGGCCGTGTCCTGGGGCTGGGACTCGGGGTCTGGCAGCGCTGGAATGGCTGGAGGGGAACGCTCTGGCTTGGCCCATGGCGAGGTGCCGGGGGCGCGGCAGGCCAGGGGATTGGCTGCCGTGAGTCGTGCCGGTGTCTGGTCCCGCACCGCAGCACCTCCCTGCCGTTGCGGGATGTGTGCGGGCACACGTGCTTCCTCTACGGCTCCGGGAACGGCTCCTTGCCCTGTCCCGCGTCTGGCCGCGCTTCACTGCGCGGCTCTGCGGCAGGATGGGGACCGGCGACCGTGCTGGGGCCGGGAGAGTCGCTCTGTCGCGCCCGGCTGCTGCCTCTCCTCGAGCCTGCGATGGGGTGGTTACTAAGGGTGAGCCGGACCGAACCCCTGGCCTCCTATTTCCCCACCCGAGTGGCCGCAGCTCCGGCCTCGGCGGGGGTGGGTTGTGCGGGAGCTGTGAGAATCCGGCCCTGGCAGTGACTTGGTGTCGTGCCCCGAGGGCCTGCGGGGGTTACCGGCCCCCTCCGACACCCCAGAGCGACCGGGAAGGGCCGCAACGTGTGAAGGGCTGCGAAGGGCAGGGGCTGCCCGGGATCTCAGCGCTCCCTCTCCGAGCTGCCGGCGTGGGCTGGAGATGGGAGACGGGGCTGGATCCTGGGGATGGCTCCCAGCGGCTCCCCACCGCAAGCCCACTGTGCGCCCCAATCGGGCTGTGCTATGCCATTCAGGGGTGCCGGGTTTTGCTGGGCTCGCCTGGGGCTTGCCCGCCAGAGCGTGTTGCCAAATCCAGGCCCCCTCCCCAGGAACTAGTAGTGCTGCACCGAGAGCACAGCCCCGTGACTGCCCACGGGGAGCAGGACATTGCTGAACTCCTGCTGTCAGGGCAGGGTGTGCCAGCTGTGGCTGCGGTTCAGAGGACTGGGCTGGGGAGCTGCGCGGGGCACCCCCGAGGGCAACACCGGTGCGGGGGTGCTGCAGGTACTGCGGGCAGGGGGCACATCCCGGCTCGGTGGCTGCCGGGTGATGGTTTGTCCACTTCTTGGCACCTCCGTGATGAGCGTCCTGGCCAGGGCTGGTGGGAGGGAGCCAGCAGGACCCCGGGGAGCTCCGGGCTGGAGGCGCTGGCTGGGTGGGGGTGGTTCAGCGCAGCAGAGACACGGGACGCGCACCCGCGGCTGCCGCCTCCGGGCTGGGGCGGTGGGTGCCGCAGCCCCGGGGGTGTTGCAGCCGTGAGGGTCTCACAGCCCCGGGGGTCGCTTTCTGCTCGGGAACGGACGCACCTTCTCCCCACTCAGAGCTGCCTCCTCACCCTGTACCAGTGCGGGGGAGCCCATGCCCATGTCTACCCCCTGCTCCGCTGCCCCCGCTGCCCCGAGCCGTGCCCCCGCGCCCTGCCGACAGCAGCCATGGGATTAAAGGGGCAAGAGCTCGGTGTTCCGGCTCTGGAGCTCTGGAGGAAACTCCTCCTCCTGCAGCTGAGGGTGCGGAGCTGAGACAGACAGAGCCCCGGGTACAGGCGAGGAGAGAGATGGGGAGCAGGCAGGGGGCAGGCAGGACCCCACTGCTTCTTACTGCCCACGGCTGAATGCAGGAAGATGTGTGGGGTTTCTGCTGCTGCACAGACTCCGGGTGTGGGGGCAGACGCTGAGCATTGGAGTGGGCTGAGCAGGGGAAGGGGCTCTAGGGGCTCATGGGGGCCGGCGGGGGCTGTGGGGCAAGCAGTGGGGTTTGCATACGTGGAGGTTATGGAGCCCGTAGTCAGTGGGGAGGACTGGGGAGTCTGGGGGGGCGCATGAGGGTGTGGGAGGCTCTGGGGCGTATGGGGCTCTGGGGTGTGTGAGGCCAGAGCCTCGAGGGATCCACGTGCCTACATGGGTGATGCCCAACATCTGTGCCACGTGTGGGAGGTTGGACACGTGTGTGTGCTGCTGTGGGCTCCACAGAGGGGGCTTCTGGGGTGTAGGATCCGGCAGGCACTGGGGCAGTCAGAGTGTGGGTGCTGTAGAACAGTGCAGAAGCCTGGGGAGGGGTCTGGCTGGAGTTAATGGGGGTCAGCACTGGGGTGAGCTAGGGTGGGTGTCTGCGTGCCATGCCTGAGGGGTGTGGGGAAGCCCAGTGTGCCCATCAGTGCAGCTTCCCAGCCAGCTGTAGCTCTTGGTCCTGGGAGCCTGTCCCCACATCTGTAGCCTTTGGCCAAAGCCAGGGAAGCGATGGAGCTGAGTGAGCCAGTGGTAGCCATTGGGCCAGGGGATGGCTTGGCTGTGTCAGCCAGGGGATGCCAGGGAGGCCGCAGCATCCAGAGTGATTTGTGCCAGGCACGGTAATCCCTGTGGGTGCAGCTGGGTGCTGTCAGGGCCAGGGCAGGGCTCCCTGAGGGCATCCCTCGCCTAGTCCCGGTTTGCCCTTTGCCTCAGCTGTGGCTCCTGGCAGCACCTGCCCATGTCTCCCTGTGAGGAGAGATCAATTGGATCTTGGGAACAGGAGTTTCTATTACCATTGTGTGACAGGATGTGTCACCTCCCCACCCTGCCCTGAGTCGGACCTTACACGTGCCCACTGGGGCTGGGCTCATAAGGATGGAGTTTGACCCCAGTGCTGCCAGGTTCATGACCCTGGACTTTGAGAGGGCTGTGGGTAGGATGGGCTCCTCCTGGGTGCCCTGCACGCTTCTAGACCTCTGCGCTGACTCCTGTGCACCCACTTTCCCTGATGGGGGGGCAGCCTGTGAGCTGTGCCCCTTGCATTTAGAGGGTCAGCTGGCACCCTCTAACAGCGTCTCAGACTGTGTCACTTGAGAGCAAACAGGGTGACACTGAGCCCATGTCTGGTCTTGACTGATTATGACACCTGCATCATGGTGGGGACAAGGCCCAGGGCTGTGACCACCTGCTCTGTCCTCCTTTTGCAGGGCCAGGCCTGTGCCAGGGAGGGACCCCAGGGGTCCTGGCCCACAGCCGACACCTGCTGCCTGATGGTGTGACCCCCCGCCACTGGCTCTGCCCCTGCTTGCAGTGGTGCTGGGTGTCGCTGCTCCCACCAGGCTGGGGGTGGGCAGGTGGAAAGATCATTCCAGGGGCTGCCGCCGCCCTGAGCCCCATGGCCATTAATCCTTCACCCATTAACTTGGACTAATAAACCTCGTGGGAGCGAGAGGCTAAAAGCCGCGCCTGTTCCAGCATTGCCTCCACCAGCTCTGCTCCCACTGCCCGCCATGGCGGCCGGCTTCTTCATCAGCAAGAGTGTGGGCATTGTGGCCATTGTGCTGGGCCTGGGTGCCGTGGCCACCATCATCGCGCTCTCGGTGGTGTATGCCCAGGAGAAGAACAAGGGGACGTCACCTCCAGGCCCCAGCAGCACAGCTGGCCCTGGCACCACCACCATCACCACTACTGCTGCCCCCAACAATCCCTGGAACCGCTGGAGGCTGCCAGCCACTCTGAAGCCAGAGATCTATGAAGTGTCCCTGCAGCCCTTCCTGACACCCGATGCCAACAACATGTACATCTTCAAGGGCAACAGCAGTGTGGTCTTTGTCTGTGTGGAAGCCACCGACCTCATCCTCATCCACAGCAACAAGCTGAACTACACCATGCAGGGCTCCTTCCATGCCACGCTGCAGGCAGAGGGCGGCAGCAGCGCCCCTGCCATCACCCGCACCTGGTTGGAGACGACCACCCAGTACCTGGTGGTGCAACTGGATGCTCCCCTGCAGCCTGGCCAGAAGTACCGGCTGTCCAGCAGCTTCACTGGGGAGCTGGCCGACGACCTGGCTGGCTTCTACCGCAGCGAGTACACTGAGTCGGGTGTCAAGTAGGTGGATGGCAGGGGACAGGGTGAAGGGCACAGGCCGGGCCTGGGGTGGCAGTGAGAAGGGCATTGGCCCTGGGGGCCACAGGGCTGGCTTTGGGGCTCTGCTTCCACTGGGACAGCGGGATGAGTATGTGGAGCCTCTGTGCCCCACTGCATCCCCTTGCCACCCGAGCAGGGATGGGAGCAGGGGAACCGGGAGATGCAGTTCCTGCAGGGACCCCCGGGGCTGACAGGCTTGGTCTGCAGGTATGTGGTGGCCACCACACAGATGCAGGCAGCGGATGCACGCAAAGCCTTCCCCTGCTTCGACGAGCCAGCCATGAAAGCCAACTTCACAGTGACACTGATCCACCCCTCCGATTACAAGGCCATTTCCAACATGCCCGCCAAGAGTGAGTGAGGTGTTGGACCCTGGTGGGGGTCTGGGGGCCCAGCAGGGCTGTGGCATGACCCTCTACTCCCTGCAGGCAGCCAGGAGCAAATCATTGACGGGCAGAGCTGGAATGTTACAGAGTTTTACACCACCCCAAGGATGTCCACATACCTGCTGGCATTCATTGTCAGTCAGTTTGATGACGTCCAGGGCGTCTCAGGAAACGTACTGGTAGGCTGGGGTGGGGGACACCCCCTTCCTCCCTGGGGGGCTGAGCCCAGGCTGCTGCTGAGCCCTGCATCTCTCTTCTCCAGATTCGTATCTGGGGCCGCCCCAAGGCCATTGCTGAGGGCCAGGGTAACTATGCACTCAGCGTCACCGGCCCCATCCTCAACTTCTTTGAGAAGCATTACAACACGCCATACCCGCTCCCAAAGTCTGGTGGGTGCTGCAGGGTGCCTGGGGCGCTGGGTTGAGGTGCCTGCCCCAGCGTGGGGCCAGATGGTCTGGCACTCCATCAGCAGGACAGTGACGGGACCCCTCTGTCCCCAGACCAGGTTGGCCTCCCCGACTTCAATGCAGGCGCAATGGAGAACTGGGGGCTGGTGACCTACCGAGAGAACTCACTGCTCTTTGATGATAAGTACTCCTCCATCAGCAACAAGGAGCGGGTGGTGACTGTTATTGGCCATGAACTGGCACACCAGGTACCCACTGCGTCCTCTGCCCACCCTCAGGGCTGATGGCTGGTAGCTGATTGGGTGTTGTGCCCCCCACAGTGGTTTGGGAACCTGGTGACACTGCGGTGGTGGAACGACTTGTGGCTGAACGAGGGCTTTGCCTCATATGTGGAGTACCTGGGCGCTGACTCGGCTGAACCCTCTTGGAACATTGTGAGTCCTGGGGATGGTGGGCAGGAGCATGGGCAGGGGGAGCAGATACCCCAGGGGCTGCCCCAGTGTCAGGGGGGTGCAGCAGGGCTGAAGTGAGTGCTGGCACTTCCCCTGCAGAGAGACCTGATGGTGCTGAATGAGGTGTATGCGGTGATGGCGACGGACGCCCTGGCCAGCTCCCACCCGCTCTCCTTCCGTGAGGATGAGATCAACACGCCGGCCCAGATCAGTGAAGTCTTTGACAGCATTGCCTACAGCAAGGTGGGCATGGGGGGCCCTGGGGTGGGGACTGGGCTGTGAGGTGTCCCTGAGGTCTCTGACCTGCTATCCCTGCAGGGAGCCTCAGTGCTACGTATGCTCTCGGACTTCCTCAGTGAGGACATCTTCAAGGAGGGGCTACAGGTGAGGCATTGCTGCTGCCAGGGTGCAGCAAGCCCAGTGCAGGGTGGGCATCCAATGGTAGGGATCTCCCTGGGTGCTGTGGGAGTGTCCCACACCCCGAACCTGCCCCTGCTCACCCATCTCTCCTGCTGCTCTCCCACAGTCCTACCTGCACACCTTCGCCTACAACAACACTGTCTATGCTGACCTTTGGGTCCATCTGCAAGAGGTAGGAAAGGGGCTGGCTTTCATGCTGCTCCCCCAGCCCCCTCTCTGTGGGGCTGCTTGGTGGGACAGGGTCCCATGTGCAGTGTTGGTTGAGCCCTGTGGCCCTGTGCCCTTGGCCCCAGTGACCAGCGGTGTTGCCGTCCCCTCAGGCAGTAGAGAAGAACAAAGTCTTGCTGCCTGACAGCATCAGCAACATCATGGACCGCTGGACACTGCAGATGGGCTTCCCTGTGGTGACCGTTGACACCCGCACTGGCACCATCAACCAGGCCCACTTCCTGCTGGATCCCAACTCCCGCGTGGACAGACCCTCTGTGTTCAAGTGAGTGGAGCAGGGGCTGGTGGCAGGGGACTGGAGGGTCAGGGGGTGAGGGCCAGTCCCATCACCTGCCTGTCCTCGGTACAGCTACACCTGGATTGTCCCCATCACCTGGATGACGAGTAATGGCATTGTGAATGACAGGTACTGGCTGACCAAAGCCACAGGTACGGTGTGTCCTGGCTGTGAATGGCGTTTTTGCTGCCACCTCCCCTGCTCTGGCACAGGTTGGGGTCCCTGGAGGAGGACCCCAAACACCTGGGTGGTGGGACCTGAGCTTGCCCCGCTGGGGGGTGGGGGGCAGTTCCAGCAGAGCCTGCTGTCCCCTTCCAGACACCAACAACGTATTCAAGGTTGACAGTCCCAACTGGCTCCTGCTGAACCTCAATGTCAGTGGGTACTTCCGTGTTAACTACAACCAGGAGAACTGGAACCAGCTCCTCAACCAGCTCAGCACCAACCACAGGGTATGCAGGGCAGACAGAGCTGTGGCATGGGACCCCGCCCCACACCCCCCATGCACCCCACACCCTGCTCAGGGCTGCCCTGAGACACCAACTTTGCCCTCTCACAGGTCTTCCCTGTGATTAACCGTGCCCAAATCATTGATGATGCCTTTAACCTGGCCAGGTGAGCTGTGCCAGGTGCTTTGAGTGCCACAAGGGTGAGGGGCTGGGCCGGGTGGGTGCCCTGAGGTGGGCAGTGGTGGTGGGGCTGGGGAGCTGACGCTGCCCTCACCTCTGACAGGGCCAAGTATGTCAACGTGACCTTGGCCCTGGGCACGACACGGTTCCTGCGCCAGGAGACAGAGTACATGCCCTGGCAGGCAGCGCTCAACAACCTCAAGTACTTCCAGCTGATGTTCGACCGCAGTGAGGTCTTTGGGGCCATGACAGTGAGTGGTGCCGTTCTGTGTGCTGGGGGTGAGGGGCTGGGGCTGCCCCTGCTGCAGGGTGGGGGCTGCTGTCAGTGCCACTGGGCACTGACCTTCTCCTGCTCCCCAGAAATACATCCAGAACCAGGTGATTCCTCTCTTCGACCACTACAAGAACATCACCAACAACTGGGTGGACAGACCCAGTGACCTGATGGACCAGTGAGTGCTATGGCCCAGGGCTGGGCTGGACCCCTGCAGTCTCCCCAGCTACACTGGGGAGAGGCCACAGGCCCACCTGCAGCTGGCCAGTGGGTGCCCCATGTTGGACTCCAGCCTTTGTGGCCTCTCTCCCCAGGTACAATGAGGTCAATGCCATCAGCACCGCCTGCTCCTACGGCGTCTTTGACTGCCGGAACTTGTCCACCCAATACTTGAACCAGTGGCGGAAAAATGCCAGCGTGAACCCGTGAGTGCCCAGGGAGCCCTGGCACTGTGTGTGGCTGAGCTGGGCATGGCAAGGGGCTCCTGGCACTGATGGCTCTTACTCCAACAGGGTTCCCCCAAACCTGCGCTCGGCCATCTACTGCAGCATGGTGGCCACAGGTGGGGAGGACACATGGAATTTCCTCTGGGAGAGGTTCAAGGAGGCCGTTGTGGTGTCTGAGGCTGATAAGCTCCGCACAGCCCTCGCCTGCAGCCCCCACTCCTGGATCCTTAGCCGGTGGGTGTGAGACCCAGTGGACTTCATGGTGGTGATACCACCAGCCCCTCACCCCACATCATGTCTGCTGCCCCTGCCAGCCCCTCAGCCCATGTTATGTCCCCCCAGGTACCTGGAGTACACCCTTGACCCCACAAAGATCAGGAAGCAGGATGCTACCTCCACTATCAACAGCATTGCCAGCAACGTGGTGGGGCAGCCCCTGGCCTGGGACTTCATCCGTAGCAACTGGAGGACTCTCTTCAGCCAGTGAGAACTGCAGAGGGCTGAGGGCATCCCGTTCTGCCCACACCCCTCAGGGGTGGCACTGTCCCTTCCCTTGTCCCCTGTGCTGTGGCTCTGTGGGGTCCCTGGCTCAGTGCCCCTCTGCTCTCACAGGTATGGAGGTGGCTCCTTCTCCTTCTCCCGCCTGATTTTATCTGTGACCCAGCGTTTTAACTCTGAGTTTGAGCTGCAGCAGGTGAGGCTGGACCCTGGCAAGGAGGACTCTGGGCATGGGGACACCAGCCCCAGCAAGGCTGCCCTTTGCCAGCGGCGCTTGAGAGGGGAGTTCCTGCCTCTCGTGTGGCCGGGGCTCTGGACAGCTTCCGCTGGTCAGCCTCTGCTGGGAGGCTTCTGGGGTGGTGCTGGGGGCCTCCCAAGGGCTGCTGGGGTGGTTCTGCTACAGCCCCAGGGGTTGTCGGAGGCTATTGGGGTGCTTCTGGGTGGTGTGGGGTGGTGCTGGGGGCTGCTGGGGTCTGCCAGGGGCTGCTCCCACCCTGCTCCAGCCCCATCTCTGCCTGGCAGCTGGAGCAGTTCAAGAAAGACAACCAGGACATTGGGTTTGGGTCGGGGACGCGGGCGCTGGAGCAGGCGCTGGAGAGGACCCGTGCCAACATCAACTGGGTAGAGGAGAACAAGGCGACAGTGCTGAACTGGTTCGAGGGTGAGACCAGATAATGGCACCTGCCTCCCCCAGACACTGGGACAGACCCTCACCCACTCCCACCTCTGCTCACTCCATCCCTGTGGCCTTGAGCCCCCTGTGCCCCCCAGTCCCCTGATGGGCCTGATGCCTGGCTAGTGGGCATTAAGTAGGGTGATGGGGGACTCAGGGGGAAGGAATGTTGTGCTGGTGCAGCCCTGGAGGTATTTAAATAAAGACTTGTCCAGTTTTGTGGGGCATCCTGGGTGCTGGAGGGCTGTGCTGCAGGGACTGCAAGGGGCTGGGCAGGAAGTGCCAGGGACCCTCTGGCAGTCACAGGTCGGGGGCTGAGGCTGTAAGCCCCCCAGGCTGTTAGGGGCCTGGTGCTAAGTGGCTCTGGGGGCTTTGCCGACGCCAGCCCCCTGGGTGCCCTGTCTGACAGCTGCCTGTGAGCTCTCCTGCTGGGCCTTGCTTGGGGGGCTGCCTGCTCACTCCCCCTGGGCTTGTGCTGGGACCCCTCTGCCTGCCCCCTGTTCTGGGCAGGTGCTGTGAGGTCGGGGCAGTGGGTGGCTGCAACGGTCAGGAAGGACTATCCACCATGGGCTTCCCCAAAGGGATGGAGCTGTCTGGTCACAGGGAAGGGATGGGACCCCTGAGAGGGTGGGAACTGGGGCTCGGTGGAGCTGAGGACCCCTTGGGTGGTGGGTCCCTCTGCCACTCCAGCCCCGGGACACATCTGGGGTGAGGGGTGAGCTGGGAGGGGCCATTGAGCCTCTGGCCCAGGGCAACACCTGGCTGTGTGTGTGGAGTGCCAGGCTGAGGGGTATCCCCAACCCTGCCCATGCTGGGGTGCAGCCAGTGGGTCCCAGAGTAAGGAGTCAGGGTGCAGTGGTGCACGGCAGCTTTAATAGGGACCCTGGTGTCCGTCCTGTCCCACGTGGCTCTGTGGCACAGCTATGCCAGCAACCCATGGCTATGGCACTGTCCCACTTCCATGTCACCTTCCCTGCGTGTTCTGTGTCTGGGGGTACAGGATTAGCTCCAGCCTTCCCAGTGCTGCGCTGGGGTGCTGGTGGGCAGAAGTGCTGTGGGCAGGGCTGGGCAAATGAGCCTGTCCAGGGCTGAGGGGCTGCCGGTCTGTGTGGGAAAAGGTATGTGAGGTGAGTGGCTGTGGGACACGTTGTGCCCTCTGCCTCACCCTCCATGAGGACCGTCCCCCACCAACCCGGGGCTGCGGTGGCAGGGGCTGGGCTGGGCTGGGGAGAGGCAGAGGCTGTGGGTACCTGGTGGTGTGCAAGCAGCTGGGTGCCACGTGCAGGGGTCTTGGAGTGCCCCATGTCCATCCGTTGTGCCCTGGGAAGCTCAAAGCAGCAGGAGGAAGCCATCCCGGTGCCCGTGGCTGTGTCACGTCTCTGGGGTGGCTCAGTGGGGTCACTGCTCCGAGCCTGCACAACGGTCGAGACCAGGACCCTGCAATGTAGTTGGAGGTCCTTTGCAACTCTAGGAGGATCTCTGCAAAGATACATAAGGTGGTGATCCCCAGGTCTCTAACCCCGTGTCGGGACCCCCAAAAGTCTCTGGGGGAGTCCCCGCAGCAGAGCTAAAGGAAAGTGACCCCCACGGCCCCGTCCCCATGCCAGGAGCCCCGTGCAGCTCTGGGGGGGTCGCCGCCATGGGAGGTGATCCTCAGCCCACGGTGCCAGGGGACGAAGCATCACGGGGTCCGTGTCCTGGCAGCATCCCAGGCCCCGGGGGCACAGGGGGCAGTGTCGGGGGGCCGGCGCCGCCCGGCCGAGCCCCAGCAGGGCGGAGAGGTGGGCGATGTAGCGGGTGGCGAGCCGCAGGGTCTCGGTCTTGGTGAGGGTGTGCCCGGCGGGCGCCAGGTAGTGCCGCATCCGCAGCGGGACACGGCCACGCGCAGGCAGACTCTGCCGAAGTGGCTGGGAACCCGGCGGTGTGTCTGGCCATGGTTGGGGGCTGCTCTGCCAGCCGCTCCTTGGGGTATCCCCGGCTTTATTTGGGCTGGGTGTATGGGGTGTACCACACGGAGGTGTCGAAGCCCCCCACCCCCCGCGCCGGGCGGGCTGCGGCGGGAGCCTGGGAATGCCGAGCCCATTTGCAGAAGTGTCAGGTCTGACTCCTTTGGTCCTTAATTGGCGCTGCTGGCGCTGGGAAGTGTGTGTGGACCCATTCACACGGCCGTGAGAGATGCTAACGTGCCGCCAGCCCCGCACCGCACCACATCACCGCACCGCACCTCCCCGCACCGCAGCTCTGCCCGCCGCAGCGGGGACCCGGGACTTGACCTTCCAGTGCCGAGACCACAAGCCGCCAGCCCTGGCACCCAACGGGGTCTCCACAGCTCTCTGCCCTTTGCCCAGCTCCCAGCCCTGGGTCGGGGAGTACTGGGTGGGCTCTGGCTCAGACTGAGGGCCCCAAGGGTGTGGGGAGTGCAGGGTGCTTGGGTGGAGGGGCCGGGGAGCTCCCTTCCCAGAGACATCCCCGCACTGCCCGTTCTGCTTCTGTCTCCTCCGTCCCATGGGGTACAGCCCCAGACGGCTCCAGAGAACAGCTGAGGCACCTGGGGACCCACCAGGCTGCGCCCCTGCTTGGATCTGGTGGTCCCTGTGTTGCTGAGGGTCGGGGGTCCCCGAGGCAGCGGGGGGCATTGTGAAGGGTGCCAAGCTCTTGACTGGTGCTGGGAGCAGGGGACTCCCCCCCGCGCAGGTGGGCTGGGGGGAGCAGCTGGACGGGGAGGTCTATTTGCCGGGAGCTTTGCAGCACTGACCCCTGCGCCGGGCACGGCCCCGGGCCCTGTCCCTGCCAGGTGTCTCCATCCAAGACAGAGGGACAAGCGTGGGCACCGGGAGCCACACAAACATCTGACCCGGGAGGTGCTGGAGCAGGGATGGTGGGTCCCAGGTGGGCAGTGACATATCCAGGGAGGGTCCCGGCGGGGCCGGGGACCCCTCAGCAGGAGAGCTGGGGGATCCTGGGGTGCAGTCCGAGCTGTGCACCGACCGAGCTGTGCACCGGTGCCCTCGCCACGTTGCCCCATAGCCCTGCGCTCCGCTCCATTGATATGGACTGGAGGGCTGTGGAGACACCACCTGCCCTGTGGGGCGAGGGGCTGCAGGGTGTCCCTCGGGGGCTCTGACCCCGTGGCCCATGCTGCCGCGGCCCAGCCGCGCTCCAGCACTTGTCCAAACAAGGAGGTGGGAAGCGGCTGCAGCGGGTGCAGAACTCATTATCTGGGAGCTCACCAGCTAATGAGACGCAGGAGGGGGCCCGGGGGGGGCGCGGGGGAAAGCAAGGCCGGGCAGTGGGAAGGGGCCGTGGGGTGCAGAGCTCCTCCAGAGTCCCTTTCACGCTCCAGGGTCAGGCTGCGCCGGACACCCCCTGCGCCCCCAGCCCCGTGACGGGCGTTGGAATGGGGTCGGCACGGGCTGTCTCAGACCGTGCTGGGGTCGCGCAGGGCACTGCCTCGCTGTGTCACCCCGGTTTGGGGGTGAGGATCCCGTGCCTCCGCCGAACCCCGGGCTGTGCATACCGAGTGTAGGGGTCCTGTGCCCCGAGCTGTACCCCCAGGCTGTGCACACCCGGTCTGCGGGGCCCGTTGCCGGTGTCCCCTTGCGCCCCTGATGGATTTTCCGTCCCTCGGCGGAGCCGTTTCCCGGGAAACCTTCGCACCCGCCGGTCCCGACACCTGTGGGGCCTGGGAACGCGGCGGGGGGGCCCCTCCCAGCCCCGGCCCTCGGCCCTCCCCGCCCGTGCGGGGTTCTCCTGCCACTGCCAGCACTCGGCAGCCCCGCGGGGTCTTGGCTCATGGGGACGGTGGGGGACCAGAACCCCCAACCCGGGTGTAGGGAAGTCCCACAAAGGCACGGGGACAGCGGGGACGCCCGGCTGGGGCCATGCTGTTGGGGGAACACGGGGACATCCCACTGCAGCCCCCACTGCAGCCTCACCAGAGCCCCACAGTAGAACCCCAGAACACCCCACTGCACCCCCATTGCAGATCCTGCTGCTGCCCCACTGCAGCCGCTCTCAGCAGACCCACTGACACCCCGCTGCAGCCCCCCCAACTGACCCACTGCAGCCCCAGTGCAGGACCACACTGCAGGACCCATGCGGGTCCCAGTCCCGTCCCCAGCCGGGCGCTGCGGTGTGGGGTGCCGGGGTGGGCAGCACCGAGCAGCCTCGCACCTCTGGGGTGAAATTTGTCACCCACCCACTGTTCACAGCCGCGTCCCTCGGCCCCCCGGCCCCCCCAACCCCCCGGCCTTTGAAGTGCTGCAGCCACGAAGGTGCCACTTCACACCTCTGCCCCGGCATAAAGCCAGGGCAGCCGGGAGCCACCGGCACACGGTTCCCGGCCCCTCCATGGCTTACTCCACAGCCCCCGGCCACGCACTGCCCGCCACGGCTCCACCGCAGGACTGGGGCTGCCGCGGCCCCCCGGACACCCTGGGCTACAGCAGCAGCTCCCCCGCAGCATCGCCCGACTCCTGCGGCCTTGCGTCCCCCGCCGCCGCCCGGGGCCCCTGCCGTGGGCACGCCGCCCCCCGCCCGCGGGGCAGGAAGGGGGCGCGGGGCAGCGGCGGCCCGGGGGTCCCGCGGCAGAGCGCCAGCGAGCGGGAGAAGCTGCGGATGCGGCGGCTGGCGCAGGCCCTGCTGCGGCTGCGGCACTACCTGCCCCCTGCGCTGGCGCCCGCCGGGCACACCCTCACCAAGATCGAGACCCTGCGGCTCGCCACCCGCTACATCGCCCACCTCTCCGCCCTGCTGGGGCTCGGCCGGGCGGCGCCGGCCCCCCGACACTGCCCCCTCTGCCCCCGGGGGCTGGGATGCTGCCAGGGCACGGACCCCCGTGATGCTTCGTCCCCCGGCACCGTGGGCTGGGGGTCACCTCCCATGGCGGCGACCCCCCCAGAGCTGCACGGGGCTCCTGGCATGGGGACGGGGCCGTGGGGGTCGCCTTCCTTTGGCTCTGCTGCGGGGACTCCCCCAGAGACTTTTGGGGGTCCGGACATGGGGTTAGAGACCTGGGAGTCACCCTTCTATATCCCTGCGACGGGGACTGTCCCAGAGGCTTTCGGGGGTCCCAACAACGGGATGGAGACCTGGGTGTCGCCTCCCTACACCCCTGCAACGGGGACTCCCCCAGAGGTGCTGGGAGTCTCCCACATCGTGATGGAGACCTTGGGGTCGCCCCCTTACATCCCTGCAGTGGGGACCCCCCCGGAGCTGCACGGGGCTGTCGCTTCCACCGCGTGCCCCTGGCTAACCCCTCCCCACTGTGAAGGGGCTGGGCCCCTCCCGGATCTCCCTGGTGACCCTCTCCTGGACGTGGGGCTGGCGCTGCCGGAGTTCATTGGCTCAGGGACAGTCACCCAGGTATGTGCTGGCGGGGATTGGGGTGACCCTGGGCATGGGGCTGGCACGTGGCAGAGATCGACATCCCTTGGGGTGGCCTCAGATTCCTCTTGGTGTGAGGCAGTGCAGAAATTGATTTTGGGGTAACAACAGCCTTGTCTGGGGTAGGGAATGGAGAGGTGACTTCTGCTTTCTGCGGCGGGTGAGGTGTCTTCCCCAGCCTGCCCCACCCTTCCTGGTGCCCCCCTCCCTCACATTTGTAGGGGTCCCGTTGGTCGAGACAGTGGTCCTGCTTGTCTCTTGACGGGAGCCCTTCCAGGGAATAGGCTGTCACCCCCGCACCCCTGGTCCTGCCTGGACCCCTGTCCGGCCGTTCACCCTCTCCACATCTGCTTCCCAGGACCTCTCTGCAGAGCTGCTCTCGCTGCTGGAGTCTGTGCTTCCGCCACAGCACCGACACTGACCTGGACGAGCCCCTGCGATGGAGCAGCTGCAGCCCCCAAACGCCCGTCCGGACACCCGCGGCTCGGGGGACACGTGTGACCCCTGAGAGAGCTGCGGGGACGAGCGGCCTGCGATGGAACCCAGAGTTGTGCTGGACACGCCGGGCGGCTGCGGCTGGATGTGAATAAACCTTTGTGCCCTACCCGTGTGTCCGTGTGGATGTGCCCTGGAACTGGGCACGGAATGTGCCCGGGGGTCCTGTGTGCTCAGGGTGCCCTCGCTGGGCCGCAGAGCTGGAGGCTGCGGACCAGCCAGGCACCATCCGGGAGAGCAGTTGGGAGGGGTATGAAGAGACAGCCCCTCTGCCCTGGGGTCCGACCCCCGACCAGGGAGGGGTGAGCGTCCCCAACACCCTTCGGATCCAGCCTACCCACCTGGCAGTTCTGGGAGCCCCCCAGTGCAGAGTGAAATAGGGGGCTTTGGGGTCCAGCTTGGTGTGGGGTTGAGGCTGAGCTCATGGGCTGGAGAACCCACAAGGAGGGGAATGCAGGGGGTTGCAACGGGGCCCCTCTGTCCCCAGCCCCTTGATGGCTCCCCGAGGTCTGGGGTCCCCATTAGCAGGAGGATGGCAGGACCTGGCAGCCGGGTGCTAATGCATCGAGGGGGGCCTCTCTCCCTACTCTGGGGTCTGAGGTGGGGGGTGGGGTAGTAATGAGCCCCACGAAGTGTGAAAGGACTCGTTAATGAAGTTAATTCCCTCGGCCGAGGGGAGGGGGGTGCGGGGACAAGCCTTTGAGGTGCAAAACAGGCTCCCTGCCCTCTCCCAGGCTGCAGCCCCCCCTACCATGCTCCAGCCAGGGCTGAAGGGACCTCCGGACATGCTCCAGCCATGGGGCATGTGCAACGTGGACCATGGAGACAGTCTCTGCTGTGGGGATGGCCCCAGTCGGGGGGAGCAGCTAGCAGTGGCAGGGCTGGGAGGAGGGACCTCTGAGTGTCTGGGCCCCTGGCCATCCCTAAATGCTGCACCTCAGCACAAGGAGCCTTGTGCATCCTGATGCCTGGCCCTGGCAGCAGCAGTGCCAGACCTGGGAGGCACCAGCTGCACCCCTCAGAGTGGGATCTGGAGCAGGCCCCCGATTGGGATGGGGGTTTCCCTCCCACAGATGTGGGGTCAGTCCCACTGTGTGCCCCTGTGTGTCAGCACCGTGCACACTCACACATCCATGTGCCGTGGGCGGCTGGGGAAGGACTGTGCTGTTCCAAGCCGTGCCTGCGTCAAGGACCATCGGAGCTGCCAAGGGCACCCACCCCACGGCACCTCAGGCATTAGCTGCAGGCGCCAGTGCTTGGCAGTACCTGTCCCAGTACCTGCTCTGGTCCCCCCCACTGCCCCTCGTGCCCCAGTGCAGATGTGGGAGCCTTCGGCGTGGAGCCTCGGCAGGGCATGAGCGTTGGCCCTGCTATGGCCTGGCTGGGAGATGCTGGGCAGGACACCCCAGATGGAGGTGAGGTGGGGGGAACAGGGTGTCTGGTTCCCCAGGGGTCAGCACTGGGCCTGGGGGTTTTCATCCTAGGCAGGACCATACTCTGGGAAGGGAATGGGGGGAATGGCCCAGGGTGAGTGGTGTGTTGAGGTCAGTTGTGACTGTCTCCCTTGGCCCTGCTTGGTGCCAGTGACCCCCACATTCTGGAGATGTGGGGGGGCCTCTGGAGAAGCAGCAGGACGGAGTGAGCAGCTATGGATAGAACATGTGGAGCTGGGCTAAGAAATGTGGTGCTGGCACTGTGGCCCTTGTCCAGGAACTCTGGGGGACGGGACCCCCCCATTCTGAGTGTGGCCTGTCCCCTTGGAGCCCCCACTTCAAGGTTGCCCCTGCCCCTGTGCCTGTCGTTGCAGGAAGGGGCCATGCAGACGCAGATCCTGCAGCGGGAAACGCCAGCATCGTGCCCTCTGAGCAGGGCTGCACCTGGAGCGCCCCTGATGAGAACAGCGAGGAGCCCCCGAGCCTGCCCACCTTCTCCCCCGCCGCCCAGGTGCGTGTGGCCGTCACCTTCGCGCTCTTTGCCCTCTCAGCTGGCTGCAACCTGGCGGTGCTGCGGGTGGTGGGGGGCCGGGGGGGTGGCCGGCGCCCCCACATCCGCCTGTTGCTGCGGCATTTGGCCGCCGCCGACCTGCTGGTGACAGTGGCGGTGATGCCGCTGGACGCCATCTGGAACATCACGCTGCAGTGGCGGGCGGGTGACCTCGCCTGCCGCCTGCTGATGTACCTGCGACTGCTGGCCATGTACGCCTCTGCCTTTGTCACCGTGGTCATCAGCCTGGACCGGCAGGCTGCCATCCTGCGCCCGCTGGCCATTGCCCGCGCCTGCGCCCGCAACCGCACCATGCTGCACGCCGCCTGGATCCTCAGCGCGGGGCTGGCGCTGCCACAGGTACCACCACCCCCGGGGTCCCCGGCCCCTGTCCCGGCTCCCGGGGGTCTGGTGACACTGGTCAAGGTCAGTTGGTGCCACTGTGTGACCTGCAGGATGGGGACAGAGAGGAGCTGGAGAGCCCTGTGGGATGGGGACACAGAGGGGTTGGGGAGCTCTGCAGGATGGGGTGTGGCAGTGACCCCCCAAGCTCTGCCCCCTCCCTGGGGTGCCCCTTGGACTGCCAGCAGTGGGGGGCCGAGCCAGCATAGGGGTGATGGCGTGTCCCACCCCGCGGGCTGGGTCCGTCCCTTGGGTTCTGGGCGTTCCTGCCTTGGCCTCCCATACCCTCTCTGCCTCAGGGAGGCGCAGACCTCCATCACCCCCGCTCCACCTCTCTTGTCTCCAGCTGTTCCTGTTCCGCACGGTCACCCTGCGCCCCCCCCACAACTTCACCCAGTGCACCACACGCGGCAGCTTCGCCCAGCCCTGGCACGAGACCCTCTACAACATGGTGGGCTTCGCCTGCCTCTTCCTGCTGCCGCTGCTCATCATGGTCTGCTGCTACACCCGCATCCTGCTGGAGATCTCCCGCCGGATGGGCTCTGGCCTCTGTGAGTTCTGGGCACCACTGGACATGGTCCCATGCCCAGGGGAAGCACTGACCGGGGCTCTGTAGAGATGCCCCCACCTTCCCACGGCACGGGGTCCCTGTCCCAGCCACATTTCCTCCTCACGGGCTGTGCCCCCTCAGTCTCCTCGCGGGATGCGTCTCTGTGGTGCTCCAGGAACAACATTCCACGGGCTCGGCTGCGGATGCTGCGGATGAGCCTGGTCATCGTCTCCTCCTTCATTCTCTGCTGGACCCCCTACTACCTGCTGGGGCTCTGGCACTGGTTCTGTCCCCGTTCTGTGGAGAAGAGGGTCTCGTCTGCCCTCACCCACATCCTCTTCATCTTTGGCCTCTTCAATGCGTGCCTGGACCCCATCATCTACGGGCTCTTCACCATCCCCCGCCGGGGAGGCTGGGGCTGCCCGTGCGGGCGTGGCCCCCAGCCCCAGCCCCCCTCTCCAGCCACCGGCTCCTTCCGCTCCTCCCTGCCACCCAAGCGGGGAGTCCCGGGGGTGCGGGGGTCCTGGGGGGCTGCTGCTGATGCCACCTGCCATAGCAGCTCCCTGTGAGACCAGCACAACCCCTGGTGCGCTCAGGGCAGGGACATCCAGCAGCAGGACGGGTAGGCCAGCACAGGTCCAGCAGGGATGGGGCCGCTGCCACTCTCTTCCTGCATCCCAAACCACCTCTGTGGGCTCAGGGCTGGCTGTCCCCATCCCCTCTCTGTGCCCTGTACAGCAATAAAGTGTCCTACGGCCACCTCTTGTCCTTCCTGTGTTCCCTGTCTGGGAACTGAGCTGGTGTCCCCAAAACCATGACCCAGTGGGGTCACAACTGCCCCTGACCCCGCCATGGGGGGCTCGAGGGTCCCCAGGAAGGGGCAGATCCAAGGGCACCTGCAGGCTGCCCAGGGCTGGGGACTGCCCTCTCTGTGCATCTCGGTCTTAGTGGGTGAGGGACTGGTCCCTGCCAGTGACACCGAGCTGGTGGCAGTTCCAGAATACAGAGCTGGTGGCAGCCTCAGGGTGTCTGTCGCTGCTGTCGGCTCTGCTCCAAACAGGAGCTCCTGGCTCCTGCCCAAGGCCGTTGGGAGGCACACAGGGCTGCTGCTCTCGCCTGCAGCAGCTGCCCCAAGGCCAGCGCTGACGGCGGAGGTGGCACGGCTCCTGGGGCCTGCAGAGATGGGAGGGAGCTGTGGGTGCCAGGGCCTCTCAGTCCTCCCTGCACCCTGAGCTAAGCCCTTCCCACAGCTCCAGGAGTGATGCCAGATGGAGGGACAGACCATGAGAACGGCCCTGGCATCTCCCTGGCCTTGAGGAAGGGACCAGAGAGCTGGGGTCTGCTCGGGGTCCCCCCCTCCATTGCAGTGGGTCACTGGGCTCCCTCAGGCCCCACTGCCCAGTGGGATGTCAATCCCAAACCACTGTGAGTGGAGCCTCGTGCTGGGGCAGGGCTTGTGGAGCTGCTTCTGCCAAGGGTCTCTCTGGCTCCAGCATCTGGTCCTGTGCCAGGAGCAGGCTCAGCTAGTGCAGGCAGAGGAGCAGGCAGGAGTGGTGCCCAATAAGAGCAGTGGCCAGCCATGCTTGCAGGGATTTATTTGGAAGTGGCAAAGGAAAAGCCCGGCGGAGTTACTCAAGCTCTGGGGAGTGATCCCACACCTGCTTGAGAGCTGGGAACCACCAGGGGTCTTGCCCGGGGGGGTCACCCCACGGCTCTCGTGGCAGTTTCCATTTTGTGGGGCTCCAGGGAATGGGGGGCTTCATTCCCAAGTGCATGGGGGTACTCAGTGCTGCTGGGGCAGGGATAGGGCTTCCTTGGCACCTCTCTGCAGGGTTGGGGGATGTGCCAGGGGCTGCGTCTGGCATGGCCTCGTGTATGAAAATACCACCTGGTAGGGCCTGAGAAATACTTTGAGTGGAAGGGCTGGTACAGCCAGAGGACAACCCAGCAAAAAACTACCCTCATGAGATGCTGATGCTGCTGTGGCTCCACTGCTGGGACTGCCCTGCCTGCACCGGGACAATCAGGGTGCAGACAGAGATCGCCAGCATATGGGCAGCTCTCCTCAGGCTGACAGCACTGGCTGGGCACCAGGTGGGCCAGAGCTGCCCCATCCCTTTGCTGGCCATGCAGGGCTCCGAGGAGCAGCTCATGGCCATTGCAGTCATGTTGGGCTCTGAGGGTCCCCCACTGTTGGTGCTGATACTGGTCCAGGGCACCCACCTGCTTCTCAGCAGAGCCAGAGAGCGAGGACAGGGTGGCCAGGTAATGGGACAGGGCAGCGAGGTGGGTGACGGCGAGTGGGAGGCGATGCAGGGGGATGCCTGTACTTGGGTGACCAGGTGCACCGTGTCCACCCAGATCAAGAATGTCAATCACCCCCTGCTCCCGCCCCTGGCACAGACTGGAGGCAAAGCACGACCCAGGGCCGCTGCTGTCCCACTCCCTGCTCTGCTCAGGCACAGACACATCGGCTCTAGGTGCTGGTCCCAACGCTTCCAGGTCTCTTCTCAGTGAAGAAACTCTTGAGCAGCATCACCTGTCCGATGCTGACCACGAAGAGGATGAGGGTTTCACCCACTGACCAGTATGAGACACGGCCATTGAGCTCCTCGGCTCTGCTCCTGTCCTGCGCCTCCCGCAGCCGGTAGTGGGTCTGGGAGTCAATCACCGAGTTGAGCATCTCATGGATGGTGACACAGGCAGATTCCAACTGCGGAAAGGACAAAGGTGCACTGTGGTGTAGGCTGCCCTCAGGACACCACCCAGAGTGATTCTGCACCAGGGCACAGCTGAGAGTCCCACCAGGAAACCAAGGTGACCAGCCCAGGGAGTCACACTGAGGGATGGAACGGCTGAGGCAACTCCCTCTTGCAGGACAGACACCGGGTGCTGCAGCTGGGGGAGGGCAGACACAGCACAGCACCCCTGGCCCGGGCACAGGATGTGGGGGGGCCACTGGCTGGCGGTTGGCACTTCCGCATCTGGTGGAGGGGAAGGGGAAAGAGCCTCCAACCGCTGTCCGCAATGGCTGAGGCTGTTTAGGGGGTGTGGCAAGACCTTTCTCCCTCTCTCCAAGACCTACCTGTGTCAGGGCAGTGACACGGTTGTCCATGCCGGGCAGGATGGGCGGCTCATCGCCCACCTGGAAGTCGAAGTAGACGACTTTGTGGGAGAAGGTGGAAAACTCATTGCTGAAGCAGAAGGTGTAGACACCCTTAACCTCGGTGTGGTGTGAGAAGCTGTCATACTGCTTTTTGGTTTCCTGGTAGATGGTCTTGCCATTGGGGTCCTCCACGTAGCAATCCACGTCATAGTGTCCCCCACTGATCACCTGCGTGGAGAGACGCAGGTGGCACCTGCCCAGTGACGTGGTGAGGGCCCCCCACCCTTGCCTGGCCCCACAGCTGTGTGAGAAGCCAGCGGGCACTATGCCCATGGGATGGGGCCCAGGCCAGGGGAGCCCTGGGGAAGCTGTGCCCTGTGGTGCCAGCAGCTCAGGAGAGGTGCCCACAGCTCAGGTGGGGTGCCTGGAGACAGGGGCAGCCCCCATGGTCCAGGTCGGAGGCTCCCATGGCCACTGTGGGCACATCCCAGCCCTGGCTCCCAGGTGGACACTACAGGTCACAGAGCTGGGACTCGGAACAGCTTCTGGTGCAGCATGAGAGGAACTGGGGTACGCACAGGAGGGGGGAACTGCAGCCCTGCCTGAGGCTCTGCAGGGCTCAGGGACAGGGAAATGGGCACGGCCATGAGCAGGGGCAATAGGCACACACATGGGCAGGTGTGTGGGCAGGAGGGCAGGGGCACAGCGACAGGGCACGATTGGTGTGCAGGCAGGGCCCGGGCAGGGGGTGCAGGCAGGACTCCATGCAGGTACAGGCAGGTACAAGGCAGGGGGGTACCAGCAGGGCTAAGTCAGGGCAGTACCTGGTAGTCGAGGGTGAACTTGATGCCGTTCTCCAGCTCCTGGTGAAAGCAGCGTCGGTCGCTGTCGGGCAGCTCCAGCGTCAGCTCCGTCCCGCCGGCCCCCAGAGTGCCCAGGAGCGCGGCCAGGCACAGTGCCCGCATCGCGACACGCACCGCGACCGGCACCGCGACACGCACCGCGCCTGACATCGCGACACGCATCGCTACCGGCACCGCGACACCCACCGCGACCGGGGCCCGCCCCGCTGACGTGGCGCTTCCGCTGAGGGTGGGGCGGGGCGGGGGCGGCACCTCCGGCCCCGGGGCGGGTATCCCTGAAACCCGCACCCCGGCACCCTGGAAACCGCTCGGCATCTCCGGGCCGGGCACTCCGGGCATCCCCTCGGCGCCCCCGGAGACCCCCGGGCCGGGCGGCCGGTGCCGGATCCCGGCGCCGCGAGCCTTCCAGTGCCGGCCGCTTTATTAACTCAGCGATCGTGAAAAAGTCCTGGCAGGGACACAGCGTCTCCTCAGCACCTGCCCCTGCACCACTTCACACAAGGAGTCCTGTAAATACAAGCATTAATGGAATCATGGAGCCTTTCGGCAGCCAGGACACACAGCCGGCCCGTGGCACACGGAGCGTGGGGTGAGGCGTGGGGTGAGGAGGGCTCCCTGCGCAGCACGGGCAGCAGAGCGGGGTCCTGGCTGTGGAGCGGTGCCCGCGACTTTCCCGGTGGGATAAACGCCCTGGGGTCAGCCCGTGTCATCCTCGGTTACTTGGCATCCCGGCTCCCCCGCCGCCGGTAGAGGTTACCCATGCAGCCAGGCTGGGACCATCCTGCCCGGGGATTGAGCTCTTAGAGCTATTCGGAATGGTGGGGAGGGACCCCCCCGAACATCAGGTGCATCAGAAACCGCCGAGGCTGCGGCGGTGCTGGGTGAACTCTCCCCCGGAGCTCTGGAGTGCTTGGGAACCTCGACGGTGGAGGATTGTCTCCCCCTCCCGCTCCAGAGGGCACCGACACCCTCCGTTGATGGGGGCATGTCCCGGCTCCTCCAGCCCCGCAGCGTTGAGCCCCTTCCCCTCCTGGAAGGCACTTCATGAACGCGTCTGCCCCAAGGATCACTGCCGGGGGCTCCGGCGGGGATTCGGTGTCAGAACGAGCGGGATGGGCGAAAAGCGTATTGTAACTAGTAAGGAGTATGTGAACTGCAGGCGGGATCCTTTGCACGGAGCCCGGCGATCTCTGCCGGGCTGGCATCCACCTCCCAGGTGGTCGTTCTCGATTCAGCCCCTGAAGCTGGGTCTGACCCCCGCGTGTTCCCGGAGCCAGTGAGCACTCCGTGCAGGAACCGTCCCGTTTCAGCAGGGACAGCACAGCTTTGGGAAGAAAATGGTGACATGGCTATTGGGCAACGACCTCCTCAAAATCGGAGAGGTGCCGCATCTGCTCTGCCTGCATGGAGTGTCTGCGGAGGAGCTTCCTGTGCGCCCTCACATCGCCCCGCCTGGGCGAGCTGGGTGCGAGGGGCACCGGGGGCTTCAGCCCGGCAGCCAGCAGGGAGGGCGCTTTGCTGCAGCCGATGTCGGGGATCGGGGGGTTGGAGTTCACGTTCAACGGGGGCAGATATCCCGGCCTTGTGTGGGAGATGTGGTCCAGGAGCAGCGTCCCGGATCCTCGCCTCTCCAGCAAGCCAGGGAACCGGCGTCGGCCGGCGCTGGGCGATGTGCAGGCGCTGCCGGAGGGGGAGTCTCGTGAGCCATCCAGCAAGGTCAGGTGGGACCCACTCAGCTTCCTCCCCTCCGATGCCCCCTTTCCTGCCTCGGTGAGGTGAGGGTCCCCATTATGCTCAGCGGCTCGTCTCCACCAACGCAGGGTGTCCATCCCCGCGGCCGAGCCGGCGGCTGAGCTGCTGCTCTCCGGCTCCTCTGGGACCGTGCTGCTGCGGGGCAGGCGCGGGTGGGCAGCCAGGCTCTTCTCATGAGTGGCTTTCCATGTCAGTGGCCCCAGTGCCTGCTCGTCCACGGGAGGGAAGAGAGTGGAGTCCCTGCCCTTGCTGCTGCTCCGGGTGAGGGGGGGCTTTTTGGAGAGCGAGAGGTCACCAATGCCCATGATGACCTTGTCGTCAGCACACACGTGCGTGTCGTCACGGTGCGTGGAGGCTGCCAGCACTGAGGGTGCCACCAGACCCCACGGCTCCGACCGCAGTCGCTTCAGCCGTGGCAGATGGGCTTTCCGGGCAGTACCAGCTCTCTGGCCTGGGGAGGGTGGCTCAGTGTCCCCACTGTCCCCAGGCCGTGAAGGGTGCGGGGTGAGAATGCTGCTGTCCTTCTCTTCAGAGGAAGGTGCCGAGATGGAAGTTTTCAGGTGGACACTGGAGGGAGCTGCTCCCACCTCAGGCGGGGCTCTCTCCTTGAGCTCCATTGCAGGTGAAACATTTAGGTACTGCTTGGTGGTCTTGGTGCCGGAGGCTGATGTGCCCATTGTGATGATAATCACCTCCTTCCCCTTGGCTCTGCAGGCATCCAGGAGGTGCTGCAGCACAGCCTTGTCATCGGCGTTGATGGCGTGGACCAGCGCCGAGGCTCCTGAGTGGTCCTCCAGGCTAGGGTCTGCCCCACTCTCCAGCAGCAGGGACACCACATCCCCCCCAGCCCCACGGATGCAGGCGTGCATGAGGGCGGTTTTCCCAGACTTGTCCTGGATGTTGGGGTCAGCTCTATTGTCCAGCAGGTACTTCACCATCTTGGCCTTGTGGATGCTCTGCTGGTCAACGTGCGTGGTGATGCAGGCCACCATCAGGGCAGTCTCCCCCTTCTCGTTACTCTCGTTGATGTAAGCGCCCCCTTCCAGCAGCAGCCGGGTCAGCCGCAGCCGGCCGAGCCACACGGCCTTCAGGAGGGAGTTGCTGCCCAGCTCTAGCTCTGTGACCGCATCCATGGCACTGGCTCTGCTCACTGCTGGGGCATGGCAGTGGCGGCTGGTGGCTGCAGGAGGAACCGTGGAAAAGTGAGTCCTGCTCCTTCATCCCTGCCTTCCTGGGATGCCATGCTCTCGGCACTGCCCTGCATCCCGCTGCCCCTCCAGCCACATCCACCCACCTCCTGCCCACAGCTGCCCAGATGCACTGGTTTCCCCAAGAGATCAGAGAGGTCCTGATGGTGTCCACCAGCCTGCTAGGTCTGGGGGCCCCACAACATGAAGCCCACTTGAGACAGTGTGAACCCCCCCCATGGCTTCTTGGGCTGGAGCTGGGGTCTCTGCTTCCCCACTGCTGAAAGGAAGGAGAAGCAGCCACAGTCGTGCTGTCTACCATGTTTCTACTGCACTCTGCTTTTACTGCCCCACTGTCCGCTGCTCCTGTTGCCTCCAGTCCCCAGTCTTCAATGCTCCCCATTCCTGCTGCCCTCCACCTCCCTGCTCCTTCTGCCTTCTGCTCCCTGCCCCACTCCTCAGGCCATTCCTGGAGCCTTGGGCAGCCAGTGCCCCCAGAATCCCCCCAGGGTGGCACAAGCTGCCCAGCCCTTCCTCACCCCCCATGCCCTCTGTGGGTGTCCTGCAGCCCCTGGACCTGCAGTCAGTGCTCACACTGGGGTATCTCTCCCAGGCCCCCAAAAGGTGCCAGCAGTGCCACCCCTGTCCGAGAGCTCCCCACGGCCCCTTCCCGTGGGGACTCCTCGAGCCCTGCGGGAGATCCGGGTTGAACCAGTCGTCGGTTCTTCCCTACTCCCGTCAGGCCGGTGGCCCTCTGCGCCCCTTCACACCGGGACCATCCCGGTCCCGCTGCCTCTGCCGCCCCCGACTGCGGTGATGGTGGTGGGAGCGCCCCCCGCCCCCAGCCCGTTACCTGCTGCCTGTTGTCGGTGCCGCTGCCCTGTGCCCTGTGCCGGGGCTGCCGCCAGTGCCGGTGCTCGGTGCCTGGTGCCCGGTGTCGGTGCCGGTGCCCGGTGCCGGTGTCGGTGCCCAGTTGTCGGTGCCGGTGCCCGGCGCTGCGCGAGGAGGAGGGCGCGGGGTGGGGGCGGTGCGCCCGCCCGCGGGTGGGTGCCGGGAGCGGCGGGGCGGGGGGGTCCGTGTGCTCGGGGGCTGGAGGGATCTGTGTCCCTGCTCCCGGGTGCGGAGGAGCGTGTCCGTGTGCGGGGGGACCGTGAGCGCGGGGGTATGTGAGTGTCCGTGTGCGGGTGTGAGAGGGGAATGTCCGTGCCCACCCGTGCGGGAGCGTCTGTGTGCGGGGGTGGGGTATGAATGTACCTGCCCTCGGGGGTCTCCAGACCCAGTGAGACCCTGCCGACCCCACTTGGAGCCGAGGGAGATCAGGAACCTTCTCCCTTCTGGTGTTAATAGCCCTGTGGTTTGAATGCACTTCTAGGGGACCCCAAGCACACATCTGGGGCACCTGAGAGCACACCTGGGGCACTGGAGTGCTCTGTGCCATGCAGGGGAAGCCGAGGTCCCTGTGTGTGCTCCCCGGGCAGAGCTCCCTCAGTGGCAGAGTGATGTACCAGGACCAGCACCAGTCTGCTGTCGCTCTGGACCACCTTTGTGCCCAGATCTCTCATCCATGCAGGAACCAGCTTCCCAGCAGCCTCCTCCACTTTCCTCGGTGGCTCTTTTGGAGCAGTCCCAGCAAGAAGAGGGAATTGGGAGGAAGAGGGAAGTGGTCATGAGTGTTCCTGACCCACCACCCTAATCCCCATGGCTCTCTACTTCTACAGGTCATCATAGCTGTGAGGGTGTTTAAGTCATTGCATCCTCTGGGTAATGTTAACATTAGGGGAAATGTATCTTGTGATTAATAAAATATAATCCAGTATTGCAGTGTTCTTCAGTCAGAGATGAGGATGACAATGAAAATCAGAGCTAGCAGAGATATTAAGTCAGTCTTATCACATTAGGGAGCATTTGGGAAACCTTATGGCAGCTTCGTCCTGACTTTGTTAATGTGGACTCTCTGCAGTACCTGCCTGAACTGGCCATAAAAGTCCCCAAAATGTGTTTGTCTGTCCATTTTCCAATGCATGAACACACCAGGTTACTTGTTGAAAATAAACACCTTAACTTCTTAAAACGCAGTAATGTAAACACCTTAATAAAATAAACACCTTAAAAATAAACTCCTAAACCCCACACATTTAGAACAGACCAGCTGTGGTGACAGGAGGAGCACAGGCTGCCCGGGAATGGGGTTGGTACTTGAGCAGCAGAGGAAGCCACCACAAGCCCCGCATTGAGAGGGGTCTGCCCCACTTCCAGGGCACCCCAGGATGGGTCAGACATGGCCACAAGCAGGGAGAGGGCAGTGTGGGAAGAGGGAAGGTTCTCATGCCTCAGCAATTCCAAGTAGGAGGTTGTTTGGAAGCAAGTGTTGGGCAGCTGATGTCCCCACGCAAGCACCCCTTTCTCCTCTTACCCCCTGGCTGCTCCTGTGAGTTGTCACCCCTGTGCTGGAACCTAGGCTGGCTGGACCTGGCTGGAGAGCAGGACTGATCTGTCCTGGCAGATGTTCAAACCTGAGAGTTCCTTTTCCTGCTTCACCAGCCTAGACTTAGCAGCTCTCAGGTGTCTCTGTGGTATTAGGTGCCCCAGCAGGGAGGAATGAGCGTGATGATGCCAACTCTTTTATACCAGTCATCCTTGGGAGTTGGGACCTCCATGAAGGGGAGCAGGAACAGATCCTGCATGTTGCTGGAGGGTCTCAGATCTGCCCCAGCCATGTCCTGGCTTTGTAGAGCCAATGTGTCCACCTGTCTTCATCTTCCTGTCTTCCTCGCCAGTATCTGTGCCATCCCTGAGGATGCCATGGCAACGGGGCCGCAGGGATGGCTGCTGGAGGACCTGCAGCTCCATGCGGGGCTCTGAGCCCTGGTTTTGATCTCAGCAGTGCCTGCACAGCCTCAGGGGCAGCGGGATGGGGTCTGGACATGGTCAGTTTGGGACAAGACTGGGATGATGTGGCTTTGAGGTAGCCAGGTGCCACCCTGAGGTCCTCTGCCCACACAGGGTCCTGGCAGGGTGCAGAGGGCTGGGCAGTGACTGAAGGTGCTACTGGTGATACCAGTACCCTGTGGCACAATGGTACTGGTACCAAGAATCCTCATCTAGGCAGGGGGCTCCTTCCTCATGGCAGGGCAGAGAGAGGCAGAGGGGACACAACTGTGACACTGATGAGAACATCAGAGGCGCCAAGTGCTTCGTGGGGCCACCCCAGAACTATCCCACTTGGACAAGCCAGGCAGTTCCATCCCTTCATTAGAGCCTGCTGAGGTTTTGATTAGATTCTGGCCCAGCCTGGAGGAGGGGCAGCTGCTTTCTGGGACTGTACCAGGGCTGTCTGGTCTGTGGGGTGTGGTTGTGGTCGCCACTGCATTCAAGGGGGCTGCAATGATGCCTTGGGTGGCTGAGGCCATGGGAGCAGGGTCAGGATGGCAAGGCACTGTTGGCTCTATTTGCTCTACAGCTACAGGCCCTGGCTGGGCAGAACCAGATCTGTCTCCCAGGAAGGGGGTTTGTCCTAAAGTGCTGTCTCATGGCACCTTTGGATCCCCAGCTCAGGTGCAGGTGGGATGGCAGTACAGCCTTGCCAAGGGCTGAGCTGGCATCATCTCTCCAGGGGCACCCGGCGCTGGCGGGTTCTATTTTGGGCTCTTCACCGAGGGCTGTGTGAGCTATTCCTGCCAGCTCATCCCCACACGGCTGCTGTTTCGCCATTTATAGCCACGCTCCCAGGAGCTGAGCACAGGCACAGGGGGGCTCAGCATTCCAGGGGGGACCACCAGCTCTGTTGCTAATGATCCTATCACCCGGGGCACAGCCCAGGTCCCCCAACCCCTGGGGCACAGCGGAGCACAACGAGACTGCCCTGGATGTGGGGAGTCCTGGTCCAGGCCATGGATCTCTGTGGGGTTTCATGGATGAGAGGGTCCAACCATGCCCACAGCACCTCACTTTCCCCTCAGACTTGAGCAGGGGTGCAGCCCAGGGCAGATTTGGCCCTTCTTTGATTGGGACCCTGATCTCTCCTGCTGGAGTACCAGCTTCCCATGGTGTGCTGGAGATTCACCATCTAAAATCTGTGATGTTAGTGACATCTGTGCCACTGCCACCTCCTGTGGCCTGCAGTGCTGTGTACTGCTTCTCTGTGTCCCCTGTGGTCCCTTGCTTTGACTAGAGGAGTGAGCTGGCCATGGTGGGACATGGCTTGGCACAGCAGCACCTTGGCCAGGCTGGTGGAGCAGCAGCTTACCCTAACCTGGCACACCGGGAGCAATGGATGGAGCAGGTGACTGTGTGACCCTGCATCCTGTGGCATTGCCACAGGCACGGGGAGCTGCCACAGTTCTCTGGGATTGAAGGGGGTGTCCAGAGGAACCTGAAGTGGATGATGTAGTGGGTGATGATTCAGTGGGTGATGCAGCAGATGATGCAGTGGGTGATGCAGAAGGTGGTACAGTGGGTGGTGATGCAGCAGGTGATGCAGTGGGTGATGCAGTGGGTGAGGCAGCAGGTGATGCAGTGGGTGATACAGTGGATAATGCAGTGCTTCCGGAAGAGGCTGCATCACCCAAAGCAGCTGCATCATCACAGCAAGCGGCTCTGATGTCTCTATAGCAACCGTGGGGTAAAAATAGTGCAGCAGCTTTAGAGAGGTATCAGGACCTGGCAGGGATTGCTGCTTGGACCTGGATGGGATTGGGGTCTTTCCAGGCTCTGCTCCACAGTGCAGGGTGGTTTGACTTGGAGTCTAATAAGTTGTGGAAAGTTCTGAAAATAGGAATGTGCTGCTCCGTGAGCCTGAGCTGCTCCCTTTTGAGACACCAGCAGCATTTCCACAGTTAATGCAGTGTGCTGGGCCTTGGAGAATGGCAGTTTCCACCTCTTGGACCCTGCCAGAGCACCAAGCTCTGGGAAGATGAGCTGTAGGACTGGGTGGGATGGAGGTGTTGGGCTCTGGGGATGCTGTGGGGCCCAGTATCATTCTCTCTCACTAGGAGCAGGGTTGGGAGCTGTCCTGGTGGGCAGAGGTGTGGGGGTATTTCATCTCCTCTTGTTCTTGTCCTTAACTTCCCATACCTGTGTCCATCACCAGAGCCCTGGGTACCCACGCTCTGCCCTCCTTCCCTCTCCCAATCCTGCAGTTGCTATTGCCTTGACGACACATCCCTTTCTCAGCACTTCTCCATGCTTTTCCCTTTGTAATCTGCACATTTTTGCACCTCCAAGATGGGTTTTTCACCTGGATGTGCTTCAGAGAGGAAGTAGGGAACCCTCCGGGTTGAAAGGCAGTAAATGGCCATGATGCCAGGCTGAAAAATCACCAGATCCCATCACGAGGAAGCATCTGTGGGTGGCAGTGGAAGATGAAGCTGGTTGTGCTGCAACGGATGAACCATCGCATCCTGGAATGGTTTGGGTTGGAGGGACCTTAAAGCTCATCTTGTTCCATCCCCCTGCCTTGGACAGGGACACCTTCCACTAGACCAGATTGCTCCCAACTCTGTCCAGCCTGGCCTTAAACACTTCCAGGGAAGGGGCAGCCACGTTCCTGGACAGGCATAGGAGGGGTGGAGTGACAATAAAATTTATGTGATTAATTGCCCATTAAGATCAGAGGAGGTGGTCTAGGGCAGGCAGAAAAGATGCTTGGCCTCCCTGAGTGCTGTGTTTATTGCTTTTGGCAATGGACAATAAACTTCTTGGGGTTTTGTGAGTCTTCCTGGGGATTTTCTGGTTTCTGGATGGGTGATTCCCTGCTCTGAGCTCCTGGAATCAGTGCTGCAGCTTGGATCCTGGCAGGGCGCAGTCACTGAGGTCTGAAGTGTGCCTTGCCATGGGATGGGGGTGCAGGCCACAGTGCCCATCCAGTGCTCTTCCATAGTTTGCTTAATATTATTAAACTAAGTTTTATAAATACTCATGGTAAGGAAATCAATGCAAAAATATTCCATTCTCTCATTTTGCTTGTTTAATTTTAGAAACTTGTTTTCTCTCGAGAAGCTGTTACGATGCTCTTTGGGTTGTGTTTCATTTCTAACTCTGATGGATCCCCACAGGGAACAGCAACAGGGAAACATCAGTGCCTGGTCCCTGGGTCTCCGGGAGAGAAACGTTAGAGCCCCTTCCAGTGCCCAAAGGGGCGCCAGGAGAAATATAGAGGGACCTGGGACAAGGGCCTGTAGGGACAGTGGAGAATGGCTTCCCACTACCAGAGGTCAGGATTAGACGGGGTGCTGGGAGGAAATTCTTCCCTGTGAGGGTGGTGAGGGCCTGGCACAGGTTGCCCAGAGAAGCTGTGGCTGCCCCATCCCTGGAAGTGTTCAAAGTCAGGTTGGATGGTGTTGGAGCAACCTGGGCTGGTAGAAGGTGTCCCTGCTCATGGCAGGGGGTGGAACAAGATGAGCTTTAAGGTCCCTGTGATTCTACATGCAGAACACCCATGGCACCCTCTGCCACCACTGTGACATGGTACACATTGCACCCACTGCCAGCCACAGCTGCTGGCAGGTGAGGAGAGGTGCTGAGCGGAGGCAGATTTGAATGTGCACTCCTCGGTGTATGTCGGAAGAGAACTGATCCGTATTTAACGACAGAGTAGAATAATAACCTGCAATTACCTCCGCACTTTGCCTGCGGGGGTGGCCACTCCTCAGCAGCCCCAGGGGCGAGCAACGTCACTGCACCTGGGGTGGGTGGGTGACCCTCCCCATTCCTGGGGGTGGCAGGCCTTCCCTACCCCAGAGCAGTCCCCCATGGGACTCTGACCTGCCGTGTGCCCTGACAGGGGCTTGGCTGCTGCCGTCTTTGTGTTTCATGCCTGTGGGATCTGCCCTGAGTCCCTCACCCCTGCACCACAGCTGCCACAGCAGTGCTGATGCTGGCATAGCCACTGCCTGTCTCGCTCCTCCTAGGAGATTTCCAAGGAGGTCATTGGCCTCTTGGTGATCAAAGGGATGTATTGTGTCCAGTGGGTGGGCAAGAGACCCTGCAGCGAACCCCTGTGAAACTCTGCCTCCCTCCAGAGCTCCCAGCTCCATGGGCTCCATGTGGGATGGAGCACGGAGTAAACACCTGGATCCAGAGACACAGATCTGCTGCCTCAACAGAGCAGGGGCAGCTGCCCTCTTCTCCAGTTGTGTCAGCCCCCACTCCCATGGTGCATGTGGATGTGCTGCCATGCCAGATAGCGCAGGCAACTATTCCAGTTCCCCATCCTGTCTCCCTCCTGGGAGAGAGCAAGTCATACCCGTGGGCTTTGCTGGAAAGGGGTTGTAGGGGGACGAGAGCATTGGTGCTGGCTCAGTCATGTTGGGAGAAGATACTTGGCCACTTTGTTCTCTGCCCTTGCAGCCAGTTACCTCTGTTATCAGGATGTAGGTGGGCATCGAGGGTGCAGCTCACTTTGCCCATGGCAGGCTTGGTGCTGTCAGCCTGTTAGCACCAGGGCTGTGTCTGCAAAGGAAGGGGCTTCGCCTTCCCATTAGGAATGCGGTGGGTGGGAGAGGCGCTCTCCTGTGGGGCCTTTGCTAGACCTCGGGTCACCTATTGCAGAGTGAACAGGGGCTGCAGCGGGGCTGGCAGGGACAGGGACACGGGGGACAGTGGGTGTGCCAGGGCCATGGCACTCGTGTGTCCCTGCAACCGGCCCTTACCCTGTGCCAGGCCCCGGCTGCCCCAAGGGCTACGGCAACTTTAATATCTCTACTGAGTGAAATTTCCTGGTGCGGCTTTTATGTCTGCTGGGACACTTATGAAATATCCGGATTCTGTTTTTTTCTGAAGAAGTGGAATTTCCTCTCCATGGCTTTAATATCAGGGCTACGTGCTCAGGGAAGGCAGAGGCTGTGAGGCAGCAGCACCGGTGCTGGCTCAGCTGTGCCCCCTGGCCCCGATACCCTCCGGCCGTGCCCCCCTGCCCCTGACACCCCCCCGGCCATGCCCCCCTGACCCTGATACCCTCCCGGCCATGCCCCCCTGGCTCTGAAACCCCCTG
>JAWWEV010000018.1:730677-790495 GCA_035583235.1 Hafferia zeledoni
CCCCAACAGCCCCCAGCCATGCTCTCCTGGCCCCAACAGCCCCCAGCCATGCCCCCCTGGCCCCGATACCCCCTGGCCGTGCCCCCCTGCCCCCGACACCCCCCAGCCATGCCCCCCTGGCCCTGACACCCCCTGCTGTGCCCCCCTAGCCCCGACACCTCCTGGCTGTGCCCCCTGGCCCCACTCCCCGTGGCCGGGGATGTGCTGGGACCGGCGTGCGGAATTTGGCTGCCTCAGGAGTTTTCCGGTGGTGCTAAGCCACTTTTTCATGGCTGATCACCCCACCTGCCACGGGGAAAAGCCAAATGCACACTGACAATTCGCCGGCGGCTGTTTGCAGAAGGATCAGATGAGGTCCCGGCCCCCTGCTGAACCCCTCATGCAGAAGCGGCTGTGAGAACTCAGGCACTCGCTTTTTGGGCTCCTGGAGGCTCCAGGTGCTCACCCTATCCATCTCAGGGTTTCCAGGAGCTCCAGGCTCTCATCCTGGCTGATTTGGGCTCCTTGCACCTCCAGGTGCTACCCAGGAAAGGCTCCCAGTGCTGCTGGCAGTTGAGCTAGGCCAAGGGATGCCATGAGCACTCCAGTTTGATTCCTGGACCAGCTAATGGCAGGATGATAAGTAGGACCCTCCTCTCCCTTCACTTCATTCTGTGGGTCTTCCACCACCTCCCCACCTCCCTGGGCAATGGGAGCAGCCAGAGGGGCTGGGGGAGCTGCGTGTAGAGCAGTGCTCTGCCTCCCTGCCTCCTGAGGAACAGGTGGGCTGCAGGGACATCCAGGGACCCCCAAATGCTCTGAACCCACTGATGCCAGCCTGCTGGGTTGTCTGCCCAGAGCTGTGGTATGAGTGGGGCCATCCTGCCCCCTTTGGCCTGGGTCTGGAGTCACTATGTGGGGTGCAAAAGCCATAGGCGAGGGGTCCCTGTCTAAGGGGTCCCTGACAGAGCCTATCCCAATGCTGATACATCCTTCTCTACTCTGAGAGGATGCTCAGGTTTCATGGGGAGGGCTGCCTGCAGCAGAGCCCCAGAGCCCCAGCTGTGGTGGGGGCTGCTGTTGGGCTACCTGTGGTTGGGGCGAGCACCCAGTCCACAGTGCAGCTCTTCCCAACTCAGCCTCCAATTCAGTGTCTGGGGCCAGACCAGGGGGTCAGGATGGGCCCCAGGCTTGGAAATGGGAGGGTCTGGGTTCAGGGGTTTATCCAGTCTCGGTCTCTGCCCTGTCACCTGCACTTGGAAATTGAGGTGATTTGGAACACCCACCCCTGGGAGGCTCTGGGATCCCCCTCTAGTCTCTGTCATGCTGAGGGGTGTGCAGGGAGCTACAGGCAGGGGACCTCTGGGTTCCTGTGGGGACAGCAGTGGGAGCCCTGTGGGGCTGCAGTGGTCAGTGGCTGTGAAGGGTTATGGGGTCCAGGGCAGCTCTGGGGCATGGACTGTGTGGCCAGTGGGTTTTGGCCAGGCCAGGCTGTGTGTCCCATGGAAAGAAACCTCCTGCCAGTGCTGGTGCTGGCTCCTTCCTCTCCATCCAGCCCCACAGCCACGGGCAAGCACACTGGACCAGCAGTCTGCTAGCACAGGCTCTGCAAAACGCTTTCATGGAGATGGGGAAAATCTGACTGATGGGAATAGCTGGAAAACTGGGAAGAAGAGACTGGACACGTGAAGGGATTCCCGGGTGTTTGAGAGCAGTGGTTTGTGATGCAGGAGCAGCCCCCATGGGACCCACAATGTCCCTGGGCTCAGTGGGATATGGGCCCCATAGGAGTGTGGGGCTCTGCCGAGCGGACACCCCCTTACCTGGGGTTCTCTGTCCTAAATCCTGTTCTTGTCCCTCTGGGCTCTTAGTCATTCCCTTTGTCTGCTGTAGCTGGAGACAGCTGGTGAGCACTCACCTTGAAAATCAAGGAAACATTGGGAATAAATAACATTTAATGGGAACAATTCCAGGTACAGGAAAGCACAGCAGTTTTACACTCATTTCTTACTTTATAATTACTCTTTACATAGACTCCAAAGAATTCCAAGCTAAGTCTGCTGAAACACAAACAAACAGTAATGCATTAAATAGGATCTCAAGACCTTTTCCAAAAGGATGCGTTTCCTGGCTGGAGACCTGCTGCCGATGCTGAAAGGGAAAATCCTGGAATGATGGGACCCACCGGCTCTTAATGAAAAAAGATGTTTCTTCATCTCCTGCGTTTGCTTTGCGGTCAGTTAATCCAGAGCCAACATCTGGAGCTGCACAGGCATGGATGCCTCCTGCAGCTGGAGCTGCAGCTGGAGCCGGGAGAGCCCAGGGGCCACCAGGGGCCGGCATGTCGGGACTTCGCTTGGTCGCTCGTGTCACTCGCGTACCCTTATCAGTTCTCCGTCCAACAGTTACAGTGAAGAAGCTGGGCTGGAAAAGTGATAAGGACACGAGAGCGGCCTCAGGAGACGCTCCCCCCTGGAACTGAGGGATATAAACCATAGGAAGCCAGCCAGAGCGGTAATGAGGGGACGGAGGTTGGGGTATCACCGAGCGTCTCTTCTCCCGGTCGGTGCTGTCTGCGGGGCGCGGGACGGTGAGGGAGGTGTCGTGGGGACCTCGGGGTGCTGCGGTCCAGCCTGCCGTGCTGCCCGCAGTGAGTGCCTCGCGCCCCTGGGCTCCCTCTACTCCAGCCCCCCGGACACTCCCCATTCACAACTTTCATAACTCAGTCCCCTCCCTGCGGGAGGGACCGTCCCCCTGGGCCGCGCGCCCGCGGGGCTGAGCCGGGCGCGGGTGGGACCTGCCCGGCGCTGGATTAAGCTGTATAAATCACGGGGGTGCAGCCGGGCGGATTCATCTGACGCTGCAGAAAGGCACCCATAGCTGCCACTACCCCAGCCCGCCACTGCCATGGTACCAGGGGACTGGTGCCCACTCCTGAAAGGCAGGAAAACCCCATCGCAGGTGACTGGGGAAGGGCCTGGTAGCCCTCTGCCTGTCCTGCTGCCCACGGCAGTGTTGGGCCCCTGTGCCCGTGCCCATCCTGTGCCCCAAGGCACCTGCCCCTGTGTCACCATGTCTCCATGCCCCCATGCTGTCCTCCAATTTTCTCCTAGAGTGATTGATTCTTCCCATCTCACGCTTGAGGAGAGTGGCTGAGCCTTTTCAGTCCCAGTCAGCCATGGGCACTCCTTGCTGCCCACTGGAGACAAGGATGGCAGGGTGACCACCCACCAGCCACCAGTGCCTTCACCCTGGAGCACCCCAACCCTCCTATTTTCAGCTCCAGTGCAGCCAAGGCTGGAGCTGAGGAATCCGGATCTCCACTCCCTGCTTGGGCATGTGTGAACTTGTCACGACATCGGGCTGCTCCATGAGGCATTAGCAACACCGGGAACGGTCCTGCACTGGGTGTGTGAGGGGATGCTTAGGCTGGGCCGGAGATTCTCCTAGTGTGAGTCAGTGGCAGAGGAACCCCCAGAGCACTCTGGAGTGATGCCAGGCAGGTTATCCTTGCTCAGTTGCCCCATGGCCAGGATCCTCTTCTCCTTTAGTCATGGATGTAAGTGAGGTTTGGTGGCAGTGATGAGGAAGGTCTACAGGGAAGGCTGAAGGTGATAAAGAGCCTTCGATACTGACATCCCCACTAGTGCCCTGTGCCAATACTGAGGCCCTGTGTTGATACCAGTGCTCTGTGTCCTCTGGGTCTCTGTCCTCCTCCCAGCCTCCTTCCCTCTTACCCACTCCTAGGGACTTTACCACACTTTGCCAAGCATGGAATGAACACAGGGTGACTTTTCAGATGGAAATAGCCTTTTACTTTCCAGACTAAAATGTCTCTGTAGCTCTTGTTGGGAGCTTCTGCATATGTGGGACACCAAGGCCTGTGTTCCCTGTGGCCGTGGGACCCAAGTGGCTGTGACTGCAGCTCCTTCTGGTTTGGTCCAGGTTTATTTGCTGCCCAAAGGATAAGAGATGTGGCCAGCACACCTGGCATGTCACACAGGGAAGCAGCTGCAGCCCCTTGCTGCCCCTTGGTCTCTTGGCACTTTTTGGGGGGCCTGTCTGGAACTCTCCTGTGGGAAGGGTGCAGGGATGTCCATATCTGCCCAAGTGCCCGGGGCCCTGTTAAGCCCTGTTGCATCTGCCATGAGCTCCTGGCATCCGGCACGGGCTCGCACAGGACCCTGTGTGCACACATCCTGCTGACTCAGGAGCTGCCCAGCGTTCCAGCTGCCCTCCCCATAGAAAACACTGCTGGGGATGTTTCACTGACTGGAGTTACCCAAAGCCTGCCAGGCTGGGTGCCAGGGAGACCCTTGCTCCCAGTTGGGAGTGCACCGAAGTGGCCTCCCTGTGTGGGGTTTGAGCTGTTGGATGAGACCACATCCAGCATCTGCTTTGGCTGGAAGGAACAAAACATCCCATCAAAACAATCTGTGAGGAGAGGAGAAGGGGCAGGAGGCAGATGTTTCCCTGTGGAGCCTGGGGAAACCAGGGTTGCCAGGGAGCAGCACCGTGTGCCCTCACACCTCACCCCAGCAGCTCTGGTTGGGCACCTGTCCGGGTGCCAGCGGTGTCCTGCTGCTGTCCCAGTGCCCCTAGACAGTCACAGCTCAGCACAGTGGGGGTGGCATTGTAGTGCAGAGCAGCATTGGAAGACCTGTTGTCCTGGATGAAGTTTAACCATATCAGTGACAGCTCCACAGGTGTCTGGGTGTGGAGTGCAGTCTGCACCCATGAGCACAAACGCTGGTGGTGACATGCAGGCCCCACGGTGCCTCTGGGGTGTTTTCTGGACAAAGAGGAGGTTGTGAACAGCTGTCCCAAGGCCAGCTGGCTCTGGGCTCCTCATGTTCCCCAGGGCTGGGACCTTGTCCCTCACCCCTTGCCTTGGGGTCTGTCCCTGCCACAGCCACCCCATGGGGTGGAGAAGAGATGATAATGGCAATCATGTCCCCTCTGCTTTGGATGATGGGAGAGAGGTGGATATGACAAACCAGGGCAACACCAATGGGCTGTAAGAGCATCCCACTATCGCAAGGGGTCTGTGCCCAGATAGTCCCTGAGTTCTCCCTGCTCAAGGATCCCTTGTTCAAGCCAGGGCATGGCCACAGCCCTTCTCCTCCTGGCTGTGATGGGTCTCGGGGGGCTTTGGAAGAGCCTTGCGTTCCAGGGAGTAGCCCCACTCCTGCAGCAGTGCTGGCGGTTCCCAGGGTGCCCCCTCCTGCCCCAGAATCGCTGAGTCCTGTCCGGTGCCACCTCCTCGGCACGGTGGGAATTGCGGCAGTCAGACAGGGCCCGCGGGGCTGGCTGCGGCCGGAGCCAAGGCTTTGATCTCCCGGAGCGGCCACTGGACAAGCACAAAAAGACGGCGTAGCCCCAGGTCCCGTGTTGGTTTTGGTGATTATGTAGCTGAGAGGTTCCCGGGATGTGAACATTCGGTTCAGAGTAAACAACTGCTCCCAAAATGGGCTGCTTGGCAGAGGGCACTTGTTCCCATGATGGCAAAGGAGCTGCTGCCCCCAAAGGAGGGCAGAAACAGGGCTGGGGGGCCGAGCAGGTGGGGCCGCCGTCGGGTCCCATATCTGAGGGGCTGGGATTGTCCCACCGAGTTCTGGTTCTGCAGGGTTGGAGTGTCCCATCAGGTCCCAGTTTTATGGGAGCCATGGGGGGCTGGTGCCATGGGTGCCAGGCAACACCCATCACTGCTGCTCCCATCAGCAGGTTTATTTGTGCTTCCTACTCCCCCACATACCTCTGTTATTAAAGTGTGAATATTCTCCCGTTGCCTCTGGAAAGCGGGGGGCTGGGGGAGGTGGAGTAGAGTCGGGAAAATCCCCCTGTGTTGGGAGGAAATTGCAAATACCTCTGAACACATCCCTCTCCCAGCGTTCCCCTCTCGGAGCAGCCAGATGGTTTCCCCGGGAATTTTGGGGGGCACAGGCCCGTCCCACCGGCTCCAGAAGTGGTGGCCTCCGCACGCCCCGTGGGCCCCTCGGGGTGACATGCCAGGCAGCAGACTGAGCTTCCCGAGGCTCCAGTCTTCACAAACCTCACAGACCATCTCGTCCCACCCCCTGCCATGGGCAGGGACACCTTCCACTAGACCACGTTGCTCCGAGCGCCGTCTGACCTGGCCTTGGACACCTCCAGAGATGGCGCAGCCACAACTTCTCCCCCGGTGAGGTGGTGGGGGGGTCGGTGGCTGCGCTGCGGGTGCCCGCGGTGGCAGCGGGGCTGCACTGCTCCCCGCAGCCGCTGGATGTCACCTGCAATATGGACTGTGCACAGCCGGCGCCGCACAGCCCTGGCACTGCACAGCCCAGGTACTGCACAGCCCCGGTACCGCACAGCCCTGGCACTGCACAGCCCCGGTACCGCACAGCCCCGGTACCGCACAGCCCTGGCACCGCACAGCCCCGGCACCGCACAGCCCCGGCACCGCACAGCCCCGGCACCGCACAGGTCTGTCACGACAGAGCTCCAGCACCGCACAGCTCCGGTACAGCACAGCTGGGGTCTCCCTTGAGGGGGATCTTTTCATGGTGCAAACACTGCCTGCCCAGGGCTGACCCGCGTGGCTGGCAAACCCTCTCCTGCCCGCGGGGCTGTGGGAGCCTCTGGCAGCACACTGAGACCCACTGGCAGCACCAGCACCATCCCACCCTATTCCCTGATGTGACAGTCAGGGCATCCTCTGCATTTCTGGGCTTTCCAGAAGAATGAAAATTGAATACAAGATCAAAGGTCAGTAAGCAGGAGAGCAGAGTATTTCTGGAAGGTCTGGAAGCAGCAATTGCTCACAGCCTGATGCACACGGCCGGCGCTGGCTGGGCACTGTTTGGCAGTGGGATGGCAACAGCTGTGGGGCTGCCCCACAGTGGGGATGGTAACCTGACCTGAGTGGTGTGGGGGCAGCTCTGGGTCACATAAGGGTCACCCCTGGCCTCAGAAAGAGAGGTACAACCTCCTGCAGTGAGTCCAGGGAGATCATGGAGATGCTCCAGGGGCTGAAGCCCCTCTGTGCTGGAGCCAGGCTGGGAGAGCTGGAAGTGTTCAGCCTGCAGAAGGCTTTGGGGAGACCTTAGAACCCCTTCGAGTGCCTAAAGGGGCTCCAGGAGAGCTGGAGAGAGACTTGGAACAAGGGCCTGGAGGGACAGGACAATGGAGAATGGCTTCCCACTGCCAGAGGCCAGGATTAGATGGGATGTTGGGAAGAAATTCTTCCCTGTGAGGGTGGTGAGGCTCTGGCACAGGTTACCCAGAGAAGCTGTGGCTGCACCATCTCTGGAAGTGTCCAAGGCCAGGTTGGACAGGGCTTGGAGCAACCTGGATAGTGGAAGGTGTCCCTGCCTGTGGCAGGAGGTGGAATGAGATGGGCTTTAAGGTCCCTTCCAACACAAACCATTCTGGAATTCTGGGATGTAATCAGCTGTTTTTGTCTCTCCCGAGAGCTCACCGTGTCTCCAACAGGCAGAGCAAACATGCAGTTGCACTGCAGGTCTCCCTTGAGTGGAGCTGAGTGAGTCGTTCCTGCACTTTTCTTATTACAAACTGGTTTAAAGGAAGTCTAATAGTCTGTAGAGTAAAATAACATCTGGGTGGTGGACCCAAATCATGAGAATCCCGTGCAATTAGGCAGTCTGTTTGTAACTGCTCAGGTCAGAGATGCTCCTTGGCTCATGTGTCACTTTGATTCTGGTTCCCAGTTCAAGCCCCCTCGTCCCCTTACCCCGCAGGGTAGACACAGCCAGTCCCAGTGAGTGGGCATGGGGCTGGGCCAGTGACACCACCCAGGCTGGGGTGAGTGCAGGGCCAGCCCCCTCCAGCCCTGTCCCCCAGGGCACTGGGGACTCCAGCTGCCTGCAGGCTCAGCCCACAGGCTCTGCTCCTTGGTGGCTTTGGCAGGGGATGGGCTCCTCCTCTTTCCTCATTCCAATTTATTTTTGGCTTCCGAGTTGTCATAAATGATTTGAGCTCAACAGTTTTTAAAATCTGAACTCCAAACAGCTATTTAAAACCTTGACAGGATGCAAGAGTGTATTAAAAGCTTATTTTTAGAGCCTTTCTTAGCACTAGAGGTTCACTTGCCGACAGCTTGGTCCGCCTTGCTCCCCAATGACAGACTGAGACCAGTCTGGGAACCCTGCTGGGCACTGTGGGGCTGTGAGTGGGTGATGTCCTGGGCAGCAGGCATGGTTGGACCCCTGTTTCTCAATGCCAAAAGGAGCCAAGTGGGCACAGAGAGACCAGTTACCAGATTCTTGGGATCAACCATTGCAAAGCGAAATTGATTGGAATGTGGCAATGCTCAAAGTTCCTGTGATTAATATAGCAATTAATTAGCATGTTACAGATTTTAAAACTTCTGTTAATCGGAGTTTGATGTTACTCTGTATTCCAGCGCTTCAGGATTCAGGAATCTTCCTGAGCAATACGCTCTTTCCATGCACTGTTCCTTTCTGACCTGGTGTGAGTGGAATCCCCTTCTGGTGTGCACCACTTCTGGTGGCCTTACACATGTTATTCCCCTATTTTATTTTGTTTTATCCCACTATTGTTCTGATCCAGGATATTTTTTTGGCCTGCACCTAATTAGTCATAATTCAGAGGTTTTCATAAGTCGCACACTGCACATGCTGAAGTGCTAATGAGGCATTTCCATGCTGAATCACCGACTAATGATTTACCACGATGATTTTGTTATTGAATCTGCAACCCCTGGCTCCAGCAAGCAGTGCTGGGAGACGCCTGTTTGCTAATACACAGAGACAGTGGAATGCAAGCAGAAAATATTATGAACTCGTCATGGGAGTGCTGACATATTGATGTGGCACCTGCACCTGCCTGCAGGGTTTTCCAAAAAATGCCGGGGAAGAAGCCTGACAGATTGGTTATTCACAGATCCAGGCTGCTTGTTTAAGGCACTGCAGCCAAGCTCCTGCACTCCCGGAGACCCAGGGAGCATGTGGAAATCATGCAGGCTGTGGGAGAGGGAGGGAACTGCTGGTGCTGGTCCCCTGCCCAGCCCAGAACCCACAGAGCCCTGAATCCCCAGCCCCATGGGGAAAGGGGGGCTCACAGGGGCTGGACTCTGCACCACCCTCCCTCACTATGGTGTGATTTCCAAGCATGGGGGTACCTGAGCACATCCTGGCACCTGAGCGCATCCTGGTGTCCAAGAACATCCTAGTACAGAAGTGCAGCCTGATACCTGAGTGTGTCCCAGTATCTAAGCACAAATTGGTACCCGAGTGCATCACAGTACCAAGCACGTACCGGTACCTGAGGGCATCCCAGTACTGAAGCACAGCCTGGTCTGAGCGCTGCCTGGTACCCAAGTGCATGGCAGTAATTAAGCACATCCTGGTACCTGAATGCAGCTGGGGCAGAGGAACCAGCCCCTCCACTCCATGCTGGGGTGGTTGTAGTGTGTGCTGTGTGTGCCACATGTGCTCTGTGTGCCAGGATGCCTGGCATGGCCAAGGGGATGGGAGCAAAATGCTCCCACCAGGTTTTGGCCTGTACCAGGGTACCCAGCGCATCATGGTGGTGATGGGCAGAGGGCTGGGGGCTCAACCAGGCTGGTGGGGTCGGGGCTACCACCACCCTGTGGTGTTGCCCTGCCTGTGGGCTGGGTAGGTGAGCCATATTTCCCAGCGCCTTCCCGATTCTGCTGTGCAGGACCAGCATCTCATGCTGGGGCTATTTCCTGCTGGCAACAGCACAGAAACGGTGCCACTTGTCTCTTCATCTCTTCCCTGTCACTGCTGCTCCTTTGATGGCTGGGGCTGAGGCCGAGGGCTGCTCCCAGCACGGGTGTCCACAGCCAGAGCCATTTTGCAGGCTGCAGCACAGCTGGTGCCTGGTGCCAAGAGCCTGGCACTGCCACCGCCGCGCTCTGTGGAAAGGTGAGGGAGAGGGAATTTTTAACCAGATCACTTGGTGACATTCATGTTCCGCAGCCCAACAGTTTCTGCTTGTGGAAACATCTCCACAGGGGATCAGGGAAGTGATGCATTTCTAGCAAGAAATTGCAAAAATGCCTCCCCGGGGCCGAGGTAAAGCGGCTGTTAGTGGTGTTTATTCATGAGCAGAGTCGGCCTGGGGAAGGATGGATTTTGGAATACCCCTGGGAGCAGAGAGGGAAGGTGCATCCATTGGTCTGCCTGCTCCACCTGCACTGCCAGCTCTGTGTTGGAGAAAAAGGGGGGGGACTGGGGAGGATGGGCAAATTTCCTTGAAGTAACATGCAGGGACAAGAGGGCTGGGACCGGCCGGATATTTGGGTTGCTGCAAGAATTCATGTGTGCCAGGGAAATGCAAATGGATGCACAGGGAAGATACTGACTCAAGACCCATTTCAGAGTCAGCTGCTCTGGGTGCAAGGGAGTATTTTGTGGATCAGCAATGCTCTGGTTTGGGCAAAAGGGGAAAGGAGGGACAGAACCCTGTCATTGTCCCTGGATTGTGTCCCTGGAAGTGACTCTCCGGGTAAATAAATCACTGAATCTCAGACTGGTTTGGGTTGGAAGGGACCTTAAAGCCCATTTCATTCCACCCCCTGGCACGGGCAGGGACACCTTCCACTAGACCACATTGCTCCAAGCCCTGTCCAATCTGGCCTTGGGCACTTCAAGGGATGGGACTGCCACAGCTTCTTTGGGTGACCTGTGCCAGAGCCTCACCACCCTCACAGGGAAGAATTTCTTCTCAGCATCCCATCTAACCCTGGCCTCTGGCAGTGGGAAGCCGTTCCCCACTGTCCTGTCCCTCCAGGTCCTTGTCCAAAGTCCTTCTCCTGCTCTTTTGGCTTTTCAGGCCATGAAGATTTGGAGAGCAGTGCCTGTGCCCAATGTGCCTGTGCCCTGAGCCACTCCTGTCCTGGCACCACCAGCCACATGTTCACCTTCTGCTTTGGGGGGACTTTTTGTCTCTTTTTGCTGCTCCTGTGAGTCTGGGACTGGGGCAGCTCCCAGACCTGGGACAGGATGCCAAACCTGGGTGCTGCCACCCTGGTTACTGCAATGGCCTTAGTAGGACCTTGAGCCCCATGGTGACTTTGGTGGGGCCCTGACTGTGGCAATGGCTTTGGAGTGCCCCCGTCCTTGGGATGTATTAACCCTTTCCCACAGCCCATGCAGCTGGGCAGTGCTGGCACTCTGTGTGCTGCTGTGGCAGCACAGGGTGTGCAGAGAGTACAGCAAGAATGCGGAATGGGATGAGATGTGACAGCCCATCTTCCTGGGAACATCAGTGTAATCTGCACCAGAATGCACTCAGCCAGCTGGAATTGCCATCAGCCAGAGCTCAGCCAGAGCTCAGGGCGCGGGTGGGACCATCCTCCCCGAGGCACCCCAAAAGTGTCGGGGTGCTGTGTGCCAGCCCCAGGTGTGGTGCCCGCCTGCTCTCCCATGTCTGGGGTAAGGGTCAGGGATGTTCCCTGGCCTGAGCCCCCAGTGATGGGCTGCAGGCAGGCCCCATTTACCCCCAAAGGCAGGTGGATCTGTGCCAGGGCTGAGCTGAGAGCTCACAAACAGGGGCGTCTCCATCCCCTGAGGCTGTTGCTGCCCCGGTCAGTCTGCAGGGACCAAAAGGTCCTGAGTGAGTTCTGCCCCACACTGTAGGGTGGGTTTGTTGCTGATGGATGGACCCACTGGGCTGATTTGAGTCAGGGCTTCTCATCTCCAGCCTCGGGAGCATCTGCAGTGGCTGCTGAGGGCACGGGCTGGAAGTGAGACAGTCAGTGGGCAAGCAGCTCTTCCTGCAGGGCTGTCAGGGAGTGCTCATCAGTGTCACTGGGCTCCTCAGCATGTGATCCTGTCAGATCAGGGACAATCCTGGCCCAGGAGCCTGGGCAGTGTCCCAGCAGAGCTAAGGGCTTGGTCAGAGTCCTTGTGCAGACACATGGTGGGAGCTTTCATCTGCAACAGAGAAACTGTGGCTGCCCCATCCCTGGAGGTGTTTAAAGCCAGGTTGGACAGGGCTTGGAGCAACCCAGTCTAGTGTCCCTGCCCATGGCAAGGGGTGGAACTGGATGGGCTTTAAGGTTCCTTCCAATCCAAACTAGTTTGGCATCTGATAAAACTTCTCAAGCATCAGTGCTGGAGCCTGGGGGTGGCAAGGCTGGGAGCAGCTGGAAGAGGAAAGCCATTCTGGCCCCATCAGGCTGCTGGGGAAGGCTGCTGGGAACACGATGGGGCCTTTGTGTGCCCCGTGCCAGCACTCTGGAGAGAAGAACGCACAGAGCAGAGGGGAGGTGGATGTGAGTCGCCATGGCAACTAGGATGGAAACATCATCAAAATGTGTCAAATGAGGGGAATTACAAAAAATAGAAACCCAGCGTGGTGTGGGCAAACATTGCAGCTTCACAGGACTGCTCCTGACAGCACCTCAGCTGCTCCTTGTGCGTGGTCGTGGTGCCCCCACTGGCTCCAAGCTGTGTTGTCACTGGGAGTGTCTCATGCCCCCCGGAGCATCCCTGAGTGGAGCCTGGTGCCCCCAGTCCCTTTGGCTCAGCCAGGCAGCCACTGGCTTCTCCCTGGCACACGGACAGGAGTCCTCCATTGGAGGATCCAGTGAGGACACAGCCAGGCACAGACACAGCTGGCACCTCAGCCTGTGTCACCTCTGTGCCCACCTCCCTCGATGATTTATTAATTACTAATAATAACCTACATGCTTGTTTCCAGCATGTTTTCAAAATAAAAAAGTAAATGAATTTGTAAAGCATTTGCGCTATTTTATCTGTCACTTAAGCTCCTGGGATTTGCAGTTTTAACACATGATATCAGTTAATCACAATTCTCTTCCAGCAAGTTTTAATTAAATTAATTTTCCCTTTTTTGTTGGCTAATTTGGTGCTGTCATTGAGGGCTGCAAACGAGATCAGGGGCTGGTGGTTGTTGTTGCTGTTGTTCTATACTCACCAGTGACGTTTGGAAGTGGGGAGGATGGGGGCTGGAGCAGGAGCCTGCTGGGGCTGCCTCTCCAGCCCTGTGGGACCCAGCAAGGGCCATCCCTGTGGGTGTCCTGGTGTTCTGGAGAGGGCACCTGCAGCCATGGGAGTGATGGTGCTCGGGGGTCCCCAGCCCCAGTGGGTATGTTCCCATCTAGGGGCTGCTGAATCTTGGCTAAAGGAAATCTGGGAGAAGGGGGGGATCAAACGTTTTCCCATGTTTCAAATGTGTTTGGAAGCCATTAGTGCTGCAGGAAATAAACATTTAAGGACAAAGAGCTGAATCCATTCAAGGCCTGAGTCATGTGCAAAGGCATGGGTGGGTCCTGCGCCCAGTGCAGCCCAGGGGGCCCCACTGCAGAGGGGGTTTGGGGTGTTTTTCTCCCTCCCTCTTGTGATGTAACTCCCGTGGGAGCAGTGAGGCTTCAGCTGTGGGATACCCAAAGGGCTGAGGAGCAGTAGCAGCTGAGAGAGGAGGTTTCTTCTGCTGTTCCCAGAGCAGCATCCTCAGCCAGTGACTGGCGAGAGGACCTGCTCCACACACTGATGAGGCGGCCACTGTCACTACAGTGAGCCAGCTTCACAGTTTAATTGAATTTGATTTTCCTGTTCCTAAATGCTCAGGATAGGTAACAGCCCCTGCTTAGTCACACACCACCGAGTTCCTGTGATCTGGCATTTTGAGGGGGCATGTGTCACCCTGCCTGTGCTTTGCCCTATCAGCTGTTCCAGCTCTGCAGGGGTACAGGTTGCAGAGGATGTGGGGCTGCTCCATATGGCTTTCTGCAGGTCTCTGGCAGAGAGCAGGTTTTGGTATACATTTTCCTGTTGTAAGGACTTGCAGAGAGTCACAGTGATGCCTGTATGGCCATGTGGAGGGGGAGAGGGGAGAGTTCCAGCCCTGTGGTGGGAAGCTGTTTACCCTTGAGATGTGGCAAGCAGCTGGTTGCCTTCCACCAGCCTTGGGGTCATGATGGGTTTGGGGTTTTCTCCAATTGGAGGCCCTTACTGCAAGGTGTGGGAGCAGCCTGTGAGCCAGCTGTGCAGGGGTCCCTGTCAGCAGCACTGCTGGCCCTGGGCAGTGCTGAGCCATGTAGGGTTGGCAGCCCACTGTGAGTGACTGCAATGGGCTCCCGATGCATCCAGAGCCACCTGGACAGGGCTCAGACTTTGTCTTCCACCAGCACACCCTCATCCCCCCCGCCCTCCTCCCCAGCTCCCTGCTGCCCACATGCCAATCGTGGCAGGGCCCTGGGAAATGTTACAGCACTGAATCATGTCAGACTGACTCGGATCCAAGTCCCACAATGACGGCTGTGCTGCTTCTCAGGAAGGGAGGAGTTGGGGCTGGTTCCATCGAAGGGGCTGGATTAATTCCAGGGATTGGTGTGTCTGAGGTGGGGGGTCAGGACTGCAGGGGATGAGAATGAGTATTGAGAGTCCCTGCCCTCCCACTGGGTCTCACCTGACCTGCGTCCACAGCAGGGCAGAGCAAATCCCAGGAGAGTAGCTGGGACGCTCTTGGGTGCTGTGTTTGCCTGGTGAACACCCGTCCTTGTGGTCCTGCAGTCACTAGTCCCACAGTCACACAGTCATTGGCCCCCATAGTCATAGTCACACAGCCTTGTCCTGTTCCAGTGTCTCTGCTGGGCACTTTGGATTCTGCCTCCCATGGAAGAGGCATTTCTCTGCATCCCCTCTGCACTCCCCTGTCCCAGCCCTGCTCCCCAGATCAGGGGCTGCCCCTGTCGCCCCAGACTCTCTGCCATCACTGATGGATGCTGCCATCACATCCCTCCGTCCCCTCCTGTGTCCTCTCTCCTCCTGGGAAGTTCCCGAGGCTCTGACAGCCTTTGCCCCACTCTGGCTTTGTGCTGGGAGCTCTGGCTGCCACAGTTCATCCTGGGATTACTGTACATGGGAAACCTGGAGCAATACCCATATGATGAGGTGTGTGGTAGAGCTTTTTTCACTGCATTTGGGGGACTGAGCCCCTTGACCCACCCACAGGCATCCAGCTGGGGACTTGGCTGGCACTGCCATTCCCAGCCCGTGCCCTGTACCAGGGGGAAGAGCCTTTGTCCCCAGCTCAGTTTTCCAGTTGTTTTCTAACTGAGCCAGGGGTGATCCACCACTCCGCAGTGACCTTGCGCTTGCTGAAGGAATCCCATGAAAGGGCTGGAGTAGGAGCAGTTGTCAAATCATGAGCTGTAATTGCCTGAACCTCACGGTCACGAGCTGCTCATTACAGACATGGCTCCTGAACTCCCAAACCCATCCCCAAAACAAACAGCTCCGACATCTGATCTGGTATTTAGATTCACCAGCGCTCCCTACTCTGACAACTTGCTAACGAGCTTCCCCCGGCAGCCAAGAGCCGGGATGAGCTCTGACAGCTGCTGCTGAACCTGCAGCGGTGCGGGATCCAAACCCGATCCCAGGCCAGCTCTGACTCTGGATCCGTGGCAGCCTGTGCTGACAGAGACAAGCTAAATATATGACTGCCTCAGTAAGTGGCTGGGGGTGTGCATCACTTTTAGTGCTCTCCAGCCCACCATGGACTGGATCCCATCAATGCTGCATCTTGACACGTTCCTGCTGCTCTGGGGGCCCCAGACCACAGCTCCTTGTGGCAGAGGGGCCCCACTCAGCCCTCCAGGTCCCTGCTCCTGGGTGGGCTGAGCCTGGAGCAGATCCACCAGCAGATCTGACCATGTCCTGTCCATGGTGTGGTGGGCTGCCCCTTCCCCACACCTCTGTGGGCTTCAGGAGGGGGTCTCACCCTCCTCAACCTTTGCATCCTGCCCTGGCCACCCTGCCTTCCATGTGGCTGCTGAGGAGCAGGTGGGTTTTGGCTCCCCATAGGCAGCAGCTCCCTCCAGCAGCTCTTTCAAGCCCTTCACAGAGACTGGGGTCTCTCCCTGTGTATTTGGGAGCACAGAGGAACTCGCCCCCCTGTGCTGCCCAGGGATGCTGGGCAGTCCCTGTGTCTGCACCCACGGCACATCCCGGGAGGACTGGCAGCCTGGGAGATGGATGCTCCTGGAAACATCCTCCTCCCACAGAGCTGGGGGCAGCTCCACCCATCACAGGCACATTCAGGACATTTTAGGGTTCTGTCACCCCGTGCTGCTGGCACTGCGACCACCCTTCTGGCTGCCCTTGTCCCAGACCCTCTTTCCCAGTTGATGTTTAATCTCCCTTTTTATCTGAACTGCATTTTAATTAGCCAAAGTGCAGCGATGCCCAGGTCAGATTTACACCTCCCCCAGACCTGTTCCTGGCCTGGTGCTCCTTCTAATTGTGTGCACATACAGGGATGGGTCCAATGGGTGGCATTTGGCATTCTGAACATTTTTAACTTGGAAAATGAGAAAAAAACCCCACTGATGACAAGCATATTTATTTGTGCAGACGATGCTGCCAACGGCTGGGGTTTAGAGGCGTATTTTTGCCATTTTCTGAAGTCAGTTGGAACAGAGAGACCGAATCCAACGCAGCGACACCTCCGACGGCTTGGAAGGGCTCCTTCAGCTGCAGCAAAGCTCAGCAGGTTTGACATTTGAAACTCCCTCATTCTGCTGCCAGGCAAAAGCTCAGGCCTTTACACTGTATTTTTCCTGCTGTTCCTCAGTGCAGGAGTTCCTTCTTTCTCTGGTTTCACACCATTATGAACAGACCAGCTCAGAAAAAAACTCAAACCTCTACTGTAATGATAAAATTGGCTTTGGAATAGCAGAAATCTGGCTTGTTCGTGTGGTGCCAGGCTCTGGGGAGCTCTTGGATACCAGGGCTGCGGTTATTGTGTCATTGTTCTGAACACTGAAAGCACACAGAAAGTGAGATTTTAAAGGATTCTGTGATGTTTGGCTTTTCAGGATTAATTCCTGAACTAAATAACGATCCCTGAGGTGCTGCCACAGGCAGGGGAAAGCTATCCCTGGTACATGTTCCCATGCTCCTGTGCTGCTGCTCCCCTGAACCTGCTGGTGGAGAGGAGACAGTTTGTTCCCCCTCTCCCCAAATCCAGCAGCCGGGGGCACACGCTCCTCTGGGTCCCTTTCCACGGGCACAGAAGTTGTCCCTTGTGGGTTCAGCGGAAGGGATGTGGGAGGGGGGATGCAGGAAGGATGCGCTGGGAGGGATGCAGGAGGGATGCAGCCAAAGGGATGAAGTAGGGATGCAGAAGGGATGCAGGAGGAGGGATGCAGCATGCACCCTGCAGCCTCTCTCCAGTGTCTTGTCCTTTCAGGAGCTCCACTCTCCAGCCACTGCCCAGGTTTCTCCTCCTGGGACTGAGACAGGACCTGCTGACACCCACACGAGGCTGATGGTACCAGTGGAAAACCCTGGGATGGAGGATCGTTGGGTAGAGCAGGTACGAGCTGGGAAGCCACAGAGTGGGAGCTGGAGGCTCATTAGCCTTCATTAGCCTTCATTAGCTTTCATTAGCAGTGTGTTCCCAGGTACATGATGGCACTAAACAAGGTGCAGGCAGTGTTGCTGTGGGTGTTTCTGGGTCATTTTCAGGCATGAAAAGGGCAAATGCTGCTTAGTATGTGTAGTTGGGTCTGTGGATCTTGGGTTATCACTGGGGGGCTGCAGAGGGACCACCCAGACCAAGAGCTGGGGATTGTTGGGGGATCTCTCTCTGCAGCGCCAGTTCCAGCTGTGCTTCAGGAACACCTGAGGGTGATCTCCACGGCAGCCAGGTGAGCTCTGCACTGCTTGTGCTGCAGAGGATGCTCATGCTGGGCATGGCTGATGTGCTGGGGCAGCTCCAGTGTGCTCCCAGTAATGCCAGTGCCCTGGTGGTACCTACTGCTGTTCTGTCTTTTACTGGAGTGATGTGTAATTTAGAGTGAAACAGGTCACTGCTACTGAGACTCCTGGGTTACATAAATGCTGGTGGGGTGACCAAGGTTGCACAAGAGCCTGGCTTGTCTGAACATGTGTTGTGGTTTGGAGGAATTATGAACACAGGGACCTGGAAACAGGTCAGTTTAGGTTAGCTATGAGAAAGAAATTCTTCCCCATGAGGGTGGGCAGGCCCTGGCACAGGCTGACCAGAGAAGCTGTGGCTGCTGAATTTGCTCCCTGAAATTGCTCAAGGCCAGGTTGGATGGGGCTTGGAGCAACATGGTCTAGTGGAAGGTGTCCCTACCATGGCAGGGGGTGGAACAAGATGAGCTTTAAGGTCCCTTGCAAGGCAAATCATTCTGTGATTCCATGAAACAAAGCTGGCTAATAGCAGGATGCACTGGGAATCTTCCCTCAGTGGGGAACGGCAAACTGTAACCACTCCGGATGCTGCATCTGACAGGAGCTAACGCAGCCCTGTGTGTGTGAGGAGCGAGGCCAAAACTGGGGGAGGATCTGGCCTGATGGTGGAAAGTAGGTCTGGCTTCCTGTGCCTCTGTCTTGGAAGGGATCCCTGACAGCAGGAAGGGCCATGGGACAGACCCATGGAATTCTGCTGCATGCGGATGGCACAGTGGAAGATGAACTGGGACTCCTGTGGGGGCCGCGGATGGGTCCCAGGGAGAGCAGCAGGGAGGGAAAGACGTTTCTGGTGCTGTTGGATTTGAGCAGGCTCTGCTCTCCCAGAGCTGCATCTTCCTGCTGCTGGTTCTAACTAGGTCAGGTAGGACGAGCTGTACCTGTCCCTGCAGCAGGGCTCGGCACACTGCTGCTACCAGCACTCTGCCACCACCGTCACACCGCTGCCACCAGCACTCTGCCACCAGCACTCTGCCACCACTGTCACACCACTGCCACCAGCACTCTGCCACCACCGTCACACCGCTGCCACCGGCACTCTGCCACCAACACTCTGCCACCACTGTCACACCGCTGCCACCAGCACTCTGCCACCACCGTCACACTGCTGCCACCAGCACTCTGCCACCACTGTCACACCGCTGCCACCGGCACTCTGCCACCACCGTCACACCGCTGCCACCGGCACTCTGCCACCACCGTCACACTGCTGCCACTGCCACTCTGCCAAGGGCATGGCACCAGTGACTCCTGTGAGCTGGAGTACCCGGGAGGATGACAGCAGAGGATGGGGTCTGGGAGTGATGCTTTGTGTCAGCCATGCAGCAAAGCCGCCCAGTGCATGCTCACCCCAGCACTGCAGAGCCCTCGGGACTCTTGAAACTCCTTTGGCACCTGCCTGCACACAGTGAGGCAGGGAGTAGGTCCCCTTCAGCCTCCTCCTCCTCTTCAGGCTGAGCAATATTCTTGCTAAAAGGAGGAATTCAGCTATTTTAAATACCAGCTTGCAGGATGATTCAGTGTCTGCTTAGGCAGACACGAGGCAATGAGGATGTCAATCTTCAGGCCTTATTTTAGGGGGAAACCTCTTCCCTACATGCCAGGTGCCCCCAGTGATGCTATGAGCCAGCAAACTCTGGGACATGAGGCTGGTAAGGGGCAGGGACCAGTAGCTCCCCTGAGCTGGAACCTCAAAGTGCAGCACACCAGATAGGGGAGAAGGTGCTGACACCAGCGATGGGGTCACCTCTCCAAACCCTCTTGGCCAATGGTCTGCGAAGCCCCCAGTGTCCTGCAGCTCCAGCAGTTTCCTGTGCCTTTGGAGCTGGATCTCCCATGCTGAATTTTCATCCTCTTGCTGCTTTGTCCTTGCCCTGTGTCTCCTGCATGTGCTTCTCCAACTAGGAAAAGGAAGGTGCTGGGCTGCCCCAACCCTGGTCCCTGACCCCTTGCTCTCTGCCCTGGGGTAAAAATCCTCCCTATAGCTGCTACCAGAGCTCCTGCATGGATAATGCCACTGGGAGCAGTAGGATTTAGTAGAAAATTCCCTCTTTCAGATGTGATTGATTTGGGTTCCCCCCAGCCCTGGTTTTCAGGCACCAGCATCTGCTGGAAATGCTCCCCTGGTGACAGAAAATCCATGGGAAAGCAGGCAGCCTGATGAAGTATTCATGGGGATTTTTATCACCGGTTTTCACTCGCTGCAGAAAAGTCAGCTTTACTTTTAGTGAGCGATGGATCCAGCAGTAACACGGGAAAAACACTCCATCTCCCTTCAAGCAGCAAGGGCGTGTGGAGAGGGCCTATGCCTGGGAATGGGAATTAAACAAACCAACTCCAAAGTGCTTCCTGGCTAATTCTGGGATCATTAGAACACCTGAACGAGCCTGTTGCCTCAAGTGCTGCCTCAAGTGCTGTATCCTGTGGCTGCCACTGGATCCAGGCAGCTGAGTCTTTGGCATCGCCAATTCATGTGGCCACAGTGTTCCACTCACCTCTCTAATCCCCAACCTGCCTCTGTCCCAGAGAGAGCAGAAGAATGAATCACAGCTGATTAATTTGCCTTATCCAGAAGAATCTTCCTGAATTAGCAAATGTTTTGTTTTATTTGTTTCTATAATGGACAGGAAAACATCCCTCAGTGCCTGGCAGCTACATCCATGGCAGTGCCAGTGGGGCCATGGTCCCGATGCCACTGAGCCCTGACAGAACACTCACATTTGGCTTCAAGTGATCTTAAAGCATATCTGAGCCAGCCAAGCTCAGGCTCTGCCTTCCTGGGTTTTCCTGCTGCCTCTGCCCGGTGGGCACTGCTCACTGCCCGGCCGGTGCCGAGATGTGCTCTGTCAGCAGCAGGTGCTTAATCTGTTTAAAAATAAATCCATTACTTTCCTGTGACTGATGGGAATCTGTTACAGCAAATCCCACTGTAACTCGGAATCCAGCCGTGCCTGCCCGACTTCAGCACTTTCTCCCTGTTGGGCTCCAGGGAAGGGCTTTGGTTCCTCTGCCATGAGTCTGGGGCAGCTCTGGGGCCTGCCTTTGTTGCCCGTGTTCATGCCCATTTACTGTCACAGCCACAGGTAACACCCAGCAGGGATGAGATTTGAAGCCTCTCCATGCTCTGACATGGATGGCGTGTGTGACCTCAGAAAAGTCTGTGTGCCCTCCATCTCTCAGGTGAGGAAGTCAGCCCCTCAGCCAGAGGCCAGGAGCAGTGCCAGAGCCCTCTCTGTGGGCTCAGGAGCAAGAGAGAGATGCTGGCACAAATTACCATGCTGTCATCCCTGGCGCTGAGATTCCCAGGGAATAGCTTAGCAGTTCAAAGGGCTGCTGAAACAATTTCGCATCACACGATCACAGTCCTGGAGCTTTCCAGTTAAAAAATGTCAACAAAGAGGCCATTTCTGCAGCGTGGCTCCCATGGCCCCAGGGGTTGGGCACAGCCAGCCCCTTCCTGGCCCCTGCTGGCCGGTTTGGAGTGAAGTGACAGATGGGCCTAAAGAGCTTGGAGGCTCCTCGTGCTGGTGAGGAGACCCCAGTTATACATCCCTGTGCCCCTCCAGCACTGCACACGGATGGTATCTGGTGAGGTCAGCTCCAGTAGGACTCAAGGGATGGAAAGGGACATTCATGGTAGTGGTGGGTGCTGGTGGCACTTGTCCTGTCTGGCACAGTGAGGACACAGCCACCAAACTCGTGGGTGCTCCTGCCCCAGCTGCACCACCAGATTTTGTTTTGGCCCCAAGATGGGAGAGCACTTTGGGTGAGAGCACTGAGAGACCCATCCTGTGCTGAGGTCCTGTGCCACACCAGTGGGTCAGACACCCCCTGAGCCCCTAACACACCATGGGTGCCATGCCCCCCACTCCTTCACTGCCCCCCTGCTGGCTCAGTGAGTGCTCTGCACTGGTCCCCCAGGCCCCATCACTGTGTGTTCAGAGGACTCTGATGGTGACTGTGCCACTCCTGGAATCCCCACTGCTGATGTGCCCCCCGCAGCCTCCCACTGTCCTGAGCAGAGTCCTTCCTGGCCACCTGGCTCTCCCATGCCAGCAGCCCTGTGCTCTCAGGTGCTGCTGCAGTCCCAGCTCCTGCTGCCTGCGGACCTGCTCAGGCTGTGCACAGGACAGACGTCCACAGGAACCACTTCCATGTTTGTTAAACACTTAAATGAAGAGCAAAGAAATCACAGCAATTAAAGTACTCAGAAACCCTGCAAATCTTTTCTCTGGACAAACTCTGTGTCCTGTGGCCAGCATGCCAAGGCTGGCCCTCCTGGCTCTGGGAGGCAAGAGGATTGATTCCCTCTGCTCCTGGAGCAGGAGGGTCTCTCACACTGCAAACACCTCCCCAGTGAACGATGCAATGCCAGAGACAGGAAACATACCTCCTTTTGCTCCAGAAATCAATTTTTTCCATGTTTGCTTGAGCCTTGAAAGCTGTCAGTGATATTTCCATCACCCTCAGTATCTTCCAAAGGGAATCTGAGTTGAACCAACACTATTGGGAAGCAAAGTCCAGTTGCTGTGTCTGGCACCAACTCCATCACAACCTGTCCCTGGTGCCGTGAGTGCTGCTGTCCTCAGGACAACAGGACCCCCTGGGCAGTGGGCACACTGGGAATGCCCCTGGGAACACCGGGGATGTCCCTGGGCACACATTATCCACAGGTACACCACATCCCCTGGCACACTGCATCTCCAGGCACAGCCCTACGGCCATCCAGAGGACTTGGCAGCTCCCAGGGCATCAGGCGGCTGCCACCCAGTACAGGAATTATTGGCAGTGCTGTCCTCCCAGCTATTATTTCATCCAGGATTCTGCAGACTTCTACAAAGGGTCTCTCCTCGTGCCACTGCACTGTTTCGTACACAACAGGTTGGGCACAGAGAGCACCTTCTGCATCATGCTGGGACCCATCTATCTTTCACCCCAAGTGGAGGCTGCAACAATGAAAGAGGACGTGGGAGCTCACTGATGAGGCTGGACAAATGGAAAAAAGGGAGAGTCCTGGTCACAGAGGGAAGTTGGTTGTGCTGGTGGGAAAGCTCTGGAGCTACAAACCCATCTGCAGCTGGGCACAGCGGGCACACTCAGCCGGGGACAGAACCTGGAGGGCAAGGGGCATGGGGGGCCATGGCAGCAGGTGGTCCTGTTCCCGCTCTGCCCCTCTCTGGCACCCGACAGGCCTTGGGCTCTGTCCCTTGAGGTAGTAATGGGTGAGTGTCCTAGCAGTACCCAGGCCAGCACCCTTCCCAATTCCAGCCCGTTGTTCCTGTTCCCATGGCAACCCATGACCTCACTGGGTTCCTTGGAGCTCTGCCAGCATTTTCAGCAGAAACAAAGCTGATGCCCAGGGTTGTCCTGCCGCCCTCCCTGTCTGTGGGGGCTCTGTCACGCTTGGGGCTCAGGTCAGGACCGGCTCCTCTGTCGCAGGGCTCACGTGCCACCTGGCAGCCACTGCAGGTGTCACACCTGCCCATCATCACAGTGGTGTCAGGCTGTCCCAGAGCCCCTGGCTGCAGGGGGCCCCCCGGGTATGGGGAGCGCCAGGGCACTCCCTTCCCTGCACAGGCTCCAGCTGCAGCCAGTGCCCGTTTTTCCCAGTTTTGCCCTGCTCAGCAGAGCACACAAGGCCAGGATGGAGGAGAAAGATCAAGTGTGAGACAAACAGAAATAAATGTTCTGTCTGCTCTGTCTGGTGCTGCCACTTGTCCCAAGGTCTTTTCTGGCCAAAGGGTCTCTTTTGGCCTGGATCCCATGTCCCCAGGTCTCCTGTCTGGTCTGGGGTCCCTCCCGGCTTAGGGCTCCAGCTGTTCCTGGGGGATGCCATGTGCCTGGGGGTCCCTCTTGGTCTGGGGATCTTGTGTGTCTGAGGGTCCCTCTTAGCTCGAGGCTCTGTCAGTGTCTGGGGTTCCCTCTCAGCCCGGGGCTCTGGGGCTGTGCCCTGGGGTCTCATCTGTTCGGGGTGTTCCTCTTGGGTCAGGACTGCGGCTGTGCCCGGAGCGCCTCTCTCGGCCCGGGGCTCCGGCCGTGGATGGGATTCCGTGCTGGGCCGGGGTGCCGCGTGTCGGGGCGCCCCTCTCGCTCGGGGCAGCCTGCGTGCCCGGTTGTCCTGCGTGCTCGGGGGTCTCTCTCGGTCCGGGGATCCCTTGCGGTGCGGAGCGGAGCGGTGGCGGTGCTGACGGTGACGGTGCTGGCGGCGGCCCCGGCATCCCGCGGCCCGGGGGCGGCCCCGGCGAGCGCAACGCGGCGCGACCACCCCCGCAGCCGGCGGCAGCGCGGGAGGCAGGGCAGGAGCAGGGAAGCGAGCAGGGAAGCGAGCAGGGAAGCAGGGCCGCTGCTCCGCTCGGCTCGGCGCGGCTCCAACCGGCGCTGCCGGTCCCCGGTGCCGCCGCCGTCAGTCGCCCCGCCCGTCCGCGGCTCCGCGCGGCGGGTGCGGGACGCGGCGCTCACCGGCACAGCCGGCGCTCAGCGGGGCCAGGCCGCGGGATGAGCGGCCCGCAGCTCCCCGGGGGCAGCGGGGGCCGCTGATGCTGCGGGGGCCGCGGGGTCTGCGGGGTCTGCGGGGGCGGCAGGGGCGGCACGGCGCGGCCCCGCCCGCGGCGGGGGCCATGTGAGCGCGGTGCCGGCAGGATGCAGAAGGGGATGCGGCTCAATGACGGGCACGTCGCCCACCTGGGGCTGCTGGCGAAGAAGGACGGGGCCCGGCGCGGGTACCTGAGCAAGCGGAGCGCCGACAACACGAAATGGCACACCAAGTGGTTCGCGCTGCTCCAGAACATGCTCTTCTACTTCGAGACCGACTCCAGCTCGCGACCCTCGGGGCTCTATCTTCTCGAGGGCTGCGTCTGCGACCGCGCACCCTCTCCCAAGCCCCCCCTCTCGGCCAAGGACTCCCTGGAGAAGCAGGTGGGCGACACGGGGGACCCCGCGGAGAGGAAGGGGGGATGCCCCGCGGTGGTCCAGGCCTCGCATCCCCGGGGCTCTTGGCGCCGGGATCTGCCCCACGCGTGACTGGGGCGGGGGGTGAGAATGAGGCCGGTCTGTGCTGGGGAGGGGCAATGCTCCCCGGGGCTGGAGTGCCAGGGTAGCGGCTGGATTCCTTGTGGGGGTCTGTCGGGAGTAACCCCACACTCTTCCATGCGCCCCCAGCTCTTGGCTAATTAACTGCCGGTAATTAGCGCGGGGCTGCGGCGAGGGCCGCCCCCCGGCGGCCGCTGTTGGCGCTGCAGAGCCCCGCGTCCCCCGCGAGTCGCGGCTCGACCCCCGGCCCGGCGTGGACCCCGAGGCTCCCGTGGGGCGGCCCCAGCCGTGCTGCGGCTCAGCCAACGCGGCTTCGCTGTTTCCCACTCCTCGTGTGCCCCCCGTGGTTTGCCGGGGTCTGAGGGATAACCCCCCGGCCCCGCGATGGGGGCAGCCTGGCGATGGTGCGGTGCTCAGCGCGGAGTAGCGCAGGGCCTTGTTTTTAGGCAGATTTCACCCTGTTCGTGCTCCCCACACGTGCAGTTTGTGTCTCCGTCCCTTCCCCGGGCAGGGGGAGAAGTGGAGTGGGGTCCCCCATGCCTCCCGTGCCGGCGCTGGTTTACAGTGCCCTTTGCCAGTGCTGATGTCTGCGGGTGATCAGCGCGGAAACACCAAAGCCTTTGCGAGGCGCTGGGAGAATCTGGATCCACCGGCCGGCCTCAGGGCTGCGGGCACTCAGCCCCGGACGGGCCCGGGGTGCGTTTCTCCCGCGTGTGTCGGCGCAGTGCGTGTCCTGGAGCAGCGCGGTGGGGAAGCTGGCAGCCCCCCGCGTGTTTGTCCCGGGAGGTTTGCTGGAACTGGGATGTGCCGAATCAGCCAGGAGGGATGGGATGGAGCCAGACTGGGGGGGAGAAGGGCTGGCTTTCAGCTTGGGGGGCAAATCCCCATCCACTGGTTCCAAAACCACTTCCAGTCTCAGCATGCACAAGAACCAGCTGGTTTCACCCCCTGGCCGTGGTGTGTTGAGCGTGGCCACGCGCCCCGTGGGCGCCCCCCGCACAGTGGCACCGGGAGCCCCTCACTGGGAGCAGAGAGGAGGTCCCGGCACTGCCAGAGCGGGCTGGGGATGTGCGAGAGGCACTGTGTGTTTTGGGTCCAGCTCTGCAGATCTTGCATAATTCCTGCCTAAGCAGGCTCTGGAGAGGCGGTGGGAGCACTGCCGGCAGACTGCGGAATGGGGCCTGTGGGCCCCCCCCGAGGCACCTGGGGCATGGGGCAGCCTGGGGGGAAATCAGCCCTTAATTCTGGCTCTTCCTGGCGCTTGGAAAGCCCTGCTATGAGAGCCAGGCACCACTGCTCCCTGGCATGTTCCCTCCCTCCTGGCTGGGAGCACGGGAATGTTTCCCTGTACAGAGCAGAATACTGTGTGTTTTGCCCAGCTGAGGCTCCTGGCAGCCTGGCGTGTGTGTCAGAGCAGCCCCAGAGTGTGGCATCTTGGGGGCTGTGGCTGCGAGGGGAGGCTGTGGCTGCGAGGGGTCACGTTGCTGTGGTTGTCACTACTGTCCCTTCAGTAATGGATGTTGTGGGTTCCTGGTTCAGCTTCCATCAAGTTTGCCAGCCAGGTTGCAATCAAGCTTCCTGGCCAGGTTGGAATCAAGCTTGGAATCAAGGCTTTGACTCCTCGTGTTTGGGAAGGAGGGATTTTCCACCATGCATACCCTATGGGAAGGATGTCACATCCCCTTTCCAGTTCAGAATGCACCTGGAGGGTTGATCCTTGCTCTGAGTGAGGGGCTGCTGTCACGGGGATCTCCTGCCATGCCAGGTATTTCCCCATCTGCCGATCCATGTGCGTGTGCTGTGGTTCAGCTCCTGGCTCGTAATTCTGTGTAATTCCTTAGGCCAAATGTAACTGGAGGCGCGGGAGCGCTGGACGTCCTCTGCTCTGCAAGCTAATTAATGGCCCAGGGATGAGATAAGTGGTGAATATTGATGGTGCAGATCTGCAGCCTGGCTGGGCTGGGAGGAGCGGGTGATGCACGGGAAGGGTCTGTGTTCCCCACACCAGAGAAAGCCTTGGCTTCCCCCTCACCTGGCACCCAGCTGTGCCCAGCATCCCATGAAGGGAAGGTGCTGAGGAAATTTTTAACACTGCCTATGATCCCCATTAATTGTGTTTTGAGGGTATTTATTTTCCTGGGCAGTTCCAGCTGGAGCTCTGAGGACAGTGTCCTCTGCCGCAGAGGACTTACAGGTTTGGATTCCTTCCTTGCTGGAGTAAAGCCTGAAAGGTTCCCAATTCACCACAAAGGAGAAATTTTAAGAGGTGTGATTTTCAAACCCCCTCTTTTAAAGTGCACATATTTTGCTTTTTGGTTTTGTTTTTTTTTTTTTTCCGTGGAATGTGGTGAACTTTAGCATTGGCTCATGTGATAATAAGACAGCAAAGATATTTGGAAAACTGGAACGCCGAAGAGGAATTTGCCACCTCTGGAAACTTTGTTTTCTGCTTTTGCTATGTTTTTCCACCAATGATTTTTCCTTCCAACCAGTTGGATGTGGAAGATATTTTATTGCTGGGTGAGGCCAGGCTGTGGCCAGGGGAAGGGTCCATGTGGTTGACCAGTGTTGGCCCCGTGTCATGGAAGGCTGGGATGCAGCTGCTTGGGGTGGTGGTGCCAGTGGTGCTGGGATGAGGTGGGGGGGTGAACCTCCCCCTTTGACCCTGCCATGGTGTCCGGGCTGTGCCAGCCCTCGGCCCTGCTGTCCCTGGCCCCCCAGAGTGACGATGCTGGGATGGGCTTTTGTGTGGCCACGTCTGCCCTCCGTGTCAGTGTGTGCTTGGTGGGGGTGGGCAGGATGTGGGGTGCCCTTATGGGGAGGTGCACAGCCAAGGTGAGATCCTGGAGGAGGAGCGGAGCAGGTCCAAAGCTGATCTGAACCTGACCTTGGGGAGCAGGGAGGCCATGGCATCGGGTGAGGACTCTCCATCGTGTGTCAGCTGGGCAGCTGAAAACTCAGCCGGGTTTGCTCTTTGGATCCAGCCTGCAACTGGATTCAGAATCACAGAATCCCTAAGGGTGGAAAAGCCCTCTGAGATTATCGAGTCCAACCATTTCCCAAGCACTGCCAAGGCCACCACTAACCAAGTCCCCAAGTGCCACATCTCCATGGCTTCTGAACTCTTCCAGGAATGGGAACTCCACCACTGCCTGTGTCCGTTTGCAGACCCGTATCCAGGTGCTGTGCATTGTTCCCAAGCAGGAGCCCTCAGGCAGAGCCATCGTGGTGCTGAGTCAGGCAGTGGCCCCCTTGGCTCTGCAGCTCCTCAAGTGCTGAGCTGTGTTCCCCCAGGCCAGGGCTGCTCCTGGGCACACACTGCCCATGGGTGGGGATTCCTGCACCATCTCCAGAGGGTGTTCCAGGGATGGGGCCAGGATTGTGTCTGTGCTGATAGAGGTAGGAAGGACTCAAGGGAGTGTTTTGCACCATGATGCAAAGCTGAGAGGAGCAGGCAGTGGGTGGGTGCATGTGGCCATGGTTCCCATGGGGTGACAGAAGGCTTGTGGACACAATTCCCACTGGCACATCCAGGGGAGAGTTTGTCTCCCATCTCCCTGCAGTGTGTCCGAACCCAGTCCTAATCATTTTCCTGTACAGCCAAAGAGGGCATGGGAAAGCCATGGCTGTTCCCAACACCAGCAGCACACAGAGCACTGAGAGCACCCTGTCCCATGGCCCCCATCCCTGAGACACTGGGAGTGCTGGAAGGGAGTGGAGATGGGGATATGTGAGTGCCTTGGGAATCTGCAGTAGCTCCTGCCAGCCCAGCAGCTCCAGCTCTCCCAGAGCCAAGGCCCTGCTGATGGAGCCATTCCTGGCAATGGGAGAGCTCAGACAACTCTCTGGAGGTGCATCAGCAGGGCCAGAGGATCCAGCTGTGCCCATCCTTGCGTGAGGATTCAGCTGGGCACCCCCAAAAAGGGCTGTGGAGGGTGGCCAGAGGGGACAGACCCCATCTGTGGAGCAGGGCCTTGTAGGTACCCATGGGCACCCCAAGCAGGGCAACTCTGAAGGTTTTCCAGACTTTAGGACTGGCATCCCAGGCACTGGATCCCCAGATCCCAGCACTGGCTGCAGGTGCATTAACATCAACCACCTCAGGCAATGGGAACTTTTCTATGTAAATGTAATTCCATGCAATCTGATTGTTTGGGACTACAGATCATAATTTGTGGACTTAAACCTGAACTATTCATCAGCTCTGGGGGAATTTGGGGCTTTTAATTAATTGCCGTGGTGAGCGATGTCACGTGGGGATTTTTGAGTGAGGAGGGATGATCATGGTGTTAGTCCCGGGAGGGATGATCATGGTGTTAGTCCCGGTGTTGCCTGCATGCCCACCTGCCAGATCACTGGAAAAATCAGGGAAATTTTGATATATTTTAATTTTTTTACAAATATTTCTGCCCATGACTCCAGAGCCTGCTCCACACAGGTGATGCTTACCTCTAGCACCCATTTGTGAACATCCTGACAGCCCATCCTGAAGCAAAGGAGGAAAACTGCAGCCTCTGGGATATTTTTTCTTATTGTCAGCACAGAAATGAGCTGCTGGAGCATCCGACTCCAAAGTCCTATTTTCCCAAAGCGCGTGGTATGTAGGTCAGGGATGTTAAGAGTTGCCATGGCTGGCTGTGGATTTTTAGACTCATCCATCCAGAGAAGGAAAATTCTCCTCCTTTTGCCCTTTGTGTCAGCTGGAATAACCATCAGCTTCACAAACAGGCGGACGTGGATCTCCCCATTCTGGGAGGCTGGAGGGTGGGCGGCTCCAGAGGGATGACGGGGAGCATTCCCGTGGGGTGGAAAGAATCCTGGGATGGCACAACAAAACAAGGAAAGGGTGGCAGTCACTGCTTTGGTGTTCCTGGGGGGGTTCCCTCGTGGTCCCCCACTCTCACATGTGCAGTCACCAGTGTGGGGGTGCAAGGAGAGCAACCTCTGGGAATGACGTTGTTCAGGCGGAAGAATGCCCTGCTCCAAATTTAAAAGAATTATGGGAATAGGTTGGTTGTCTCTTTTGGAAATCATGCATCATTTTAAAGGTTATTTGGATTTACTTCTGAGTCTTTCTGCACATCAGGAGCCTTGATAATAACCCCTCACTGCAGCAGGCAGGGCCTAGGGGGAGCTGTGTGGTGGTCCCGGGGCTGTGGGTGGCCAGGTGATGGCTGCCTGAGGGGGTTCTGGCCTCTTGGTGCCCCTGGACATGCTTTAATGTTTCTCTTGGTGACCTGGAACTCTCCTATGTCATTATTCTGGGCAGAATTGCTGTATCTGGGCAGAACTGTTGGTTCAGTGCTGGTCCTGTCCGTGGGGTTGGCCCAGTCATTTGCAGGTCCAGTCTGCATTAGTCCCATCTGTGGGTCTGTTTGTGTGCTGGTCCTGTCCATGGCTCTGGTCCTGGTCCTCAGTCCCTGCCCCAGTGGGTGCAGCAGGAAGCGCTCCTGGGCTGTTGGGTATGATGTGTCACTGTGATAGTAGAGAGGGATCATCAGTTAGGCGTAGATAAAAGCTGGTGGGAGTTTTATTATTCAAATATAAAATAACTTCCTCCTTTCCAGCACACTGCACTTCCTGGTAATTGTGTGGGGATAAACCGGAGCAGCACGAGCGGTGTGTGCTGGAGGGAGCCAGCTTTGGATCTCACAGGGAGCAGGAGTGGGGACTCAGGGGTCCTGGCTGCAGCCCCACGGGGGTGGGAGGCCTTCAGCCCCCATTGTCTGGCTCTGCTGCCAACAGCACTGAAACTGCCATTGGAAAAACCTGCCTGAGTTTTTGGGTTTAAATTGGATGAACCAGGAGCTGTCTGACGAAACCTTCCAATGCTGGTGTGTCGGGAGGTGCCTCAAGTGGGCAAAGAGGGCAGTGGGGCAGAGTGGGCACCTGTTCAGGGTCAGAGCCCCAGGTCCTGGTCCTGATCCCATCCCTGGGCTCTGCACCCCTTATTTTAACCTCTGACAGGCCCTGAATCTGGTGCTTTCCCAGGGCTCTGGAGAAGGTCAGGCTGCACTGATCTGGTGAGGTGCTTGGTCCTGCTCATGGGTGCAGGACTCTCAGTGGGTGCACTTGCCATGGGAGCAGAAATAGGTGCTGTGTCATCCCCATGGAACCCCGGGAGCTCACATGGAGGCTGTATCATCCACATGGGACCTTCAGCACCTGGGAAGGGCAGCCTAGGGCTCTCCATCCCATCCCCTCTTGCCAGGCAGGGACCAGTTTAGGGGACCCCTGCAGGCATCTCCCTGTGTTTCTGGTCCCGTGGGGACTCGTCTGAGCACCAGCTGTTGGTGTTGGTGGATCATGTACACCTGTAGTGTTGGGGTGGTTTGTCCCCACAGCACCAGAAGCTGCCAAGGGCTTTGGGTGGAGAAGGGGCTCCCCCACAGCTTGTTGGTGTTTAAGGGGGGCGTTTCCAGCTTTGCCAATCTGACGGGCTCTTCTCAATACAGTTACAAGTGAAGGGATGTGAGATGGGTGTAAAATCGAGGCACAGAATCACACTGTGCAGAGACCATGAATTTCTGGTTAATTTTCCCTCAATTGCGAGTAAAAGACTTTAGGGGTAGGAGGGAGAGAAAAGGGGATGAGAAGCAAAGGGCTGGGTAGCTGGTGCAGCTCCAGAGGTGTCCCCCAGGCAGACACAGAGCTCTGGGCAGCCTGGGCACAGCAGGCTGGGGAAGGAGTGAGTGATGGATGATGGTGTATTACCTTGGGGTGGGTGACGGATGATGGTATTTTACCATGGGAATGGCTCTATAAGGAGAAAGCTTGTCCATGGGATCAGCAATAAAAGAGCTTTCACCTAAAGGATCCTGGGCAGAAGTGAAAGAGCTTCATCTTCAATGGGTCCCTGCAACAACCCATGTCCTGGCCCCCCTCTCCTCTGCAGGACCCTGGGGTGCTGGATGAGCTCTGAGGGTGCTTCTCAGGCTGTTATTCCAAGACACGAGCCCTGGGTGGGCACGGTGCTGGAGGCTGCTGAGTCTGTCTGTGCTGCCTGTGCTGGCATCACCTGGGAGCAGCGACAGTCTGTGCCCTGGCTCCCCCCAGGGCTCCCCAGCATCCTGGGTTCACCCAGAGCATCCTGCACCCCTCTGGAGGCCCTTCTCCCCAGCACCCCTGGGCCTGATCAGGTATGGGAAAGGAAGAGCATTGTGGTGCCCATGAATGTTTTCATGGCACCTGAGGGTCTGTGCCTGCAGACAGCAGGTGCCCATGCCCTGGGGGCAAGGGGAGATACCAGGCTGCTGCACCTTGGGCTTGGGGTGGTTTTTTAACAAGATACCTGTGAATTCAGGTCCCTTATTAAACCCAACAGAGGAGCAGATGATGCCAGGATGAGCTCGTTCCAGTGGGCTTGGTTTAGCCCAGTTATTCCGGGCAGGATCCGGCACTGCAGCGTGGTACCTGTTTCCTTGGAGACTGCAGGGAAGCAGAGGAGCGGCACAAACCCGGCGGCGGCACCACACACAATTAGCACAAACACCGCAAATGTCAAGGGAGGCTAAAAATAGCCCTGCACCGTGGCCACCTCCCCGCGGAGCCCCCGGTCCGGGTGTGACACCAGGGCCCAGGCTCTGCTCCGTGTCACCTCCGGGCGGCAGCGCTTCGGCTGTGCCCGAGGGCCACACTGACACAGGACACGGGCGGGGATCGTAGGATCAGGAATCATTACAGTTGGAAAAGACCTCCAAGAACACCGAGTCTGACCATCAACCTAGGGATGCAGCAGGGGTGCTGGCAAGGATTGTAAAATCATGGAATCATTAGGAAAAAGGTTGGAAAAGACCTCTAAGACCATCACGTCCAACCATTAAGATATGGATGCAGACAGGAATCATGGAATCATCAAGGTTGTAAGAGACCTCTAAGATCATAAAGTCCAACCATTGCCCTATGGATGCAGGCAGGGATCATAGAATTATAAAATCATTAAGACTGGAAAAGCTCTCTAAGATTATTGAGTCCAGGGGTTAACCTATGGATGTAGGCAGGGATGCAGGTCCAGCTCAGCATCCTCACTGCTCTGCCCCATTCCACAGGTGAGGGTGTCCCCAGGGCAGTTGCTGTAGGCTCAGGACTGAGGTCCCCTGCACATGGGTGGGTTTGGTGGCTTTAGGTTTCTTTGGGTCTTTGCCCTGTGGGATTTGCCCTTGGAGCATTTCCCAGCCCTGTCTTTGCCAGGGTCATGGCTGTGCTGGGGGCAACATGTCTTGGCTGTGCTCCTGGTGTTTCCAAATGTGGGGTTTTGATGAACCAGCCTGTGGTGGGTCATGAAGCGCTTTCTGCTGGCTCTGTGTGCAGTGTGACTGTAACCCCTGTGCCTGCCCCCCAGCACTACTTCACCGTTAACTTCAACCATGAGAACCAGAAGACCCTGGAGCTGAGGACCGAGGATGCCAAGGACTGCGACGAGTGGGTGGCAGCCATAGCTCATGCCAGGTATGTCCCTGTGCCTGTGTGCTGAGGGTGAGTGGGCTGAGGCTGAAGCTGTGCTGAGGGGGCTGTGGGCAGGATGCCATTGAGCTGAGCACTGCCAGTGGGCACAACAGAACCCTTTTGCCCCCCAGCCCCATGTTGGACACCCTCATGAGGAGCAGCGGGCTGTGTTCAGCTGTCCCCCCACCTCAGTCCCATGCCACTGGTGCTGCCTGTACTAGCCTGGTGCTGGCAGGATGCCCAGTTCTCCCCCAGGTTCAAAGCCCAGCTGGAAGGGATTCACCTGGAACAGCAAACTGGCCAGGAAGCGGTTTGTTCAGGCTCCTGTCTGTGTGCCTTGGGAGCGCTGGCACAGCCCAACTGTCATGAAGAGGGGTCAGGTGCCAGCATGGCACAGGTGCCTCTCTGGGGAAGAAGGTTGCCAGGCTGGCAGTGAGGTGTGGGATGAGGTGGGAGCTGTGAGCAGGGAATGGGAGAAACACCATCTTTACAGTCTCTGATTACACCAGGACTCTGTAGGAACTGGTGTCACGTGTTGTCCTCCATAAACTTTTGGGATGTGGTGGGTGACAGAGGTTTAGCCATGGATGTTTGGGGGTTTTTTTGTTTCTTACGATTTCACTGGCTTTGTGTTGTCCTTTCTGTTTGCCCCTCATGGGGAACCTGTATCCTCCCCAAACTGGTCCTGTCTGAGCAGCAGCATTCCCAGCTGCAGGAACTGCCCCCTGGTTCGTTCCCTCTGTGGTTCTCCGATCCAGAGGGGCCAGGCCAGCACGTGGGCAACTGGGAAAGAGGAGCCCTTGTCCAAGAGCAGTGCCTGACGCTGCGGTCCCGCGCTGGGGCTGCAGTGCCTGGAGGTCCCTGGGACTGGGTGCTCACGGCCGTGTCTGCTGCAGCTACAGGAACCTGGCGATGGAGCACGAGGCACTGATGCAGAAGTACCTCCATCTCCTGCAGATTGTGGAGACAGAGAAGACTGTTGCCAAGCAACTCCGGCAGCAGATTGAGGATGGCGAGATCGAGATCGAGCGCCTCAAGGCCGAGGTGAAGTGCCCGGTGCTGCCCCGTGGCTGCAGGGGTGGCCTGTGGGTGGGCAGGTGCCATCCCTGTGTGGGCAGGGACCGGGGGTGTCTTGGCTGGTGTGGTTCTGCTTGTTTTAATGACACCAGGCTGGCCCTTCTCCTGCAAAGGAGAAGAAAGGGCATCACCTCCCTTGGGATTTTTCCTTGCAGCAGTGGTGCACCAAGTGGTTGTGGCTGTGCTGCACGGGCGTGGTGGGGGCTCAGGGTGCTCCCTGGAGCCAGGACAACTGCTGTGGAAGGGAAGGATTCACCCCAGCAAGGAGCACTGGGGAGTGGGCTGGGGAGCTGGTTCTTGCCTCCTGTGAGAGGGGAAAACAGCCACTATATCACAGAATCACGGAATGGTTTGGGGGGGACTGGATCTTAAAGCTCATCTCATTCTCTGCCATGATCAGGAGCATCTTCCACTAGACCAGGTGTCTCCAAGCCCTATCTAGCCTGGTTTTGAACATTTCCAGGGATGGGACAGCCACAGATTCTCTGGACAACCTATGCCAGGGCCTCACCACCTTTATCAGGAAGATTCTTCCCGATATGGCATCTATCCCTGCCCTCTGGTAGTGGGAAGCCATTCCCTCTTGTCTTGTCTCTCCAGGCCCTTGTCCAAAGTCCCTTTCCAGCTCTCTTGGAGGCCCTTTAGGCACTCAGGTCTCAGGAAGGGGCTCTCAGGTCTCCCTGGAGCCTTCTCTTCCCCAGGTGAGTCCCCCCAGCTCTCCCAGCCTGGCTCCAGCCCAGAGGGGCTCCAGCCCTGGAGCATCTCCATGGCCTCCTCTGGACTTGCTCCAGCACCTCCACGTCCTTCTGTTGCTGGAGCCTCTGGAGGTGGAGACAGCTCTGCAGGTGGGGTCTCACCTGAGCAGGGCAGAGGGGGACTTGTTCTCTCTGGTACCCAGGGGGTCGCTGTGCACGGTGCTGTGAACACCCAAACACTGCACTCAGCAATCTCGTAGGATCGGCCCATGGAGCTGCTGCCCTCAGTGTGTCCTGGCAGCTCTGGCAGCAGTTCCCTCCCGGGGTGAGAGGTGGGAAGGGTGACACGAGGCCAGGTACAGCAGACAGCAACAAGGTGCACAGATGACTCAGCAGTCAGTGCCGAGAGACGTGTGTGTCTCTCAGGCACCCGGAGGAGGAGGCCTGGCTGCAGGGCATGGCTGGCAGCAGGGGCACGTTCAGCACTGTGGGGATGCTCTGTGGCATGGGTGGTGCCTGATGCTGCGGGTGATGCTCAGTGGCAGAGGGGATGCCTGATACTGGGGGTATCCCCCTGCTCCCTGGCCATCCCTGTGCTGCCTGCACCCTGCCCTGCAGGGCTGTGGTGCCCCAGTGCCCTCTCACTGGGCTCTGGCTGAGGTGAGTTCTGGTGCAGGTGCAGGCAGAGCGGTGGGTGGGCAGTGGGGTGGGAGCACCCAGAGCCAGCGTTGCCACCAGCCCCATCCTTGTGCCTGGCAGGGGGTGGGCAGTGGCATCGGGGTGGAGGCAGCTGGGTGCAGGTCAGCCTGGCTGAGACCTCAACCCTAAATTAGTCAGAACCTCAAAATTTCCCCAGAGGAGGCATCTGGAGAGGCAGTGAGGGCAGAGGAGGGTTTGGCCTGTCCTTTTGCTGGGCTTTTCCTTACATTTGGAAATTTTGGGTTAAAAAGAGCAGATCAGTAGCAATCCCTGACCGTGTGTTGGGGTGCACTGAAGGGTTTTTGGTCTTGTGGGGCTGGGAAGCCACAAGCCTTTCCCAGGATTGCTGAATTTGTGCTCTCCAGCAGAACAGGATCAGCCCCAAAACTCCTCTGGGTGGGTCTGGCCCCCCCCCTCAGTGGGGTTTCTCCTGAGACCCTTGTCCTGCACTGGCTGGGAGCTCACCCAGTCCAGTCCAACCTCCAGGCTGGGGTGACCCTGCTCCCCTGAGGGGCAGAGGCAGCAGAATGAGCATCCCCCTGAGCTTGTGTCTGGGGAGCTGGGAGATGTTTGGAATCCTGCAATTAGCTGAGGGTCAGCCCAGAGCTGCTCTCAGGGCCACAGTGTCCTGTCCCCAGGCTCAGGCACGCCAGTTTCACTTTGGGTGGTTTGGGTGTTTTCACTCTTCCCCACGCTTTGAAGCAGGGATCAAATCATCAGCTTCTACTTTAATGTGCAAATTTTGCTCACTCAATTAAAAAAAAACCAAACCAAAACAAAATAAAACTTTGGCACTGGCAAACCCTTTCCATGGGTCCTGCTGCCCCATGGGAATGGCTTCAGTGCCCACAAGCCCTTAAGATGCAGGGGGTGTGCAAGTGGTCTTGGGGACTCAGAGTTCTCCAGGAGAGCACACAGAGAGGAAAAAGCTCTAAAATCTCTACAATCTGATACCATATAGTGAAATGGGCTGAAATGGCTGGAGCTGTGTAGGAGCTGGATCAGTGACCCTGACACCATGGCCACCACCTCCAGCTTGTTCCTGCTTTTTCCAAACAGTCCAGACAGCAAAACCCCCATTTGTTCCTCCTTTCTCTCCAAAATGGGTCTTTTTCCCCCAGGAAAGTAATCTTTCCAGGTTGTTTTCTTACTTCTGTTCTTTTCTGTAAAATCAAAATTCCAGTCACATTTTCCCAATTTCCCACGTTCTGGATGGCACATGTGCTGCTTTCTTGCCTTCTCCTGTCACTTCCCAAGTGGTTTTGGCCGTGGGGGCTTGGCCACGCGATGAGCAGAGGAGGGAGAGAAGGTGCAGGGAGAAGCGGTGACTGCAGCTCCCGGAGCTGGCGGCTCCATCCCACGCCGGGGGTGCTGCTCCCTCCTGCACACTTTGGGGTGCCAAGGCTTCAGACTGCTCTGGCATTTTCTCTCCAGGTTGTGCTTATTGACTTGCTGTGCACTCTGTCTCAGGAAACAGGGATGGGGATTCTGTTGGGCACCCAGCAGGATTTCCATGTGATGTGTTTGCAGTGCTGGAGGCGCTGAGAAGTCAGCGGTGCCCTGATAGCTCTGCCAGGTTTCTTCAGCTGCTTCATCCACTGATCGAGTCCCCATCCCTGGAGGGATTTAAAAGCTGTGAGGATGTGGCACTTGGGGACATGAGTTAGTGGTGGCCTGGCAGTGCTGGGGGCATGGCTGGAACTGGTGCACTCAGAGGGCTTTTCCAACCTAACGGATTCTGTGATTCTGTGAGTTTGGTATTCCCATTAAGGCAGAACCAGCTCGATGTATCCCTGTGTCTGTCACTGAGGCAGAGGCTCGTGCTGTTTCCCAGCACGGTGGGGGATGTCGTTGGCCCCCAGGCCGTGCCAGGGCAGCCACTCACCCCTGTGCCCACAGATCGCCTCCCTGCTCAAGGACCACGAGCGCATCCAGGCCAACCAGACCAGCGCGCCCAGCGACGATGACAGTGACATCAAGAAGATCAAGAAGGTGTGTAGTGGAGAGGGTTGGCCCTCAGGGGGTCCAAGCAGGCACAGCACACATGCTCCCTGTGGGGCTGGCAGAGATGTCTGAGCAGGTGCCTCTGCCAGCGGGATTTTTTAGGGGGAAAATGTGTTCTGCCCAACTGGGAACCCGTGTGTTGTTGGGTCACTCCTGGTGTTCTCTGGATGTACGGGGCATCTCTTCCTGTGCACCACCTCTGACATCTCCTCCTCCTGTGGTGATGGTCACAGCTTTTATTTTGGCCAAGGCAAACCCATCACCCCAACAGCTTTCCCACAGGGCACAATAGACCGGGCCCAGGCACCCGCTGTCCCATGCAGGGGATGAGGGGTTGAACCCTGTGCTTGAGGCAAGGCAGCAGCTGCACGTGGGGCTGGAGCACTGGGCATGGAGTGGGATGTGCTGCAGGTGCCCAGTAACATGAAGAAGAGGCAGAAAACTTTCTGGATGGTCTTAATGCATCTCTGCATGCTTGGGTGCCCAAACACGTGCTGGCTGTGGCAGGGTTTGGTGCCCCAGTTCACTGGGCAACTGAGGGTGCTGGGTAGGGCTGAGCCCTGGCAGGACAGTGCCTGGTGTTGTGGCTGTGCCTGGAAGGTCAGGAATTAAATGGAATCTTTGTTTCTTGTAGGAGTCCTCCATGCATCTCTGGAAAAGGGAAAAGGGGACATTGTCTGCATTAGGAAAGGGTGTTTTTGATCATGGAGTCATGGAGTAGTTTCAGTGGAAGGGAACATTAATGCTCATTGAGTTCCACCCTCTGCTGTGATCAGGGACACCTTTCACTATCCCAGGTTGCTCCAAGCCCTGTCCACCCTGGCCTCGGACTCTTCCAGGGATGGGGCAACCACAGCTTCTCTGGGCAATCTTTGCCAGGAATTTAAGAATTATTGTTGGATTCACAGCCTGGAGGGCTCAGAGCACCACCAGGAAGAGGCACCAGCACACACACCTCAGCATGGAGCCAGGGAACGTCCTGGCCTCCCTGTGCCAGGTGGGGGGCCCCACCTGGGCCCCCAGCCCCCTCCCTAGCTCCCAGCCCTGCTTCCCTCAGGTGCAGAGCTTCCTGCGGGGCTGGCTGTGCCGGAGGAAGTGGAAGACCATTATCCAGGACTACATCAGGTCCCCCCACGCGGACAGCATGCGCAAGCGGAACCAGGTGGTGTTCAGCATGCTGGAGGCTGAGGCCGAGTACGTCCAGCAGCTCCACATCCTGGTCAACAACTTCCTGCGGCCGCTGCGGATGGCTGCCAGCTCCAAGAAGCCACCCATCACGCACGACGACGTCAGCAGCATTTTCCTCAACAGGTGAGCTCCGTCCTGCGCTCTGGGAGCTCTGCATCATCTCAGCAGCTCCAGGCACCCACTTCCCACCCGGGCACTGGGGCACTCCTGCCAAGTGGTCCAGGGAGCCTGTAGCTCTGTCTTCCCTGTGGCCCCAGGGACCCTCTGCCTCCTGTTGTGCAGCCCCCTGCAGCCAGCCTGAGGGCTGCCCTGCTCCCCTTGGGCTGGGGATTTTGTCTAAACCCTCATTATTTTTTGCCTGTTCATCTGTCTGTTCCTGGTTTGGCTCAGTCCTGTCTTGGTTCCTCTTTCAGTGAAACGATCATGTTTTTGCACCAAATCTTTTACCAAGGCCTGAAGGCACGGATCTCCAGCTGGCCCACACTGGTGCTGGGTGAGTGCCACTGCCTCCTCCTCCTCCTCTTCCTCCTCCTGCAACAAAACAGGCATTGGCCAACCAGCACTAGAACACATTGCACAGCATGTTGTTGCTTGGCCATATTGGTCACAGAGTTAAAAACCCCAGAGAACCCCAATTCCTGCATTCCTGGTTGTGCTAGGTGCTGGGATGGAGGGCACCTCTGTGTCCCGTTAGACCCTCTTTAAACCCAAACTGGACAGAGTTGGGGGTGACACAAGGCATGGGAAACCTGGAGGGTGCTCTGGGTGAGATCTCAGGGTATGGAGGGCTGTGCTGAGACCCAGACATGGGCTGAGGATCCCCCCTCTCTGCTCACAGCTGACCTGTTCGACATCCTGCTGCCTATGCTGAACATCTACCAGGAGTTTGTGCGGAACCACCAGTACAGCCTGCAGATCCTGGCCCACTGCAAGCAGAACCGGGACTTCGACAAGCTGCTCAAGCACTATGAGGCTAAGCCTGACTGTGAGGAGAGGACCCTGGAGACTTTCCTCACCTACCCCATGTTCCAGGTGACTGCTGGCACTGGGATCCCCCCCAGAGGTGCCCAGAGGAGCACGATGAACAGTGCAAACCCCATCCACATGGGTGGCATTGCATGGTGGGAAGGCAAAGCCTGGATGAAGATGTCCTGGTGATGGACCTTGGTGGTCTCACATTTCTCCCAAGCCATCACTGGGCTTGTTGATGCTGTGGAAGGACTCAGTGTGAAGCTTGTCCCTGGTTGCCCCACACCTCTGGGACAGGGACAGGGGAGAGCAGGGTCCTGGGCATAGCCCCTTGCCATTTCCTTCTTCATTCAGCTTTGGCTTAAGAAGCTTTGAAACTTTAACCTCCCAGATCAGAGTGTCCCCAGCCATGGTGTCCTCAGTGGCACTGGGAGCAGTCCAGGGTGGGCACCTGCAGCCCCCAGGGCCCTCTGCTGACCCCTGGCCCTGCTCCCCTGTGCTGCAGATCCCCAGGTACATCCTGACACTGCACGAGCTGCTGGCCCACACCCCTCACGAGCATGTGGAGAGGAACAGCCTGGATTATGCCAAGTCCAAGCTGGAAGAGCTGTCCAGGTGAGAGCTGCTGTTGACATTCCCTGCCCTCCTGGCTGATCCATCCCTGGGGAAAGTGGAATGGGTCCTATCTGCTTCTGGACAGGGGCTGCATTTTCCAGGGCTCCTGAATGATGAAATGAGAGGGTTTGGAAGGCTGGGATGTTTCCGAGGGTCTAGTTCTCTCCTCTGCCCGGGGCTGGTGGTGCTGCTCTGTGGAAAGGTGCCAAGCACCTCTGGGATCTCCACACAAGCACTTGGGAGTTGGCTGTAATTCCCCATTTTTGATCCCCTCCCTCCTCAGCCCACAGACCAGTGTGTTCTGGGTATTGGTGCCAAACCCACCAGCTCCCTTCGAGTCCAGTAAACAGTTTCCATCCCTTTTCCTGCTCTTCAAGGAGCAGGGATATTGGAGTGGGCTGGTGATGGGGCCAGGGCATGGTCTGTCCACCCGAACTCTTGAGTTTTGTGATTTCCAAGCACTCCAGTTTCAATATTTATGAGTCTGGAGGCACAGTCTGGATGGATGTGCAGGTCACCTCTGGAGCTCCTGGCTCTGTCTGGGTGGATAATGCCATAATTCCCTTGATACATCTTTGGTTTTGGTCTTACCTGGTGCAGCCCCACCAAGTGACACTTACTTGTGGATCTACTGGGAAAACTTGTGCAGATCCTGCCCCAGCTCCAATTTTCCCTTCTTCCTCCTTCAGGATAATGCATGATGAAGTGAGCGAGACTGAAAATATTCGGAAAAACCTGGCAATAGAGAGGATGATCATCGAGGGGTGTGAGATCCTGTTGGACACCAGCCAGACCTTCGTCAGACAAGGTCTGTGTTGGCACCAGTGTCCCTCCCCTCTGCAGTTAACAGGAGCCTCATGTCCCCATCCCTCTATGTGCTCTGGTGGGCTGTGAAATTTAAAAATATATTTTAGTTCTGAGTTTCCTCTGCTCTGAAGTGCCTCACATTCGGGCAGTTTTGGCACTTTCAGGCAGTTTTGGTACTGCCCTTTTCTGCTTCAGGGGACAGAAGGTGCATTTTGGCTGTTCCTGATTTCCCTGGCAGGGAAGCAGTGGGACCACCCTGAGCTCTCGGGCCTTGTGGAACACCCTGTGATGCAGATGCAGGCTGGGCTGGAGACCACAGCTGGTGCCCACAGCTGCTGGGACCCATAACCGGGGGGGCCGGTCCCAGCCCTGGCACCTGGGGACGCACTCGGGGGTGCCACACTCCTGGGCTGTGCCCCACAGCGCTGCCAGGGCTGACGGCACCTCCCCTCTGCAGGGTCCCTCATCCAGGTGCCCATGTCAGAGAAGGGGAAGATCACACGGGGCCGGCTGGGCTCCCTGTCCCTCCGGAAGGAGGGCGAGCGCCAGTGCTTCCTGTTCTCCAAGCACCTCATCATCTGCACGCGCGGGTCTGGCGGAAAGCTGCACCTCACCAAGGTGAGAGGGCTGAGGGAACCCGGGGGGAGGCGGCTGCTGCTGCTGCTGCTGCTGCTCCCTGGCCATGGGCAGAGGGTGGCCCAGCTACAGGCTCTTGGTGACTCTGGGGTCCAGGGACCACCTTGCCCTCCCCTGGCACAGCCCTGGCTATGCTGGGCTGGGAACGGGAGGGCACCCAAACTTATTTCACATGGTCCTTGTCAGAACTGAGTCACAGGAGGGCTGAGAAACTACAGGATCCTGATGAAAGAATTTACCCTGATCTATAGCAGAAACCTTAACAATCTACTCTGGGAGAAACTGGAATGACAGCCCAGGCTGTCCGTAGTGCTCCTGACTCATCTGGCTGCTCCCAGGGCTCATGTGTTTACTTGGGGAAGTTTGACAGTTAATTGAGCAAGAATCTTACAGAAATTGCTCATTACTGGCATTAAATTATCAGTTTGAAGAATCATAGTCCGTTGCAGAGAGCTGATAATTACAACGGCAGACTTTGGGAAAATTAAATTTAAAGCTCCTATTAAATAACTTATAAACAAATTAGTTGATCAGTTTGACAAGGAAAACCCAGAAATCCCAGCGGGCAGGGAAAAATAGCTTCTTCTCCCAGGGAAATCAGGGGCTGTGCTGGGTATGGGCTGTGTGTGCCCATCCCCACCCTGGGCTGTGTGTCCCGTCCCAGGGGCATCTCTCTGTCCCTGGGTGGGGAACAAGGATGGGGGAACCCCCACCCCCCTGAAGCCTGACTCCCACCCCTGGGTGGGGGGCTGTGATGGGGTTCTGGATCTGGAGGATTCTCCAGTCCTCCAGGGGGGTCCCACTGCTGAGCCCCACTCCTGCCCCCCAGAATGGCGTGATCTCACTCATTGACTGCACACTGGTGGAGGAGCCCGAGAGCACCGATGAGGACGGTAGGTCGCACCTCGGGACGTACCCAGGGCCCTGCTCAGCCCCACTGGTGGGTGTGGGGAGGGCATTTGGGCTTGTGCATCTCCCAGTGGGGGCTGAGCAGATGGACATCCACAAAAACGAGGTCACAACTACCCCAGGACCCCCTCTGTGGAGGTCACTGGCACAACTGGTGCCACCAGCATGGCAATGTTTCTTGACGTGCACTGTCAGTGATTTGTGTTTGTCAGCATGGTCACCCCATGGGGAGGGGGCTGGGGAGGTGACAGGGGGGCTTCCCCAGCTGGAGATAGTGGCCGTGAGTTGGGACTGGGATGATGGCAGTGTGGGCAGCACTGCCAATGTGCTATCAGGGGTCTGGGGTCCTCGTAGATGTTCTCACCATCTGTCCACATGGCATAAACCCAGCTGTGTCAGAGCTGGATAAAACTCAGATGCCAATAGATTCAATGAAGACATGATCAAGGTTTAATTAGGTTAATTATTTACTGTGAACCAAGCAGACACACACTGATACAGACCCAAATGTTGGGCAGCCAAAAACCTGCAAAAACCCAAATAAACCCTCCTTAAAACCTGACTAAAGCCCATGCAGGGCAAAGGGGGTGTAAAAGCCTTTCCCAATCACTGTATGTGATTTTTCTGTTCCAAAGCCAAAACGTCAGGACAAGACATTGACCACCTTGACTTCAAAATCGTGGTGGAGCCAAAAGATTCCTCATCTTTCACGGTTATCCTTGTGGCTTCATCCAGGCAGGAGAAGGCTGCATGGACCAGCGACATCAGCCAGGTAGGAGCCAGCAGGGAGGGGTTGTTGGGGTGTGGAGTCTTTGGGATGAGGAGCTGCCACGGAATCCCTGCTTGGCTGATCTCTGCGGGGCTGCACCATCAGTTTGGGCACAGAGGTAAATCCCTGAGGTTTGCTGCATGGCTGTGGTCCCACTGCCTGCCCTGGGGCTCGGTTTGCACCCCGGGAGCTTTCCTGACACTGTTGGGGTGTTAGGCACTGCTATGGGCTGGGGTCTCGCTCAGGTGAAGCACTGAGCCTTGGGCACCCACCCAGGGAGAGCAGAGGGGCTCCTGGGGGCTGACTGGGAGCTGTGGGGCACACAGAGTGTGGCCACAACCATTGTGGTCTGGTGGCTGGAGGGGCAGGTGGGAGGAGGAAAGTGACACAGCTACAGCAGGGTCTGTCCCACCACTGTTCTCCTGCACATCTCAGTCTGGGGTGTGTGTTCCTCCTGTGACTCCAATACATGGTACAATTTCCACCTGCTTTTCACTTGCTTTATGCAGATGACCCTGAAGGTATTTCTCCCAGATGGGAGGAGGAAGCAGAGTTCCTGATTCAGTAGGGATTGCCCCCTGCCACCTATGCTGGGCCATACCCTTGTGTGCGGCCCCTGTCTGAGCATCAGCCCTCAAGAAGAGCCACTGGCAGGGGCTGGGCTGGCCCCTTGCAGGGAGGTGGTGGCTCCCAGCCCAGAGCCCCAGGGCCAGTCCTGCCTGCATGGGGGTCCCTGGAAGGACCTGCTGCTCACTGCTTCTCTCCTTGAGAGCATCCAGCAGTGTGGGCTGTGGGGAGCTGTGTTCCATCAGTAAAGGCTGGGAGCAGGGTCTGGCAGCCCTGGCCATGGCTGTGTGACTGCTGGCACACCTGGAGCCTGGTCGGGTCTGTCTGGGACGGCTGTGGGACAGCTCTGGGTGATGCTCCCCCAGAACAGGGAGGCAGGACCGTGGCCATGCGGCTCCTGTCCTCACAAAGGAGCTCCTGCTGTTCCCAGCAGTGCAGACCCAGCCCCACTTTCCTGTTGCACATGGGGGATGCAGTGAGCAGGGATATGTCTGGTTTGGATAAGGCCAACCTCCAGCTCTTCCCACACCTCCCACTTGTGTCTCTTCCAGTGTGTGGACAACATCCGCTGCAATGGCCTGATGATGAATGCCTTCGAGGAGAACTCCAAGGTCACTGTCCCCCAGATGATCAAGTGAGTGTGGAGAGGGCCAGGACACAGCTCCAGTGGCAGCTAGAGTGACCAGGAGCCCTGGAACCCCCGCAACCTCCCCATGTGCTCCATGGGCTGCTTCCAATGTTGTGATTAGAAGCATAAAAAGCTGTTGAGGGATTCGTGTGGGATGTGCTTGGGGAGGTCAGAGTGTCAAAGGGGGATGCTTAGAGAAAAATAATAGTAGTAAAGAGGGATGAAAGTACCAGAAGGGAGGGGCATGGAGGCTGCCATCCCTGTGGGTGCTGGCGTGCAGAGTCTGCCCCAGTCTGTGGTGGGACATGTGTGTCAGGAGGAGGGCTGGTCCCTGCCGGTGGGACAGGGCAGTGCAGTCTGTGCCCCTGCCACACTGGCCACCCTCGCTGCGGCCAGGCCTGGGAAGGGGCTTGGTTCATGTGTGCCTTGGAATGGTCCATCCACCTCCCTCTGCCTGCTGAGCACTCTGCAGCATTTCCACCAGTTCGGGCATGTGAGTTTCCAGGTTTTCCCCCAGAGCATTCCTGCCTGTGTTTTCCATGGGGACACCCTGTATGAACAAGGCTCCTTCCTGCACCACTTTCTGTGGTCTCTTGGTTTTGTTCCAGGCTGGAACCACAGATATCTTGTTTCTCTGCAGGTCTGATGCCAGCTTGTATTGTGATGATGTTGACATTAGGTTCAGTAAAACGATGAATTCCTGCAAGGTCCTGCAGATCCGCTATGCCAGCGTGGAGCGGCTGCTGGAGAGGCTGACGGACCTGCGCTTCCTGAGCATCGACTTCCTCAACACGTTCCTGCATTCCTACCGCGTCTTCACCACCGCCCTCGTCGTCCTTGACAAGCTCATCACCATCTACAAGAAGCCGATCAGTGCCATCCCGGCTCGGTGAGGCCGTGGGGCAGCACTGCAGGGCTATCCTGGCACCTGTCCTGTAGCTGGAGGGGTGGTGGGGTCTGTGCAGGGACTGCCACTGCTCTTCGTCCCCTGTCTGTCCCCAGTCACTCTCTGCACCCCAGCCCTGCCTGGCCTGGGTGCTGCCCCCTGATCTGTCCTGTCCCCCAAGGGCAGTGAGGTCTGGGGGGACTGTGGCATCACTCTCCATCGCCTGTCTGCATTCTCTGTGCCCCAGGTCTGCCCAGCCCTGGTGCCACCCTGGGGCTGTGTCACCTGCTCCCCATGAGCTGTGATACCCCCACACTGGGGAAGGAGATGAACCTAAACTCTGCAGGTGTCCCCACTCCCAGGAGGGCCAAGTGGTGGGTGCAGGGTGGCAAGGGGCTCACACCAGCTCTGCTGGACTTATGGGCATGCCCCAGGGTCCCAGTGCCGTGGTGGGGGTTCTCCATGACCTCATGGGCAGGGCAAGTGGCAGCTCAGCCTTTCCCTATCTCTCCTCCAAGGTCCCTGGAGCTGCTGTTTGCGAACAGCCAGAACAACAAGCTGCTGTATGGGGAGCCCCCCAAGTCCCCCAGAGCCAACCGCAAGTTCTCCTCGCCGCCACCGCTCTCCATCAGCAAGTCCTCGTCCCCCAGCCGCCGGAGGAAGCTGTCCCTCAACATCCCCATCATCACGGGGGGGAAGGCACTGGACCTGGCAGCACTCAGCTGCTCCTCCAATGGCTATGCCAGCATGTACTCCTCCATGGCCCCCTTCAGCAAGACCACCGTGGACATCAATAAACTGTACGTGTCCAGTAGCTATCCCAATAAAATCCCGGATGAAGGAGAAGTGGCCTCAGAAAAGCAAGAGGAGTCACCGCCGGGCAAACAAAGTGAGTCCCTGTGGGCTTGAGGGTGGGAGCCTCCTGCCCAGGAGCCCCAGTTTGGGTGCACACACAGAGAGCTCCTGCCTCCTGAAAACTCAGTAATTTGTAATAACAAGACAAAAAAAACACCCCAAACCCCCAACCTCAAAATAAAATCCCAAACCAAAACATCCCAGAGTAACCATGGGACTCTGTACCTTTCTCATATGTGGTGGCTGCATCCCCAGCTGAAATAGGTCAGACTTCAGAAAAACCTGGAAGAGATAAAATGTGGCTCTTGTGTCCGGTGGGTGGTGAAGGGGTTCCCTGTTCTCCCAGGTTCTGAGGTGTCTGTCAGGGAAGAGTCAGACACGGATCCCAACCACAGTGATGAAGCCGAAGCTGAACCTTCCCCAACAAAATCTCCAACAACTCCCAAGTCCATCAAGTGCAAAAATTCATCAGGTAACAAGAGAGCCAAGGCCTGTTGTTGGCCTGTCCTAACCCTGGGGTGCCCATGTGTTGGGGGCTGGTGTATGGGGGGAACCGTCTGGGCAGTGGCAGTGCCCACAGTGGTGTTGGATTTCTCCTCTCCCAGATTTCTCACTGTTTTCCTACAACAACGGTGTGGTCATGACGTCCTGCCGGGACCTCGATGGCACCCGCAGTGCCCTGTCCGCCACCTCCGCCTTCGCCATTGCCACGGCAGGGGCCAACGAGGGCACCCCCACCAAGGACAAGTACCGCAGGATGTCCCTGGCCAGCACAGGTACCTACCCCCAAGGGAGAAGGAACATCTCTGGGGGGCTCATTTCCACTGCTCTAAGTTGAGTTTCCTGCCAGGAGCTCCCTGGGCAGGAGCAGCCCTGTCAGGGCAGCCCAGAGCCCCCAGAGCCCAGCGCCTTCCCACTCCAAGCCATGTCCCATGTGGCTGGGTACGGTGCTGCCCAAGGGATGTGCAGGTTACAGGCACCTCAACCATCGCACCTGTGGGCAGGTGGCCCCAGGTGTCCTGCTGCTGCCTGACAGGGAGCAGCTCAGAGATGCCTGGGCAGGGGGATGCTCCTTCTGGCAGCTCCACAGCTGCCCTGAGGTGGTCCCAAGGGACCTGTGCTGTGCTAAGGGGCCACTGGCAGTTTCAGGGTTCCCAACGGACCAGCGGAACGGAGACAAGGAGTTTGTGATCCGGAGAGCGGCCACCAACCGTGTCCTCAACGTGCTGCGTCACTGGGTCTCCAAACACTCGCAGGTGGGCAACAGGGCCTCCCTCTCTCCATCCTTCCCTCCCTCCCTCCTTCCTTCCCTGCAAGTGGAAGTTCTGCTGCATGCTGGGTGGCCCAGCCAGGCTCCAGCTGGGAAGGCAACTTGGCACTTGTGTTTTAATGAAGCAGAGGAGTGGCCGTGGCTGGGAGTAGGGAGTTGGGGGCCTCAGTGAGGGCCCAGGTGTTGGATCCCAGTGTGTGCACAGTTGGGGTGCAGAGAAGGTGAGCCGGGGGGGAGGGAAGTCACTGGGTTTGGAGCATGTTGAGGGACTCAGCCTGGAGTCAGGGTTTGGGCATTGGGTGCTTTCCCTGCTGTCCCTGTCCCTCCCTGCACTGGGGACTGGGGACACTGGGACTGGTGCCATACTGGTTGTCTCTGGGAAGCTCCATGACTCTCCCAGGCTGGGTGACGCTGATGCAATGGTACAGAGTGAGCCCAGAGCCTTCCTGGCCAGTTCCCAGTTGCTGGGATATTGCCAGGAAGAGGCAGCCCCTACTCCCAGCTGGGTCTGGGTGTCACTCCCAGCACATTAACACCATGGCTGTGCCGGTCTTGGCAGGACTTTGAGACCAACGAGGAGCTGAAGTGCCGGGTGATTGCATTCCTGGAGGAGGTCATCCATGACCCTGAGCTCCTGACCCAGGAGAGGAAAGCGGCTGCCAACATCATAAGGTGAAGGGCTGTGTCTGGGAGGTGGCTTTTCCTGGACACTCTGACAGATTCTTGCTGTTCTTGCTCTCACCTGGGAGAACAGCAGGCACGAGAGCTCCAGGAGGGGCTGTGTCGGGGGCTTGGGAGATGCCAGGGAAGAGGAGGAGGAAGAGGATGAGGATGGTGCTGGCGGCATGTAGTCCTCAGAACCTCAGGGGTGGCTATGGGCGAGGTGTGACTGCCCATCATGCATGGGCGAGGTGTGATGTTGATTGAGCCCAGTGAGCACATGGCCCTTCCCACTGCTGGTTACTGGGGTGGCACCGTGGCTCCCTTGGCCAGGGGGGTGGGCTCCTGCCCAGGGTGGGGCAGCTCTGACCACCCAGTACTAGAGCCAGGACACCGTGTCTTGCTGCAGGGCTGGCACACACGTGATTGGTCCTTGTGGGTCCCTACCAGCTCAGAATGTTCTGTGACTTTGTGACACGTGGGGCCATGTGGCCTCGGTTAAGGAGTGTTTCCCTCTTTAAAATGGGAAATGGGACTCAGAAGGTTCTTATGAAACACATGCCGAGGGTTTCACCCATGCAAACCCCCAGAGCTGTGCTGCATCAGTGGAGCTGTGGGATCTGCTGCTTTCCCAGCCAGAGTAACACTGTCTTTTCCTGTCATAGGACCTTGACGCAGGAAGATCCAGGAGACAACCAGATAACCCTGGAGGAGGTTGTGCAGATGGTAAATACCCCTTCCCTCCCTCCCTCCCTCCCTCCCTGTGCTCAGTAGCTTGGGCTGGTAGAAGGGGAACAGATAAAGATCCCGGCGCTCCAGGACAGCCAGGGAGAGAGGGTGTCTCCAAGCCCAGTGTCTGGGGGAGCAACTGCAAAGTAAGGAAAGATTTTCTGGGGAGGGGCCAGCTGTGAGCACAGCTGGATCTGTTACAAGCAGAGGCAACACAAACCAACCCACTGGCACAACCCACTCCTGTAGCCAGCAGGATGGCTGAGATGAAAGAGCACAGAGACACCTGCCTGCTGCGGGCAGTGCCCGCCCAGGGGACACAGGAAAGCCCCGGGGTTCCCCCTGTGTCCTCTGTGTCCCCAAACCTGCTCCAGATCCAAGTGACAGGTGCTGGCTCAGCCAGCATCAGCGTTGCTCCCCTAGGAGCAGAGCCCAGGGAACATGCCATAGATTTAAAACCTTCTCAGTGGCTGCAGAGCACTTGTGTTGAAAAGAAAACAAAGTCTATTCCCAGAAAAACCCAAGAGCCACCTGCACGCTGTCTGGTGCAGCTGAAACGCCCAAGATTCTGACCCCTGGCTCTGCCGGTGGCTCCTGTGGGAGTTTGGTCCCTCCTGGCATTTGCCTGAGCTGTTACCTGTAACTGTGGGGGATGTAAACTTCCTTTGAAGAGGAGACAGACAAACCCAGAGGGTTTTTCTCTGCCCCTCAGGCTGAGCAGCAGCGACCTGCAGTCGAAGGCACAGATTGGACACAGGGGCACCCTGGGGTCTGGGGTGCACATTGGGGTCGGGGGACCTGGGGTCACAAGCCTGGGGTGAGCATTATGCTGGCCCTTGGCTGGTGTCAGAGTGCCCCTGCACTGCCATGAGGTGCCACCGAGTGCCACCAGTGCAACCTGCCCACCCTGGCCTCTGTGGGGCTGTGCCCACTGCCTGCACCCTCTCAGAACCCCCCTGCAGCCCCACCAGGGGCCCCTGAGCCACAGAGGGGCCCAGCTGGGGTTTGCTCCCCGGAGCTTTCACAACCCCTTCCCACTACTGGCAGTGATTGTGCAATGGGAAGTGTGTTGATCTTGAGGGCTTCTTCAGTGTTGTCAGGGCTGTTTGGGCTTTATTTGGCCAGGAGGTTGGTAGGGTTTGTTTATTCCTGCTCTTCAGTGGCTGAGCCTTTCTCAGAAGCGGGAGGGGATGGCAGTGTTGTGGGAAGTGGTGCTGGCCTTGTTCCAGTGCTGTTTGTGGAGGTGGTTATGGGGTTTGTTGGGTGCTAGACTGAGCTGTGCACCCAGGACCAGCTCTAAAGTGGTGATATCTTTGTCACTGATGGAGGGCAGTCACCAGTCAGTGACTCCATGCAGGTCTGGGCCTCAGGCTCTTGATGCCACCGTGGGTGGCTCCAGTGTGGGGGGTACCACAGGTCCCCCTGTGCCTGCAAGCGCCACTTGCCCAGAGCCAGGTAGCAGGGACAGGGGATATCCCTGTTCCCGTGCTTTTCTGGAAATCCCTTGAAAGAGCCATCTTGCCCCTACTGGGCAGGGCCAGGTGGGCACCAGGCAGGCAGAGAGAGTGTCATTCCAACTGGGATCACTGGGAGCTTCGTTAATTAAAAGAATGTAGAGCCAAAAGGCAGCTGTTTCCAGAGTTGTGTGACACCCTTGGCTGACACCTTGTTGCTGTACTGGAGCGGATCAGTTAGTTTGGTGTCTGTACCTGGGCTTGGGGGATAATGTGATTAAATCCATGGGGTTTGCAGAGCTGGGAGGAGCTGGCACAGTTCAGCGCTGGCAGGGGTGGCTCTGGACCAGCACAGCCTCAGCCCAACCTTGGCTTTGGGTTTGTGTGCATGACATGTGGGAGTTGTCACTATGCCTTTGCCCAGTGAGCCCCATGGTTCCTCTGTCCCACAGGCCGAGGGGGTCAAAGCAGAACCGTTTGAAAACCACTCAGCCCTTGAGATTGCGGAACAGCTGACGCTGCTGGATCACCTGGTGTTCAAGAAGATCCCCTATGAGTGAGTGATCCCCATGGGTCAGGAAGGGCTGCTCTGGTCACCCAGGGCCCCAGGGCCAGCCTGGCTGGGCTGACCCCAGAGGGTGCCAAGCCTTCCCAGGCTTTGCCAGTATCCCAGACTTGGCTCAAATGCAGATTTGAGTCCTGATCCTGTGGCTTTACTGCTGGTGTCCCCAGGGTGATTGAGTTGGGGAGACCCTCCCATGTCCATCAAACATTCAGCCATATCCATGTGGTCCCTTTCCAGCATTGTGGGAAGCAAAGGTCCTAGGTTCCTCATCCTGTGTGGGTACAATGGAGCTTGCAGGGCTTGAGCATCCCATAAAAATGGAAAATAGAAGTTGGTCTGAACACTGTCATTTGCAGAGAGTTCTTTGGGCAAGGCTGGATGAAGCTGGAGAAGAATGAGAGGACTCCGTACATTATGAAGAACACAAAACATTTCAATGATGTAAGTCCAGCTGCAGGAGGATGGAGGGTTGGACAGAGGGGAGGCAGCACAGCCCACCCACCCTGGGCCTGGGGTGTGCGAGGTTTACCTGTCCCCACAGATGTTACCTCTCTCAGGGACCCATTGGAAGTGGCACATCTCTTGGTGCAGCTGCTCCTTCTGGGGCTGCTGCATTGCAGGGAAATCTTTTAAAAGCTGCTGTGAGGCTGGAGGGCACTAACCTGTGTCCAGAATGATCCTGACGCTTGGGCTGGGTCCCGTGTGTGTGTCCCCAAGGTCAGTAACCTGATTGCGTCGGAGATCATCCGGAATGAGGAGATCAACGCGCGGGTGAGCGCCATTGAGAAGTGGGTGGCGGTGGCCGACATCTGCCGCTGCCTGCACAACTACAACGCCGTGCTGGAGATCACCTCCTCCCTCAACCGCAGTGCCATCTTCCGCCTCAAGAAGACCTGGCTCAAGGTCTCCAAGCAGGTGAGCGCGGGGTGACCCCTCCTGGGGAGGCGGGGGGCGTGGAGGGTGGCTGGGATGGTGTGGGGGCAGCCCAAGTCATGGGCATGGAAAAAGAGTTAGAAAATAGAGGAAGGTTTTTTAGATCTTCCCCAGGAGGGAGGTGGTGTGCAGTCAGCTCAGACTCTGCCTTGCTGTTGGGAGTCACAGAATTGTTTGGGTTGGAAAAGCCCTCTCAGGTCGTCGAGTCCAACCATTTCCCCAGCACTGCCAAGGCCACCACTAACCAATGCCCCCAAGTGCCACATCCACGTGGCTGTTAAATCTCCTTAGGGATGGGGACTCCACCACTGTGGACAACCTGTGGGCAACCTGTGCCAGGACTGGACAACCCTTTCTGTGAAGAAACATTCTCAGTTTCCAACCTGAACTTCCCCCTGGCACATCCTCTTTCCTCTTGTCCTGTTGCTTGTTACCTGTGAGATGAGATTGGCCCCACCGCACAGGTCAGATGTGCAGTTCAACATTTCCCAGAGAGCCCCTGTGACTGTACACACACGCACACACGCGCACGCACACGCACACACGCACGCACATACACACACGCACACACACGCACACACGCACACACACACGCACACACATACACACACGCACACACGCACACACACACATGCGCATGCACACACACACACGCACACATGCGCACGCACACGCACGCCCACGCGCACACGCACGCCCACGCACACACGCACGCACACATGCACACACGCACGCATACACACGCACACACATGCACACACACGCGTGCATGCACACACACGCATGCACATACACACACGCACGCACACACACACGCACACAAACGCGCACACACGCACACACACACGCACACATGCAAACACACACGCGCACACACACACACGCACACGCGCACACACGCGCACACACACACGCACACACACGCACACGCACACACACACATGCACACGCACACACACACATGCACACGCACACACGCACACACGCACACACGCACACACACGCACGCACACGCACGCACGCATGCACACATTCTTTATCTGGTTTTCTGGGCTCCTCAGAGCAGTTATGGATGAACAGGATGAATTCCTGTTTGAGGTGGCTGGTGCAGGAGTATCTGATACCTGTCCAGTGCAGAGCAGGATGGAGTCCAGGGCTGCCAGGTCAGCACCACTGTCAGCTCCTCTCAGTCAGGAGCAGTCATTTTTCCTATAAAATAACAAACCTATGAATGAACAGGCACTGGCAGAGGTGGGAGTAGGGGGAGGAAGGAGTGCACAGCCTGACTTTATTATGTACTGGAGGAGCTTTGCTTTCAGGTGCTCATTCTGCTCCTCTGGACATCACCCCGGGCCAGGTGTGACAACCAGGGCACAGTTACACCTGTGAGGGTATAAGAGCAGTGGGATGGGGTGATGTGCCCTGGCCAGGGCAGGATGGCAGTGACCCTGTGGCTGGGCAGGCTTTGCTCCCCCATCTGCAGGGATATTCCAGGGCCTCTCTGAGCAGCACTCTGGGTTTCTTGCAGACGAAGGCTCTGATCGATAAGCTCCAGAAGCTCGTGTCATCGGAGGGCAGGTTCAAGAACCTGAGGGAGGCACTGAAAAAGTAAGTGAATAAGGATTCTCCTCCTGTGGCTGCTGTTAGCCAGCCTAGGACCCCCAGGGTGGGAGGACCTGGATCGCATCTGACCCACTCTCTGGCTGGGGTTCTGCCCACAGGATCATTACAGAGCCTGCACTAAAGCAAGTCCTGTTGAGCCAGCACAGTGGCTGGTAAAGTGAGCCCCAGGAGTGAGCTGCTCCTTCGAGCAACAGTGTGAAAAAACAGAGTAAAAGGGACTTCAGAGGGGCAAATCACTGCTGGATACCAGGGAACATTTTTCCCCATCACTGTCACAGAATCATGGAATCATGGAATGGTTTGAGTTGGGAGGAACCTTAAAACTCATCTCATTGCAGTCCCCTGCCATGGGCAGGGACACCTTTCACTAGAACAGGTTGACCAGGGAAGCTTCCAAAATTCTTCCCAACCCTCTGCTGAAGCTGCTCCCAGCTCATCTTCTGCAACCCGTGGCTTTGTGAGGGGCACAGCTGCAGGTCCTGCTTGTCCTGCTCAGCCAGCAAGGATGAGGCCCAGGAGACCAGCAGTCTTCCTGGAGAGAGCCCTCCTGTATTAGAGAGACTGCTGACTCTGTAGTCCCCCCTCCTCCCCCTCCAAAGCCCCCAGGCAAGGCAGTTTTCTTCCTCATTTCTTTCTGGTTTACTCCTGAAGTTGTGACCCTCCGTGTGTCCCTTACCTGGGCATGTACCTGACTGACCTGGCATTCATTGAGGAGGGGACGCCAAACTACACCGAGGATGGCCTGGTGAACTTCTCCAAAATGAGGATGGTGAGTCCCAGCGCTGCCAGGGTGGCTGTGAGGGGCCAGCCAGGGGCAATGTGGCTGTGTCCAGGTCTGTGTCCCCTCAGCTGTCACCTGCACAGCACCAGGCAGCCACCTGCACACACCTGGGGTTGTTCGTGGTGTCTAGAAGAGACAAGATGGCCCTTTGCATTGTACTGTGCTGTGTGCACCTGCCCTCCCAGGCACTGGGACAGTGCCAAAGGTGATGGCTGAGCCGTGAACATCTGTGTTTTATCCCTGGACAGATCTCACACATCATAAGAGAGATCCGCCAGTTCCAGCAAACCTCCTACAAGATTGAGCACCAGCCTAAGGTATGGCCTTGCCTGTGGAGCCACGTGCTCCCTCTACTCCTTGTCTCCCTGTCCCATCACAGTGTCTAAGCCTGCAATTCCTGACAGTTCCATGCTGGGATGATGGCTGTGCCTGGCTGGAGGCTGTCAGTAGCAGGGCAGGGAATGGAGGGTGATTCTCAGAGCTCCATCAGGCTCCCCTGTGCTCCCTGGATTGCTCTGGGGGCTCCATCAGGCTCCCCCGTGCCCCCCAGACTGACGGACAGCTGTGGGGCCGGGCAGGCAGCGTGTGCCTCAGTTACCAGGGTCTGGCTGCCTCAGTTACCAGGGTTTGTGCTCTCCCAGCCCATTAACAGCCCTGTTCCTTTCCCAGGTGACGCAGTACCTGCTGGACCAGTCGTTTGTGATGGATGAGGAAACCCTTTATGAAGCTTCTCTGCGAATAGAGCCCAAACTGCCTTCCTGAGCGCGGTGGCCGCCGTGCCCACTCGCTGTGCCATCCTGTACATACCCATCTTCGTTGGACAGTGACTCCCACATCTGTGCTTCTCTGAGCAATCCGCCCCCGTCCCAGCCCGCGCTCCACCTCGCGTAGCATTTCCCTCACTGGTTACAGTTTCACGCATTGACACTTGGCTGGAGTCCAGGGTTCTTTTGAATGATGTTATTTTTGTCATTTGTTCCTCCTGAGGGGGCTGGTGGTCAGGCAAGTGAGCCCTGTGTGTCCCCGTGGGGCAGGTGAGTCCCTGTGTGTCCCCGTGGGGCAGGAGAGCCCTGTGTCCCTGGGTGGCAGGTGAGTCCCTGTGGGGCAGGTGAGTCCCTGTGTCCCCATGGGGCAGGTGAGTCCCTGTGTCCCCACGGAGCAGGAGAGCCCCGTGTCCTTGGGTGGCAGGTGAGTCCCTATGTCCCCGTGGGGCAGGTGAGTCCCTGTGTCCTTGGGTGGCAGGTGAGTCCCTATGGCCCCGTGGGGCAGGTGAGGCCCCATGTCCCCGTGGGGCAGGTGAGTCCCTGTGTCCTTGGGTGGCAGGTGAGTCCCCATGGCCCCGTGGGGCAGGTGAGGCCCCATGGCCCCGTGGGGCAGGTGAGTCCCTGTGTCCTTGGATGGCAGGTGAGGCCCCATGTCCCCGTGGGGCAGGTGAGCCCCATGTCCCTGGGTGGCAGGTACATCCCTGTCTCCCCACGGAGAAGGAGAGCCCTGTGTCCCCAGGGGTCTGGGGCAGAATGGAGCAGCTCTTGCTCAGATGGTGCCAGCCGGGGCATCCCATGGCAAACTCTGTAAGGCGGGAGAAGGGACCACATTAAAGGCTGTCGGTCAGTGTGAGCTGCCCTCTCTGTGTGTGCCACCCCCGGGCAGGGGAGGCCCTGGTCGCTGCCCTGGTGCCTCCGGAGTCGGGAAGACGGAAGCATCCCTTTGCCTCTCCGCGCTGCATCAGCTCCTGTTGATATGCTGTAGATCCGTCCCCTTGTGCCCACTCTGAGTACCATGACGTAGAGTTAGAGATGATGAGTGTTTTTATTACATCTACTGTAATCCTGGCTAACCACCCGCTAGCAGGATATAGTAATGTAGTGCTTATTCTGTGAATAGTACCTGGGTTTTTTACATTGTACAGTCCCTGACACGGTTCCCCGGCAGTGGCAGGCATGCTCCACTCACACAACACTTGCTGTAAGCAATACCTCGTGGTATGGGAATTCTCTTTCAAGCCCTAAAACTATTTCAACTTACAGCTTGTTTGGGAAAAAATATTTCCTTTTTTTTTTGTAAAAATATATGTTTCCTGATTACCTCTTGCTAATAAATCTATTCTATCTCAGGGTGAACCGGGGTTTGTGATGGTTTTACGGGCGGGAAAACGCCGGATCCGGCGGCGCGCGGGCCCCGCCCCGTGATCGCCCCGCCCACAGCCCCGCCCCTTTCCCGCCCCATGGCCACGCCCTTTGTCCCGCCCCTCTGTCAGTGGCTCGTCCCCGTTCGCACCGCTGGGCTCGACCCGGTTCGGCTCCGCTCGGCTCCGTCCCGTCCCGGCTCGGCTCGGACCCTCCCGGACATGGCGTGGCCGGCGCTGCTGCTCGTGGCCGTGCTCGTGGCCCCCGCGGCCGCCTGGGCGCCCTCGGCCGAAGGTACGGGGGCTGCGGGAAGGGCAGAGGGGGCCCGGCCCGGCTCGGCCCGACCCGACCCGGGGGAAGGCGGCTCGGTTCGGCCGCGCCCGGCCCGTGCCGGCGCTGCTGAGACAGCCGCGCGGTGCCGCCGCTGACCCGCGTTGTGTCCCGCAGAGGAGCAGCTGTTCAAGGCCTGGATGCTGACGGTGAGGCCCCGGGGCCGGGCTGGGCCGGGCCGGGCCGGGCCGGGCGCTCTGACACGCGGTGCCCCCGCAGCACGGCCGCCGGTACAGCCCGGGCGAGTACCCGCGCAGGATGCGCATCTTCCTGGACAACAAGCGCCTCGTGGACGAGCACAACGTGGGCAACCACAGCTACCAAAGTACGAGCCCCGGCCCCGCCCGGCCCGCGCCGAGCGCTGAGCCCTGAGCGGAGCCGACCCTTCTCCCCCCTGTCCCCCTCCCAGTGGGCCTGAACCAGTTCTCGGACATGACCTTTGAGGAGTTTGCGAAGCTGTACCTGTGGAGGGAGCCCCAGGTAAGTGCCGGCGGTGTGGATGGATCGGGAGGAGGACCCCGTGAGCGGGTATTTAGCACCGAGCTGTACCCACTCGTGGGCCAGCGCCCATCCGTGTGCAGTCCCCTTTGCTAAGGGCACATGCTTTGCCACTGGTGCCTTAAAATCTGTATTATACAAGTTTTAGTATAGCTCATTAGTACCTTTAGCTTGCTGGTACCTTTGTACAAGATTTCTACAAATGCTGTTTAACACTCTTTGCTAAGAATTTCAACAGACAAGGGATTTTAACGTGCTGAAGAATCCCTCATCTGTAAAAATGTACTGAGAAAGAGCCCTAACACTTGATATAAGTAGTCAGAACTACTCAAGAGCCCTGAAACTGTTCCAAAAGGGTCAGAGGAGGTAAGGAAGAAGAGGAAGAAGATGAAGAGACGATCTTTTTGGGATCACCGACTCAAATTGCGGAGATGTGTCAGGGGTGTGGCAAGTCTGGTGCTGTTGGGGGGGATGGTTTTGGATCTGGGTATAACAGGTGAGGTAATGTCCAAATATTAAAATAAGAAACTGAATGTTGTAATGAGATGATAGTATAAAGTTGTAAAAGCCTTGTGCATTTGGGGTATGCCCCAATACAGAAGTGCGTTTTGCCTTTTAATGCTCAAGAATAGTCTAGAGAATTATTTCTCCAATTTTAGGCATCACCACCAGGGTAAGAGCGAGGTGGCCTCACATCCCTACCCTCATGAATATCAGCTGCCTCAGCCCCGACTCCAGACGAGCTTTCACTTCTGCTTTCACTTCTGCTGTCACTTGTGCTGCCACTTGTGGTGCCACTTGTGGTGCCACTTGTGGTGCAGCTCCCTGAGCAGCCTGGGCGCTGCAGCCAGGGGTGCTGCCTGGCAGTGTCCCCAGGGGCTCCCAGCTGCAGTGGCTGCTCACCAGTCCCTCCACGCTGGGGAGGGCAGCTGTCCTGGGCCCTGTCCCCCAGCCTGGTGGCTCAGCACAGCCCTCCCACCTCACTTGCAGAACTGCTCAGCCACCAAGGGGAACTTCCTGCGCAGCTCGGGGCCACGTCCTGACTCCATCGACTGGAGGAAGAAGGGAAATTTTGTGACACCTGTGAAAAACCAGGTGAGGAGCATGTGCCGTGGGTGACGTGCCCAGAGGGGGCTGTGGGTGTGCTGGAGGAGCAGTGCTGGGCTGCATGTGCTGCAGGGGAGCTCCCCCAGAGCCCCTCCGTGCCTGGGGCCAAGGCAGGCCATGGGGCCCTGGGCAGGGGCTGAGCAGAAAGCCAAGCCCAGCTGCCAGTGGAGTGTGGAAGGTGTGCACTCCTGCCATGCCCCTCTGCCCAGGCCCTGCTGTTCGAGTGACCCTGTGGCACTTTCTGAAGCAGTTCCTCTCCCATTCCGAGTGCAGGGTCCCTGTGGGAGCTGCTGGACCTTTTCCACCACGGGCTGTTTGGAGTCTGCCATTGCCATTGCCATGGGCAAGCTGCTGTCTCTGGTGAGGGATTTTCCTTTGCTGTGCCCTGAGCAAGTCCTGCCCCTGGTTATCTGCTGGGGCTGTGCACGGGGCCAGCCCGCTTGGGGCTGGGGCAGCCCCCCTGCCTGCAGACCCCTTGCAGCTCTGTGTGAGCCCAGCAGCACTGCTGGGAAGATGTAGGGCAGTGTGGCTGGGAGCCCTGTGTGCCCGAGGATGTGCCTGTCACTGTCCCCTCTTGGGCTCTGAGTGTCCCACTGCCCCGGGCTTGGGCAGAGCCCTTTTTGGAGCAGGATGAAGCCAGAGGGGCTGGAGGCTGCTGGGAGCCATGGGGAAAGGAGCTGTGCCTGGCCCCTGCCAGCTGGCTGGGGCTCACTGATGCAAGCAGCACGTTGGGACACTGTTGATTTTCAGCTCACAGAAGTAGCCCCTTACACAACTTTTTGGAATAGCTGAGGGTTGGGTGTGTTAAAAACAAACATGACCTTTGAAAGAAATCTCAGCCAGTGCTGCTGAGGGGGGAGCGGATTCCTGGCAGGAATCCATCTGGCAGCCTGACCATCCTGGGGTGCTGGCCCCAGGTCTCCCTTGTCCCCCTTCTTGGGACTTGGCACCATTTCCAGGTGGTTCCAGTGGGTGAATAGCCAGGTGCTGTGGTTGGTGGCACAGCCATTGCATGGGTAAACCAGTGCTGTGGTTGGTGGCACAGGGACACGGATAAAGCAGTGCTGTGGTTGGTGGCACAGGGACACAGACAAACCAGTGCTGTGGTTGGTGGCACAGGGGCATGGATAAACCAGTGCTATGGGTGGTGGCACAGGGACACGGATAAAGCAGTGCTGTGGTTGGTGGCACAGGGGCATGGATAAACCAGTGCTATGGGTGGTGGCACAGGGACACGGATAAAGCAG
>JAWWEV010000018.1:793098-837379 GCA_035583235.1 Hafferia zeledoni
GGGAGCCTGTCCCAGGGCTGATCAGGTGTCTGAGCTGGGGGGAGCCTGTCCCAGGGCTGATCAGGTGTCTGAGCTGGGGGGAGCCTGTCCCAGGGCTGATCAGGTGTCTGAGCTGGCTGGCTGCAGGGTCAGCACAGCTGTGGCAGCAGAACACATGTGGATTCCTAGGGTAAGCCCAAAGCAAAGCGGGTTTCCCATGGGATTGGGGCGGCTCCTGCAGTGCCAGAGCTCAGAGGGGTGGAGGTGGGAAGCGTGGCTGCCTGCACTTGAGGTGAGTGGCGTGGTGCCCTCACACTGCCCTACACCTGAGGTGGCACCTCCACAGGTTGTTTTTAGGCAGGTTCTGCAGCACCTCGCCCCAATCATGTCAGGTGCTCACCTGGACAGGTGGGAAGAGCAGCAGAGGCAACAGTTTGAGACATGATGTGACCCAGCAGGTCTTGAGTGTGGTGTCAGCTCCATGTCTTGGGCAAAAAGCCACTTGAAAGGGTAATCATTGGATTTTGGAAAGATGAAAGCTCACTGCAGCAGGACAGATGCTGTTAGCTCAGGAATGGGAAAAGTGCATGTTTGGAAAAATAGAAGAAACTTTGGAGTAATGAACCCTCAGTCATGTAGAACTGCAGGGAAAATGAACGGCGGAGTCTGAGCCTGAGGGCTGTGCCACAGGGAGCTGCTGAGAGGGAGCAGGTGGTTCTGGTGGCTTTGCTGTGGCAATGGACAGTGATGTCAGAGGTAACTGCCAGTCCTGGGCAGGTCAGGGTGTGGGAGCAGGGGAATGGTCTGAGGAACATGGCAGGTGCAGTTATCCTGTGGAGGTACAGTCTGAGGTGGATTTAAAGTCACAATCTAGGGAATAATTGATGCTCCAGTGCTTTCAGCCCAGAGCAGCTGTTAACAGATTCAAAAAAAGTAAATCTCAGGTGGGGATTATTGATCTCCAGTGCTGCAGTTTAACAGTGTTTAAAAACATCTAGAGATGGGAGCGTGTACCTTGTGCTGTCCTGCTTCATATCATGGGCAGCAGCTTTCAGGAAGTGCAGTATAAAAGCTGGAAATTCAGGGAAAACCCAAGGAAATGCATGTTTAGACTGTGGAGCTCCCTGTTCCTGTGCAAAACATGGAACGGTCCCCCTGAACTTCAGGGCAGCACAAACCACTAATGGGAGGCACTCAGAGCTGCTGGTTTCCATTGAAAAAAATGCCTTTGCTTAATGTTTTCACTGTAGCTTGTCCTAGTGAGGTGTTAGAGTTGATGTTAGCTGTGAACAACAGGCTGGGCCAGGAGGTCAAAGTTCCATGGGTTCCCTGACTCAAGCAGTAGTAATTTCAGAGTGGTAAAACAGAGCAGTGTCTCCTTTCCTTGGCTTCCCTCCCCACTCTCCACAGCTGGAATTTCAGAGTACCCCACAGCTCTGTTTGCAGAGCACAGTCAGCACTGCTGGCTAATCCCTGCTGAAGTCCAGGCTGGACTTCATGTGACACATCTGCTGCTTTCCTTGCAGCCCACGCTGTGAGCACACCCCTGACAAGGTGAACCACGCCGTCCTCGCCGTGGGCTACGGGGAGCAGGATGGGGTTCCCTACTGGATCGTGAAGAACTCCTGGGGCCGGCTGTGGGGCATGGACGGGTAAGGGGGTGCCAGTGCCACCAGGCCCACCACGGCCTTCCTGTACCTGGGGAAAGGGCAGTGCTGGCATTGCCCTCACCCTCAGCCCCAGGTCGCTCTTTCACTCTCCAGCTGAAATTTGGCAGCTGGAACACGGGGGGATCATCCCGGCCTGGGCAGTGCCACAGCTCACAGTCCTCAGAGCAGCCCCTTGGCTCTCTTGAGCTGCCCTGTCCCCCAGGGCTCAGCCAGTGCCTGCAGAGCCTCTGGTTCACCCCTGTGCTCTCCTGTGGTCACATGGCCAGGGAGGAACTGGTTGAGCCAGGAGAGAGTTCTCACTCCAGCTCCACAAGTATTTCCAGCTGCAGGTGAAATTCTCGAGGGTCAGGTGCTAACTCTGCTGGTTTGTGGTGTAAGGGGACTGGGAATGGCGGTGCCTGGAGAGCTGCCATTCAGCAGTTCCTGCCCTGTCACAGGTTTTTTCCTTGGGTTGGCACACAGAGATGGTTTGGGTGGGAAGGGACCTTCAAGCTCACCCAGTTCCATCGATGCCTCCATGGGCAGAGACACCTTCCACTACACCAGACACTTCAGGGCTGGGGCAGCCACAGCTTCTCTGGGCACCCTGTGCCAGGGCCTGCCCACCCTCCCCTGCTGTGCTGGCTCTGCCACAGGAGGGAACATTCACTCACACCCATTTCTTTCTCTTTTTAGGTATTTCCTTATCGAACGGGGGAAGAACATGTGTGGTCTGGCTGCGTGTGCCTCTTACCCTGTTCCTCAGGTGTAGGAGGGAGCTGGGACTGGGCCAGGGGAGCAGGACAGGAGTGGCTGATCATCCTCCAATGTCTGGCTGCTGAAGTGACGAAAGGGAGGACAAGGTGCAACACCCACCTGCTGAAAGGTGTTACCTGCAGGCGGGTTCCTCGGCTTGCACACACCTGCAGCAGCAGAACTGCCTGCTCTTCTCGGCCAAACCACTCGTGCTCCAGGTCCCCTCCTCATCCTCCCCGCCCAGGTGTGCCCCCATCTCCCTGGGGGGCTGCCGGGGGGCTGGGAAACCACTCACTTTCCAGATTTCAAGCACTGCCCTGTCCTTCGGTGGCTTTTTCACAATCATGAAGTGTAAATTTTAGGGATTTTTAAATACTGTTTGAAGGCGATTTCTCCTCCCAAGAAGGATGAGTGCTGTGATTTGTACATTTTATCTATTTTCACAAAATGTCTTTAGTATTTTTTGTATTAAAAAAATAGGGTATTTTAATGCAATAGAGAAGAAACGTGTGATTTTGTGTAACAAATCAGTGAAGTGAGAAGCTCAGTACTAACTGTGAGCAGGCACAGGGGGTCAGCAGGAGCCCGTGTGTTCCTTCACGCTGAAATCTGCCACTAACAACAATAAAGCTGCCTGGTCAGGGCCGCGCTGTGCTGAGAGCTGTGAGCGGGGCCGGCGGGGGCTGAGGGGCCCCCAGCGCGGGGCTGCGGTGCGGCCCGGGGTGTCCGGTCCGGGGGCGTGTCGGGCCCGGGGGGGTGTCCGGTATGGCGGTGTCCGGTCCGGGGGTGTGTCCGGTATGGCGGTGTCCGGTCCGGGGGTGTGTCCGGTATGGCGGTGTCCAGTCCGGGGGTGTGTCCGGCCCGGAGGTGTGTCCGGTATGGCGGTGTCCGGTCCGGGGGCGTGTCGGGCCCGGGGGGGTGTCCGGCCCGGGGGGGTGCCTGGCCCGGAGGTGTGTCCGGCCCGGAGGTGTGTCCGGTATGGCGGTGTCCGGTCCGGGGGTGTGTCTGGCCCGGAGCTGTGTCCGGTCCGGCAGTGCCGGTTCGGAGGTGTGGCCGGGCGGGTGTGGCCGGTCCAGACGTGCCCGGTCCGGAGGTCAGGGCGGGGTTCCCGGCCCTGCCGCGCCCGCTCGGCCCTCCCGCCGGCGCCGCCATTTTGCGGGGGGCGTGGCCGCCCCTTCCCCTCCCCGTGGCGACGGCCCCGCCCGTGCGTCACTTCCGCTCCGCGCGCCCAATGCGGGCCGGGCGCTGTTTTGGCGCCGAATGCGAAGGGCGCGGGCGGGGCGCCCCCTGTGGGCGGGGCGGGGCGGGGCGGGCGCGATGGCGGCGCTGCCGCTCAACAACCTGCGGGAGCAGCTGCGGCTGCACCGCCAACGCGGGGCCCTGGCGGGGCTCTGCGCCCCCCGCGCCCCGGCAGCAGCGCGGGACCGCCCGCCGTGAGTACCAGCGGCGCGGGGGGCGCGGGTACAGCGGCGCGGGGGAGCGGCGCGGCGTGACGGGCGCTCGTCTCCTTTCAGGGGCTTCACCTTCAGGAAGGCGCGCGGGGGCCTCGGAGCCGCCTCGGCGCTGAGGGACAAGGACGTGAACACCTCCCTGGCCGCGGCCCCCCCGAGCACGAAGGCGCCGGCGTGCGGCCGCGATGGGCCCCGCAGCCCCGGCCCGGCCCCGGCCCCGGCCCCGCCACAGCGCCCCGCGGGCAGCGCCGGGCCCGGCCCCGCCGCCGTGCCCGTCATCACCATCGAGGATGAGTGGGATGACATCGACGACTTCGACCTGTCGGGAATCGAGAGGTTCTGCCGCCCGCCCGTGCTGTCCCCCAGGGGGCTGCGGGCGCCCAGCAAGGGCCCCCCCCGGCCGAGCCCCCGCCCGGAGCCGCCCGGGGCTCCCCCCGGGCCTGAGCCGCGCCCCGGGGCACAGCAGGCCCCGGTCTGCCCCGGGGACTCCGCTCCTGACACGGCCGCGGGCGAGCGCCCCGGGCAGGACTCACCTGCTGGGCTGGGTCTGGCCGAGGACAGGGCAGAGCATCGCCCAGGTGAGGGGCCGTCTGAAGGTACCAGAGAGCTGGAAAAAAATCCGCTTGTGTTCGCACTCAGAGGGTTGGTTTGTCGGGAATCAGAGAGCTCTGTGCTCGGGTCTGATGAGCCGCCATGGATTCCCTGTGGGTACCCCCAGCCTGGGAGGCTGCGGGGCTGGGAGCAGGGCAGGACTCTCCCACTGCAGAAGGAGCAGCTGTCTGTGGACTGGAGTTGCAACACTCCCCACGTGGCATCCCAAAAATGAGCAATAACCTACAAGGGTGTTAGGGGAAGAAAAATGCTTTTAAAATTCATACAGAAGAAACAAAGTCATCTTATGCCTAAATGAAATATTAAACCAAAAAAAGGAGTCTCTTTCCATTTAAAACAAACAAAAAAATGCACCACAAAAAAACTCCAGCCCTCAGTTACGACCACAAAGTCCCTGCCCGTCAGTCAGTGCTTCCTTGGCAGCCCTGTCCCACACACCTCTGTGTTAAATGCCTTACCTGCTGTGTTTTGAAACTGTCTGTTTTTAATGGGGGGGCAAAGGGAGCAGTAAACTTTGTCCTTTAACAGTCAGAAACTGTATCAAACGAGTGCTTTGAAATCTGGCTGTTGAGTTTTCCTCTCTTTTGTTTGTACCAGGCTGAGTTTACAGTATTACCCAACAGTATTAATCCACTTCTCTTGCAGCTGCTGGTGCTGAAGGAGGTGGGGCCCAGGACCCTCAGAGGGCTGAGAACAGCCCCCCAGGACTAGCCGAGCCTGAGCTCGAGCTGGAGGAGGATGACCTGGACATCATCCCTCCCTCCCCCGAGGAGGAGCTGCCTTCCTTCTCCCCCTCTGTACAAAGTGTCAGGTAAAGCAGAGTTCACTGGTAAAACCATCTGTCTGTGGGGTGATGGGAAAAGTACCAAGAAAGACCTGGAAGTCCTGCTTTTTAGAAAGGTACAGATTGAGTTTGTGTCCCTTTGCTGTCTGGCAGGTTCATGGTTGGCAGCTGTAATTAATGCTTTATCAAGTACTTATTTTGTGTCTGATGTTTTAGGTGGGTTTTGCTTCAGAAAAATTGGAGTTACTTTTCCTTTTGTAGCGGGAGGGATAAAATTACTGGAGCAAGAGTCTCCCTACAGGATGAGTGACAGACTGCTCAGCTCTTGGGTTCTCCCTGGACTTTCTGGAATTTATATTTTTTTGCACATCTTAAATCCTCTTGCTCTGTGGAAGTGCCCTGTTTTAATGTCTTTTTCTTTTGCACTTAGCAGTATTTTCAAAGCCTCTCCCCCTGGTGGCTCAGCTGGCAGCTCCAGGACCAGGCTGGGGAAGGTTCCCACAGCACAGCCTGGAGGTGGAGATGATCCCAGTGCAGGGGAGGCAGGTACACAAAATGTTTGGAATCTTATGCCTTGGAATTTGGGGATAGTTTGCAACTAATTATTCTCCTGTGTACCCTGTGTAATCCAAGAGCTTTAACTAACAGATGGAGAATTAACATTGATAGGTGGAGATTTGACATAGATAGATAGATAGATAGATAGATAGATAGATAGATAATTAACATGCTTAGATGGATAATAAAAGACAAGGGCAAAAAATATGTACATTCTGTGAGTTCCTGCACACAGAAACAGTTTCTTTATGCAAATGGAATGAAAAATATAGTGAAAGTAAATGATTTAGACTTACTGCAATGTGCTGTCCTCTGGGACAGGGGTATGATCTTGTTGCCTATTCTGACCGTAGTTTTTCTGTGACAGGGGAAGGTGTGCCTGTGGCCCAGCAGCTGCTCGGGGTCATGGAGGCCATCTGTGAGCTGGTGGATGCCATCCCACTGCAGGAGCTGCAGGCCCTGTCCTGTGCCAGGGCCCTGCTCCAGCACAGGGACCTCAGGTAGGCTGGCACAGCTCTGTGTGGAGCAGGGACCTGCCTGCAGGTGTCCCCAGCACACTGGAGAGTGAGGCAGGAGGGGGTTTAAAAGCTTAAAATTACTGACTGAAGGAAGGAAAAGTACCCCAAAGTGCTGCCAGTGTCAACAGTCCCAGTGTTCTGGCAGGTGGCAGGATGCAGTTCCACACCCAGTGTGAGGAAGGTGCTGGCACCAGGTGCCTCTGGAGAAGCAGGTGACGTGCTGTGACCTGCCAGGTGTCATCCTCAATTCTTGGAACCTCAGGCACCCAATTCATGTTCTCTCCCTGAGACTCTCACTGACTGCAGAGTGGTGATTTCTCTAATATCCCTGAACCTGTGGTCTTTCAGTATGATTATTACTGCCACAAGCCTGGAGCTCTACCTCCTGCATCATCTGAAGGCACAATACATAGATAAAGGACTGGGATTTTGGATTTTGATTTGCTTTTTCCTGTACTGGAATTATGGGCTTTTCTGAATGTTTTCAGTCAAACTAATTTATTTCCTTATTGCTGTAGTCAGACATGGTCTTTGGAAAGTACCTAAGACCATAATTTGGTAAAAGCATATTTTTACTCTAAGGATATTTTTGTCTAAGGATTTATTTTTTATCCTTTACCTCACCTAGATCTGTTCCCTGCTTTTTGGAATTCTTTTATGTCTGTAGAGAAGATGTCAGTATTTTGTCACTAGTTTGTTCTGGTGGTTTTCTCTCTTTCCTAGATTTGTTGAAATATTTTTCAGACACAGTGACTGGGAGCATGATGGAACCACCATATGTTACTGTTTAATAGCAGAGGGACAAAACTGTTTAATGAATGTTGTAGAACTTGGACTCATTGCTTGGGACTAAATATATGTTTTTTCCTTCTTTCATCCCTTTTCATCTCTCCCAGGAGAAAATTGCTGGCTAATTCTGTCAGGCTGAACCACAATGGCATAAACACCAGTCTTCCTAGCAGCTGGAAGGCTCCCATGGAGCAGGACTCTGGTGCCTGTCCTGGTGCTGCTCCAGGTTCTGGCCCAAGCTGGAGCTTCACTTCCGACAGAAACTCCCCCAAACCCACAAACCTCCCATCGGTGCTTTCTGTGCATTCCAGCAACTTTTCTGCCAAAACAAATCAAACCTTGGATACCTCCTGTGCTTCAAAGCAGAGTGTTGAGGAGATCACCTGCCCAGGAACTGCAGCACTGCCTTTTCCCAAGGGAAGTGGCAAGGACGGAGGTTCCCTCAGGCTCAACCTCCAGTCCGAGCTGTCCTGTGACAACAGCTGGGGCGAAAGTTTGGAAATGAGGAATGGGAACGTGCCCCTGAGCAGCACAGCCCTGAAAGCTCAGAGCACAGCCCCCACAGCCAGCCCTGCAGGGGACAGTTTGGGGACAAATGGTCCTGACTTTGACCTGGAGCACTTCGACATCGATGACTTCGATGAGGACTGGGAGGACTCGGTGGCTGTTTTGGCACCTGAGGTGTCGTCAACACCGTTGTACCAGCCCATCAGGGAAGGGCCTCCCACCAAATCCCTCTTGTCCAAGATCATGTCCAGAGCCAAAGGGTCTGCTGTGGGATCCAGTCCTGCTGCTCCAAAGTCAGGCTTCCTGATGGCAACAAAGAGCCGTCCAGGTAAATGTACTTGTGAGGATTATTGTCTTTCCCTTTTACAATTCTTACTTACTTCTTTTTAAATCTAAGGCCAAGTAACTGCTGCAGATCACATCAGTACCTTTTGTTTATGTGGACATTTCTTTTGGTTTGTTTTTGCAAAGTCATCATGGTTCTTTTTTCCTCCAAGTGATGCCAAACTTGAATATTCCCTTCCTGTACATATTTCAGGCTGCTGGAAGATGAAGCTGCTAAAATTGGAAATAAGAATGTTTCTGTCTTTTAATCAAATAATGATTCTGCAGTTGTTAATTCAGACCTGTACAATGAGTTTTTGCTATTTATGCAAGATGTTCCAAAACGGGCACTTGTGAAAGCAAACCCAATCCCTGTGGGGCACAGAGTGGGACAGTGGCATTTGGGGTTACTGTAGGAACAGGTTGGGCAAAGGGGAGGTGAAAATCAGAATCACAGAATGGTTTGGGGTAGAAGAGACCTTAAAAACCATCCAGTCCCAGCCCCTGCCATGGGCAGGGACACCTTTCACTAGACCACATTGCTCCAAGCTCTATCCAGTGGGGCCTTGGACACTCCCAGGGATGGGGCAGCCACAGCTCCTCTGGGCACGCTGTGCCAGGGCCTGCCCACCCTCACAGAGAAGGATTCCTTCCTAAACTTGGTCCTGTAACTTACTGTAAGTACATTTTTATGTCTCTCAGATCCAGCAGTTCATAACCCTGCACTGGAACGTTTCAGAGGTATGAAATTTTCCCATTCTGAAGAGATGATGAATGTGTTTCACAAAAAGTTTGGATTGCACTCCTTCCGGACAAACCAGCTGGAGGCCATCAACGCTGCCCTGCTGGGGGAGGATTGTTTCGTCCTCATGCCCACAGGTATGTGCCCCCACAGCATCCTGCTGGGCTGGGAGGGCACAGGGCACACACCTGCAGCTCCTTTTGCAAGGCCTGGGACAAGCTTCCCTCTTCCCCTGTGCCTTTGTGGAGGTGCTGCTGGAATTCTGCTCTGCAGGATTTCTGGAGTGTTGTTGCACTGGGGTATTTTGAGTCGGGATGGAATTTCTTCCGTAATAATTCACATGGTGACTTTTCCTTATCCTGCAGTATCACTTTGGGGCAGTCATTGGTAAAAGTTAATTGTTTCTGAAAGTGCTGTAAAATGGGAAGGAAATAGATCTCCAGACTGTCTCCTTTCCTCTTGATATCCAACCCTTGCTGTGTTCTGTCCCCCTTCCAGGAGGTGGGAAAAGCTTGTGCTACCAGTTGCCAGCCTGTGTCTCTGCTGGGGTCACAATCGTTATCTCTCCACTGAGGTCGCTGATCATCGATCAGGTTCAGAAGCTGAAGACTTTAGATGTAAGTTCTAGCAGCTTTATTGAGTGAAACTGCAGGTAACTGGATTAGAAATCTGAAATTTTACAGCAAATCTTGTGTCTCTTGGATATAAACTGCATAAATTGATTAGATGGACACTGTGAAAGGCACAGAAAATTGTCTGGGAAGAACTAAATTGGATGAATTTGAATATCTTGGCAGTGTAACTGCTGGATTTATTGCTCCTCCTGAGTGTTGAGTACTGGAGTTGGGTTTTCCAGAGCAGATGCTGATTCTGAGATCCTGAGAGTTGTATCGACACTTGAACAGGAGCTGCCTGGCCCTGGAGCAGGAATAAGCACTAACAGTCTCTGAGCTGGGGGGTTCTGGAGGTGCTAGACACCTCTGGGATAGTGATACCCAGAGTGAAGAAAAGCAGGTGCAGGAGATCACAGCCTGACTGCTTAGGAACTGGTGGTTCTTCTGTCCTGCATGTATTAAAACTCAATATATTTATTTTAATACAGATTGTTGCAACATACCTGACTGGTGACAGGACAGATGCTGATGCCTCGAAAATATACATGCAATTATCAAAGAAAGACCCTGTCATAAAGCTGCTGTATGTCACCCCTGAGAAGGTTTGTTCTTCATCTGAGTGGTAAAACCATGAGAGGTTGTGGGGAAACACTGGGCTTGGAGTAGGCTTCTGGAGAAAAAACTTGCTAAACAGTTTTTAGATAATGTTTAGGTAATTTTCAGTAAGACTGTACAACTGTAATTTTTATCAGCAGTTAGCCAAGTATGAGAACTGAGTATGTCTGTACAATCTAAATTCTTAGAAGAAAACCCCCATGCCATTCCCATTCAATATATCTTGCTTCATATTAGTGTTAATCACTGTCCAGCAGCTACTAAATCCAGGCTGCTCTGAATAGGATAATAGAGGAAAAATAGGGCACTGTCAGGGTAATAGAAGATTGTCAGAGATGCTTTGGAATTCATTATTTGCTTCCTTTTAAGTATGTTTTTGCACAAGAGAGGACTGGTCAGTGTGCTGATTATGTTTCTTTCCTGACATAAGTAATTTGAATTTATTGAAATTTCCTCAAATGAAGGACCTTGGGATAGGTGATCCCACAACCTCATGGGAATCCCACACCAGCTGCTCATTGAAGTGCAGCTGATTGACATCATCTCTCCCTTCAAGCTTTAGCTGTGCAGTCAGGATGAGCTTGGCAGCACAGGGCAGTTGTTTGTGTTCAGCCAGGCCAGGTGATGCTTTGCTGTTGGTTTGCTGTCCAATGCCATGGGTGGTGTGTCCCAGGTGTGTGCCAGCAGCCGACTGATGTCCGCCCTGGAGAACCTCTACGACAGGAAGCTCCTGGCGCGTTTTGTCATCGACGAGGCCCACTGTGTCAGCCAGGTGAAACCTTTTGTTTTCTGAAATGCCAAAAGGCTCACTTGGAGCATTTTACTCTGTTCCACTTAGCTTTTGTTTTCCAACCAGTGGGGCCACGATTTCCGACAAGACTACAAGCGCCTCAACATGCTGCGCAGGAAGTTCCACTCCGTGCCCATGATGGCTCTTACTGCCACTGCCAACCCCCGCGTGCAGAAGGACATCCAGAATCAGCTGGAGATGCTGAAACCACAAGTGTGAGTTGCTCAGCAGTTTCCTGAAACTGTTTGTGCTGCAGAAATTTTAAGTGGAAAACTTAGTGAAGTTAAAAAAAGTATCACAGGCCCATCAGAAATCCTTATGTAGCTATTCCTGATTAAATGCCAAGTATTAAAGTAAGAAATAAGAAACTTGCTATATGAAGGAAGCTGTTTAATGGAGCATAACTGCACCCATAAAGCTGATGAGCCCCATGAACTGTTGTGTTTTAGGTTTACAATGAGCTTCAACAGGCATAACTTGAAATATGATGTGTTGCCCAAGAAGCCAAAGAAGGTGGCAATGGATTGCTTGGAATGGATTAAAAAATATCACCCCCGTGAGTACTGAGCACCATGGAGCCTGCAGGCCTTTCCATGAACCACTTCTTAATGCAGGAACAGCTTTTATAATGCAGTAATAATGATATATTTACAGGAAGAGCAAGTTGGAGGCAAAGTGATGTTATTGATAATCAGATTTATGTGCATCCTGAAGTTAAGGGTTTGAGTTAAGATGGAAAAGTAAATTACGGTCATGTTTCTGAATAATCTTTGTGGAGCCTGCCAGAACTTAGCATCCATATCCATACTAGTGTAATTTTTTAATTGTGTTGGTCCAATAATCTGTAGTTCCCCTTGAAACTGTCTTCAGAGACTTGCATCCCTCTAGGCTCACTCTGAAGTCCTGCAGTTCCTGCTGCTGGAATTGGACACACTAAGCTTCCCTCAGAGGTTCTCCGAGAGAGAGCATCAAATAAACTTCTCTAGGTCTTGATTTACGTAGTTTTATTCATGTATTTTAAATCTTGAGATTGCACAGTATTGAGAAGGAAAATGTTTCCTGATTCCACCTCACCAAAACCCCCAAAAGATTGGGTAGGAAAAACTAACAAAACCATCTGATATTAATAAAATAAGTTGTGTAGTTAAGCAGTGATATGATTACTTTTATTCCTACAGGGACAGGTCAGCATCTGCTTGGCAAGTTTCACTGTTGAGCTCGTGGAAGGGGTTGAGACTGTATTGTAGCTGAAATTCCATGTTCCATCTGCTTGCAGATGACTCCGGAATAATCTACTGCCTGTCCCGGCACGAGTGTGACACCACAGCAGCCACCCTGCAGAAGGAGGGGCTGGCGGCCCTGGCCTACCACGCCGGCCTCACCGACTCCAACAGGGACCTCGTGCAGCAGAAGTGGGTTAATCAGGAGGGATGCCAGGTAAGGAAAATGGGGGGAAAGGGGAGAGAATTTGGGTGCTTTTATCGCTCTTGGCTGGGGAAGTGGAAGTTGGAGCAGCATTATCACCAAATGGGCTGCAGTATTGAATAACCAATCCCAGCAGACCTACTGGGGCACAGCAGCACCTTTTAATTGGGAATTTTATGACTAGAAGGCAGAAGGCTGTAGCACTGCACCAAGGTGTGCTGCTCCAGGAGGGAGGACCTGAGCCGTGCAGGGCTCCTGAAACAGCTGCTGGCACACTGCTGGACTGTACAGGGACTGGAATTTGGGGGTTTCCCTGTGTCTGGAGTAGCTCCTCTGATGGGAGAGATGGTGCTGTTTTGTACTCATCTTACAGGGTTCCAATTGGCATTCTGGGTTCCAGGTTTGCTAACCATGGCCACCTGTCTGGTCTCATTGCAGAGCTGCAGGAATAGCTTCCATAATGGGTGTGTAGGACCTTGTGATCTCCTTTCAGGTGATCTGTGCAACGATTGCTTTTGGAATGGGCATCGACAAACCCGACGTGCGCTACGTTATCCACGCGTCCCTTCCCAAATCCATCGAGGGATACTACCAGGAGTCTGGCAGAGCGGGGCGGGATGGGGAGGTGTCTCACTGCCTGCTCTTCTACAGCTACAGCGACGTGACCAGGCTGAGAAGGCTCATCCTCAGTGAGTTCTCTTGGAACTTGGAGGTGATACTAAAGCAGTCACTTTGTTGCTGGTCTCTGTTCCATTCAGTGTTTGTTACTTGTCCTTGGCAAGTGCAATGGATAGTTAAGTTTTGCAAAGAGGGGAGAACTGGGCCCTTTTCCCTGGGTGGTTTTCTGTCAGGATTTTAGTCAAAACCTCTTTGCTTTATAGAATCATGGAATTGTTAAGGTTGGAAAAGACCTCTGAGATTATCTAGTCCCACTGTCAGCCCAGCCCCAACCTCATATTCACTACTAAACCATGTCTTCAAGTACCATGTCCACATGTTTTTTGAACACTTCCAGGGATGGAGACTCCACCACTGCTCTGGGACAGTTTGTGCCAGGGCTGGACAACCCTTTCCATGAAGAAATTTTTCCTAATATCTAATCTAAACCTCTCCTGGTGCAATCTGAGGCCATTATCTCTCACCCTGTCATACATATCCTTCTCTTGACTCTTGTCATTCCAGGCTCATTTCCCTTCTCCATTTTCTAAAACTTCAGAGATAAAATCTGGTCAGTTTTGTACTAACCTCATCTTTTTTTAAGCAAAACCAGTATCGTGTCTTGTCTGACGGCATATAAAGACCCAGCTCTAATGAATCCAGCTGAATTAACTGTGTTTCAGTGGAGAAGGATGGGAACAGCCACACGAGGCAGACGCACTTCAACAACCTGTACAGCATGGTGCACTACTGCGAGAACGTCGTCGAGTGCCGCCGCATCCAGCTGCTCGCCTACTTCGGGGAGACCAACTTCAACCCCACCTTCTGCAAAGACCACCCAGAAGTGATTTGTGACAACTGCAGCAGAAAGAAGGTAAACCCCATGGATTTTATTTGTAGTGCTGTCAAACCGATTTTGTGTTTAGCTGCATTAAAAATGGTTGCACAACCTTTGGGAAGGCAAATGGGAAAAAGGTATAAATGTCCTGTAGTTTTGTGGTGCTCCCAGTTATTTCCAGGGTTTAACCTAGAGCAGAATTATAGACTGGCCATCAACTTTTGATGCTCCTTTCCCAGTCAGAGGTGCAAAGATAATCCTTAATGTCAGTTTTCTTGGCTGCAGGGCTTGTGGGAGGCAGGAGCTAATATCAGATCCACTGGAGTGGCTGTGGGGAAATCCCTTCACTGCTTGTTCTGATGTTTTCAGGGCAGCTTTGTCCTGCCAGAGCAGCATGAGTGCCACATCAGGTGTGCACTGCTGGAGGTGGCCCAGAGATCTGGGGATATGCATCAAGTATTGAAGCAAACTTAGTGGCATGAGCAGAGCAGAAGGGAAGGCAGCTGTGAAAGGAGACAGGGAAGGGTTCCTGATCTGTTTTGTACCTGTGGATGTTGCTTTTCAGCCCTGTGTTTGAAGCATTGCCTTACATAGCTGTAATTGGAACCAAATTTGATCAGAATAATGCATGTTCAGTCCATTTTTCTCATTTTAATGCATATTGGAAGTGTAAATTCTGGGTCATGGCAGCAGGATAATTACAGGAATGCTTTCCAAAGGATTCACCTCGATTCCCAGAGTTCATCCAGGAACTTTGCAGCACCTCACTGTATACAAAAAACACAATGGAGATTATATTCAGTCAGTTGGACTGTTACTGCATTTTCCAGGGTGTTGTGAAATCCAGAATCCCTGTGACTGTATCACTGTAGGTTACTAACTAGAAAATCACCCTTTCTCTGTTTGGAACAAACTGAGCTCACGGCTGGGAAAAGCTCAGTAATGAAAACAGGTTGTCAGTAACAACTTGCATTAGAGCAGAAACACATAATGACATTTCCTAATCAAGTCTGATTTAATAGGATTATAAATCAAGGAATGTGACAGAGGATGTGAAGAACATCGTGCGGTTCGTACGAGAGCACTGTGGGCAGGTGGGACGGATGAATGGCAGGAGGAACCTGGGCTCGGGCAGGTACACCCTGAACATGATGGTGGACATTTTCTTAGGTGAGTCTGCTCTTCCAGAAACACCTGAATAACTGGGTGCACCAACCCCTGACCAGGAATCAGGAGGGCTGTGCAATGCCAGCAGGGCTCTAAAAGCACATGCTTTTTGCAAAATTAATCTTCCCAGGAATCTCTTCATGGTAAATGATTCAAAATAAATGAAACTGAAGATTTAATCCATTTCAGGTTGCTATAGTGATAATATTAGTTTTCTGGAGCTCAAAGGCTTTTTTAATGTGAATAGACTGTGGAATTCCCTTGGGAATCTCCCACAGGTCTGTAAAGGCACACATACGTGGGCTGTCTGATCACAGGCTCATCCTGTGGTTTCTGTTGCACAGGTTCAACGAGTGCCAAGATTCAGTCTGGAATATTTGGGAAGGGAGCTGCCTATTCCAGGCATAATGCTGAAAGGCTGTTTAGAAAACTGGTCCTGGACAAGATCCTGGATGAAGATTTGTACATCACAGCCAATGACCAGGCAGTGGCATATGTGATTCTGGGAGAGAAAGCTCAGGCTGTGCTGGATGGGTCACTACAGGTGTGTAACTGTTTATTTAGTGTCTTGAGGGAATCGATTTAAGGAATGTGCTGCAGTTTTCCTCTGGCATATGCCCTTGGGTAGCTGAAAGAGTTTGCCTCCAGCTGAAGGGCAGGAACAGAATCCAACATGTATGATTCCTAATCCAGTATCCCAACAATGTTATGGGGCAAAAGGTGAGTTTGAGAGGCTTGGAGCAGTTTAAATCTTTCACTTCTCCCCCACCCCCATCTGGACAATGGAGGAAAGTTCAGACCCCTACAAAAGGCTGGTTAAAAAGGAAAGGACCAGCACTCCCTTCTGGATTTTTCTGCTCTATTTTTCCCAGTCATTGGTGAGCTCTGATGGAAGATGCACTTCAAGAAGGCCATGGAACAGTCCCAGATTTCTTGAGGCAATGCTTCATCATTAGTGCTGGGTTTGGCGCAGAGTAGAGCCCTCAGCATTACTCCAGTAACCTGTTTGAAGCCAGCTGTGAACTGGGCTCTCAGGAGTTTTTTCCTCTGTTTAAACTCTGCCAGTTCTTTGTAGGAGAAACATGGGGGTGAATGAGTAGCCTGTAAAAATTCATTTTGAAAGCATATACTGGATAAATAGCTTTTTTTGGTCCATCAAGAGATACTTTCTTTTCTTTGCTCTGTTTCTGTGTTATCAATCAACCTCTGCAGGAACTCCTTGACAGGGGTTACCGATGGCTCCTTTTAACAGGTGGAGTTCCATGAGACAGAGAGCGCCAGTGCCATCAGAAAGCAAAGGGCTTCCATGGCAAAGATGTCCCAGCGAGAAGAGGTGGTTAAACAGTGCCTGAGTGAACTCACAGACACGTGCAAAACACTGGGCAAAGTCTTTGATGTGCATTATTTCAATATTTTCAGTACCTCCACCCTAAAGAAAATAGCAGGTAAGGTCAGGTTGCTAAGAAGTCCTTCAGGGCTTCTGCACAGAAAGGAATTAATTTCATCCAGGATCTCTTTATAAGAAGTTACTTTTTTGACATGTCTAAAGGGTACTTTGTTACATTGCAGAAACCCTGTCCTCTGATGTGGAGGTTTTGCTGCAGATCGATGGTGTCACTGAAGACAAACTGGAGAAATATGGTGCAGAAATAATTAAAGTGATGGATAAGTACTCGGAACGCTCCATCCCAGGTGCAGTGTGCTTTGTACCTCAGCATGTGCTGGCCTGTGCAGTGCCCTTCTCTCCTCCAGCTGATGCTTGATTCAAAAGTTACCTTGTTTTAATCACAAATAACTAACTCTTACAGGAATTACAAAAGGGAGCAATCCCACACTTTCAGAACATACCAAGGTCTTTGTTGCCTTCCCACTAAATTCAGTGTATCTGAAAGAGTTGGGATGAGGGCAGTGCAGAGAAGGTGTGGAACAGCCAAGACAGATGTTTTGATGCCATCAGTGTGTTCTGGGGACAGTCTGACTGGCCCAGGTGATACTTTGATTGAATGGGTTTTACCTCTCTCTGCAGAAGATGCTGCCGGCCCAGGAGCCGAGAGAGGCACAGGGAGCACCGGCACTCCTGGGAGCGATGGAGAAGGGGAAGATGCACGGACAACCTCCAGCTATTTTGGCAATAATGCAAACCAGAGGAGGAAAAGGAAACGGCCAGCCAACTCCAGAGACTGCAAGAGGAAAAAGACAAGTGCTGGTGGCAGCCAGCAGTTCCAGCCCAGAGGGTACGTCCCTGTGGGGTCACTTGTCACTTCTCTTTGCCCAGATCAGCATGATGATGATCCCAGAATTGCAGTCACCCCACTGCAGTTACTTAAGTATGGACTTAAGCAATGGTGCTAAAATGATCCAGTGCCTGGTAACAGCTGCTCCACTTGCTTTTCTGCATTTTTGGTTTAAAAAGCTGATGAGGAAGGATATTTAACAGTTCTCCTCGCACTTGAGTGCCACAAGCTAAGCAGAGACACCTAATTTCAGTGTGCTGCTGTAGCTAGCATTTGCAGGCTGACTGGATTCCTTGCTTGGAATCATAAAGAGGTCTTAAAACTTGGAAGATTTCATGGAATATTTGAACTTCAGCCCCTAGTTAATTCAAATTCTCACTCTGGTTGTGCCACACAAGGCAACACATGCATCTAGTGTTGGCTGGTCTTGTCTTCTAGGGCAGATCCACCTCTTCCCAAGGATTTCCCTGTCCCTGCCCCATTTTTCCTCATTTCCTATGCTCCTTTTTTGTTGTAGCAAATGGCCATTCCCAGCTCAGCAGGTTTTGCTCCATGCTTTGCACCTTCCATCTACTGAAATATTTGTCATTGACTGCTGTAAAGTGTCACTTGCTGTTGGTGCTCTAATTGGGTTAATTGGAGTTGGGTTGGCTCAGCATTCCCTGTCCAGGGCTGCTGCTCACCCTTGGGCACATCCCAGAGCAAAACCTGCACTCACTTTGCATTTCAGAGGTAGTTTTACAGCCATGTATATTAAAAAAGAAAAATATTATAAAATGAACACACAGTCTGTACAAAACAGTGGTGCCTGTGTGGTGCAGCCTGGGGCAGGGGCGGGGCAGGTGCCACTCTGTGTCACACACACCTTCTCTCTGGTTTTTCAGTGGCTACAGCAGGTACAGAAGGACCAAGAAGACTCAGAGCTCAAGGGCTGTGGCTTCCTCCAACCCCAGCTCCACATGCCGCAGTGTCAGTGCCATGCAGGGAGCTGCTGTGAGGCTGGGCATGATGGCACTGCCCAAACCCAAATCCAGGAACTTCCTCCAGCCTTCGTATTCCGTACTGTAACTGGGAAACGCAATTACTGGGTGACAGCAAGTCCCCAGGAGGGAATCACTGTTTATTAAATTTTTGTTTCATTTGCTGCTGAACCTTCTGGGGACTTATGTGTTTGTCAACTACAAAAAGCTCACTTTAAATAAATATTTTTTTAAGTGATAAAGTTTATTTGGGCCTTTCTTTCTACCATAAGAGACTTCTGGTTCTAGAAACCCTCGCCTTTTGCTGACACTCCTCTCCTTTGCAGCCACCTCGGGGTCATGCCTGGGACCACAAACCCCTGTGAGTCCCCGAGCTGTGGCTGCCTCTGTCCTCCTCCCTTGCTCCTTCCTGCCCCAGTGCTCCAGAGCGAGGCTGCTCCTTTGGAAACAGCAGGTTGGGAAAGGAAAGGTAAGGAATGTTTTTGAGTTTCCTCTTTGATTTCTCAGATCCTGGAGCTGGGAGGGCCCAGCCCTGGCTGTGTTTTTTCAGTTATTATTTAAAATAACCACAACCTGGGATCGTGTCACTGCCAGAGCCAGGAGTGCTGGAGCTGCCCACGGCTCTGTGTCCTGCCTTGCCCAGGAGGGCTGTGAGAGGCAGCTGTTTGTGTGTGTGTTCGCTGAGCAGCTGCCAGGGCAGGGCAGGGCTGTTCCCTTGCATGGCTGGAGCTGAGGATTTCATCCGCTATTTCTGAGCAACGAGTCAGAATGGTTGGTGTTGGGAAGGATCTTAAAGCTCATCCCCTCCCACCCCTGCCATGGGCAGGGACACCTCCCACCAGCCCAGGTTGCTCCAGGCCCCGTCCAACCTGGCCTGGGACACTCCCAGGGATGGGGCAGCCACAGCTCCTCTGGGCACCTGTGCCAGGGCCTGCCCACCCTCCCGGGGTAGGATTCCCTCCCCTGTCCCCCCTGCCGGGCCGGGCCGGGCGGTGCCGCGGGCGGGAAAGCGCCGAGGGCGGGCCGGGCCGCGCGGGAAGGAAGGGCCGCTCCGCCCCCGCCCGCCATGGCGCTGCCCCAGCACGGGCCCGAGGAGCCGGCACCGCACACCCGGCAGCACCTGCAGGTCCGGGACCGCCGGGGCTGGGGGGAGAGGCCGAGGGTGTCAGGAGAGCGGCCGGGAGCCACCGGGGCTGCGGGGAAGGGGGACCGAGGGGCCGGGCCGGGAGGAGCGGGGACCGGGAGAGGCGCTTTGGGAGCGCAGCGGGACCGCGGGAACTGCGGAGCGCAGCGGGACAGCGGGGCTGTGGGGCTGGGGAGACAGAACGGGGAACGCAGCGGGGCTGTGGGGCTGTGGAGAGGGCGCGGGAGGCACCGGTGCTGTGACGGGAGGTGACCCGGAGGGACCGGGGAGGCCGCGGTGGTGCCCGGGCTTGAGGGGATGGAACCGGGAGCGCCCCGGGTCTGACAGGAGGGGGACCGGGGGCGGTCGGGGCTCGGGGCCGGGGGCCGGTCGGGGTCGGTCAGTGCCGGGGCCAATCGGGGCTCATTGCCCGGCGTCGGGGTCGGGCCTGGGGTCGGTCAGTGCCGGCGTCGGTCAGTGCCGGGGCCGGTCGGGGTCGGGCTCGTCCCTGCCGCGATCCCCGCCCAGCCCCGTTCCTTGCCCCGCGCAGGAGCCCAGCCCGGTGGGCCCGGCCGAGCCTCCTCCGAGCGCGGCCCCGGGCCCGGCGCGGCAGCTGCGGGTGGTGCTGTCACCGCTGCGGCAGAAGCGGCCGCAGAGCCCCGCGGGGCCGCTCGCCCCGGCCGGCAAGAGGCCGTGCCCGCAGCCAGGGTCGGCCCCCGGGCCCGGCCCCGCGGCCCGCGGCCAGGACGTGCTGGGGGATGCGGACAGCGACGGCAGCGACGGCAGCGACAGGGGGGACGCGGCCGCGGTGAGTGCCGGGACCCCGGCGGTATCTTAATGAAACTCGTGTGTTATCTCTGCGTGTAGTTTTTCCCCCTTTTGTAACCTCTGGCTGGCAGTATGTGACTTCATTTCACCCTTTCACAACGTCTGAGGGATGGACAAAATGCTCAGAGTATGTAGTTTTGGGCACTGCGGTATAAAAAGGACATTATGCTTATTTTTTAAACTTAGCAAGTTCACCTTCCCTACAAGAGACAAAAATTATCTGAGTTCCATTTATGCGCAGTGTTTGCTGTAAGACTGAAGTTTTAAGTTCTTTATTGAGTCTTTTCATTATTTTCAGTCTAACAAAAAATTGATGAACTGTTCTTTTCACAGAATTAATGCCAAAGTAAGTGTTATAAAGCAAACATTACCTGTATGAACAAGTTCTGGTGTCGATACGTGATCACCCCAATTTGTATGGGCTTATGTTTGTTATAAATACATCAAACCACTTTAATTTAATGATCAGTGTAGAGACTCAGAGCTTAGGACCTCTCTTGCAGCCATGTAGCAGTACAGTGGAGGGTAACTGGCTTTTCTTTCTGTAGGATGGACACTCCCACCTATCAGCCTACGAAAGGAAAAGGCTAAAGAACATTACAGAAAATGCTAAATTCTTTGCTTCTCTAGAGCTGCACAAGGTTCGTATAGAGTCTAAATAGCACCAAAGTGCTCTTTCTAACTGTTCATAATTGCACCGTCATCCCTCCTGGTGTGAAACCCTTCCCTCGCTGGGGCAAGTGTGTGAACAAACTCATGAAAATCACAGAATCCTGGAGTGGTTAAGTTGGAAGAGACTCAATAGCTCATCTCATTCCAGCCTCTGCCATGGGTAGGGACACCTTCCACTGTCCCAGGTTGCTCCAAGCCCTGTCCAACCTGGCCTTGGACACTGCCAGGGATGGGGCAGCCACAGCTTCTCTCTTTCTTCTTATAAATAATTGCAATAGAGTTCATTGCAGCATTGAGGAAATTCTATCTTTCACAGGTTAATCCTTTATGCTTGTTATATATATAATTAATCTTTTCTCTTTAAGTCAGCTGCAAGACTTAATGAAATTGCAACCAAAAGACAACCACATGCCACCAGAAGGTAAAATAACAGTAGATGAGATTTATACTCTTGACCCCTTTTTGTGGGATGAAAAATGTTGGGGAAAGGTGTGGGGGAAAAAGAGAGGGAGAACCAGGTGCAAGGGAGAAGGTAACCAGTTAGTGTAGAAGACATGTGGCAGTGCCAAACCAGTGCCAGGCCAAGCAGAAAATGAGCTGAAGATCAAATAGAGAATAATCTGGATAGTGGGAGCAGGTGGGAAAGGACAGCTTGGTGGGTGGGTGGGTGATGGGACAGATAGTAAATGAAAAGGGCTGGGAAGCGAAGCGACAGTGGTGGGATGTGTTACAAGGAAAATAAAGGTGCAGGTCATGTGTGTGCATTGCAAAGTGCTTGTGCTTGTTCCTCACCATCCCTGGGGGAAAAGGAACCAGATCCCTCCTGCAGTGGGCCAGGAGGGGCTGGATGTCAGTCTGTGTCCCAGCTGTCCCCTTGAGTCTGTCCCTGAGTGCAGCGACTCGGGCTCTGTGTCTGAAGCGTTCCCATCATTCCAGATCCAAGCCCAAGAAGGTGGAGGAGGAACTGGCCCCTCGGCGGTCCATGCGCCTGCTGCGGGTGGAGCCATCGGGGCTCCCGGCGCCAGAGATGCCTGCCCAGCCAGGACCAGAGGGATATGTGAGTGGGGAAAGGCTGGAGGGGGGGGGTGTGTGGGCACAGCAGCTCTGGAACACCCGTGCTGGTGATGCTGATGGTGGCACTGGGCTTTGCTGGGCGTGTAAACCCTGACACGTGTTGGAGGTGGTGGCACAGGGACAGCAATGAAGGATCAGCTCTGTCACCCCCCACAGCCTCTCTACAAGCCTGGCAATGCCCTGGGGCTCAGCCTGGTGGCACAGTGTAGTTTGGGATACACAAAAGGGTCCTGAGGCAAAACATTCCACATCAACAGCCCGTGGAGTTGAGCAGCCTAAATTCAAAGGTTTATTACTCTGCTTTTTGATTCATTTTAACTTTTGATGTGGTTTATTTTCCTTTGAAATATTTACCACCTTTTGAAGCAGTGACAGAGCAACAAGTAAAAGTTATGTTGCTCTAAAAGATGACAATTGAAATTTTCCATAGAGCTGTAGAATAGAGTTGAATCTGTCATACAAGTCTTGGAGTATCAGGAAAGCAAAAAGCCCAGGGAGGCAGTTTTTCTGTGCTCAGTGATTTTCCCATTATCTTTTTAATAGATTTTTATATCAATTTTCTCCTCTTTATTGCCCGTCTTTTTGTAGATGTGTTCTTAGAGTGTCTGGTGTGGGACAAGTACTGGTTCATCCTGTTTGTGGTTTTAGTTTGCTTGAGTTACAAAATTGTCAATGTTGTTCCAGCCTCAGGTTCCACCTGGACCTGTGCCCATGGTTCCAGAGGAGCAGGTGGAGGACAGTAAATGGACAGAGGCCTTACTGAGCACGTGGATGAGGATAAGTGAGGTACTATTAGGTATAATTAGTTATTTTTTTATAAAGTCATTTAGCTTGGACTGTGGTTCTGATCAGTATCTCCCTTCTGTCTGTAGCTGAAAGTGGATGACGCCGACAGATGCACACCTGACATAGAGAGGTAACGTGGAAACAGCAGCTAAAACTGGGTGTTGTCCAGTTCCCGTCCCTTCTCTAATTAGGGTTTTGGTGATCTTTGGTGGTTGTGGTTCTCCAGGTACCAGGAGAGCCTGAGCAGCATGGTGCTGAGCCAGGAGAACGTCAGGAAGGTGGTGAAATCGCGCGTGTGTTCCATGGCCATCCACCCTTCCGAAAGCACCATCCTCGTGGCAGCTGGAGACAAGTGGGGGCACATTGGCCTCTGGAATGTGGTGAGTGGTTGGTGTGCTCCTCACCTGCATAGGTGTGTGGTACAGGATGGGTGTAGGTGGGGCACAGCCTGGCATGGCATTTCCTCAGGCTCCTGAGGAATTTTGGGCTTTCCCCATTCTTAGGGATAACACCAGGGTGGCTGTTAAATTGGGCCTCGACAGAATGGCCTGAAAAGTCAGTCTAGTCCCTGGTGAGCCCAGGTGTAATCACAGAATCCCAGAATGGTTTGAGTTGGGAGGGACCTTAAAGCTCTTCCCATTCCACCCCCTGCCATGGGCCGGGACACCTTCCACTGGCCCAGGGTGCTCCAAGCCCCATCCAACCCTGCCTTGAACACTTCAGAGATGGGACAGCCACAGCTTTTCTGGGCAACCTGTGCCAGGGCCTCACCACCTTCCTAGGAAGAATTTCATCCCAACATCCCATGTAACCCTGCCCTCTGGCAGTGAGAAGCCATTCCCCCTTGTCCTGTCCCTCCAGGCCCTTGTCCAAAGTCCCTCCCCAGCTCTCCTGGAGCCCCTTTAGGGTTTTGGTTTCTTTTAAAATAACGGAGCTTCAATGATGCCAGAGTTACAAGAGAAGATGTAGGAGATGCTGCTTTCATTCATTTTGGGTCACTGTAAATCAGCCTGAGCTCTCAGTAACAGCACTGAAAGAGCACTGAAATTGCAGCAGGAAGTTGCAGCTTTCCCAAATTTGGGAGCAGAAACAGCCTCACTGCATGTCACCTGTGCTGTTGTGTCCACACATTGAGCACCCTCTGCCTCCTCCAAAAACCAGATCCTTAACTTTGAAAGCTGCAGTAACTAATAGAAATAACTACATTGATCACCTGTGCCCATGGAATCTCTGTTGTTTTGCAGAGCTGTGGGTCTGAGGAAGGAGCCCACATCTTCATCCCCCACAATCTCCAGGTCAGCTGCATGCACTTCTCTCCCTGCAACCCTGCCCACCTGCTGTCCCTCAGCCCCGACACTCTGCGCTGTGGGGATGTCACCAGGGCTGTCTTTGACGAGGTGAGTGAGTGCTGCCTCCTTGGGCACCTCTCCAGGGCACTGCACAGGTTTAGTCTGCCTGTACCAAGCCATTATTTGGTCTTTGTATTGGCAAAACAGGTTCAAGGTTCTGTGTGCACAAGAATTAACCTTTAATTAGCATCACAAAAAGAGGGAGATGTTTTCTACTCACCAAAACCCAGCAACAGCCCAGGTTTTCCCAGCTTACTTCTGCAGAGACAGCTGCAATTACTGAGTTTAATTTCCTCTTCCCATACTTGGCAATGTGTGTCTCTTCTCAAGGCATTTTCTTTGAACAGTGACAGAGTGATTGGGAGAACTGTCTTACAAAAAAAAAAAAACCACCCAAAAGAGCTGTGTAAAACAACATAACCCACGAGCTGCCTTTGCTTTTCTCAGCCTTCAAGAGACAGAAGGCTCTGTCTGTGCAGCTTCTCTGGAGCTGGGTGTGCTGGGTTCTGACAGGCACAGCTGCATTGATCAGCTCCAGCACTGGGAAGGAACAACCTACTACAGCTTAAAGCTTTTTATCCCCCCAGCCCTTGCAGACACCGTGATTTTGGCAGGGCTGCAAGCAGGCAGTTGTTGGGGCAGGAAGAGATAGGAGGTCATTATTTGAGGAAATGCTTGCAAGATGTCTTGTGAGGTCAGGGAATCAAAACTGCTCAGTTTACCTTGTGCCAAGTTACCCAGCCTGGTAATACCTGTAGGAGTTTCAGTGCTGTTGGAATGAGCACAGCTGCACTCCCAGAGAGCTGAGCCACGAAGTATTCCTGCAGCACCATTGTGCTTCTGCTAATTAGTGGTGTGAAAGCATCTCTAGGGATAGAATGGGGTGACGTCCTGAGTCTGATCTAGCAAATTACAGGGAGCCAGGTTCACATTTCTGCACCTGATTCAAGGTTTGTGCAGCACTGGAAAAGGGAAAGGTATCCTTAATCCTTGCTCAGCGTGTGCTCAAGGCCAACAGCCCTTTGATTGCTGGAACCCAGAGGGGACTGCCTTGTAGGAGCTCTAACGGAATTTGGAGTGTGCTGTTGCTGGCCTGGTTTGGATGGTTAATTAGCTCCTAGTTATTTCCCCTTGGAAAGCATACCTGTTTCATGGAAGGGTTAAGGGTTAGCTGCATGGCTGGGTGAGGCTGGAGAGCTCCCAGCAGACAGGCTTCAGTGGCATTTTCAGTGAATTTGAAAGGGAAAGGATGAAACCCAAAGCCCAGGGAGGGTTTGGGTGTTGGGAACAGCTCGGTGTGTTTCGTTGTGTAGTTCTGGTACCATTTGACTTTCTCTGTGCTCAGATCTGCAGGAGTGAGGAAAACTTCTCTTCCTTTGACTTCCTGGAGGACAATGCCTGCACTGCCATCGTGGGACAGTGGGACGGGGCCGTGGCTGTCGTGGACAGGCGGACCCCAGGGGTGTCGCCAGAGCTCTCTGCAGACATTGGCTTCAGGAGGACACGGACAGTCCACGTGCACCCCGTGAACAAACAGTATTTCCTGGCTGCTGGCTTAGTGTATGTAGCTCAAATTGAATTGGTTACTCTGTTTTCAGTGGTCTGTCTATCTGGGCTCTGGAGTGGGCTCTGAAGGGCCAGGAGGGCAGGTGAGCTGGGGATTAGCAGTTTGTCAGCCTCAGTGTTCCTCAAAGCTGTCTCGTTTTTAGAAAACAAGTTTTCAGTCCGTAGGAGGATTTAAAGTGGGATTTGCTTTGACTTCTCTTCACCTTTTGGAAGTGGGGACAGATGGGCCCTGGTAGGCTTTGGCAAACAGAGGGACTTGAATGAGGGGCTGGTTGGGGTGGGTTTGGTGCTCCCCAAATCCCTTGGAGCCACTGTTTGGCTGAATATTGAAACTCTGAACCAGCTCGTGGACAGCCTGCTGTGACTCTGGATGTCTCTTGGTAAATGAAGGCTGATTACTGAGATGTTCCCTGTGAGTGTGTGGTTCTGTTGCAGAGACGTTTGTGTTTTCGACGTGCGGTACCTGAAGCCCAAGGGGAATGAGCCTGTGAGCTCCCTCACAGGCCACACCAAAAGTGTGGCCTCAGCCTATTTCTCACCTGTCACTGGGAGCAGGGTGGTCACAGTGTGTGCTGATGACAGGCTCAGGTAAGGCTCTGCAAGGAAGGATCTTCATGCAAAATACCAACTACAGGGTTTTTATCATAGTCACCAATATTACTTTTACCTCTGTGTGGTACCTGTCACTGAGAACCTTCTGTCAAAGGTTTATTTGCATTAACATTTTTAATGTAGTTTTTAATTTTTTTTTGTTTGGTTGTAATTTTTCTAATTCTCATTTTTCTGAAGGATATTTAACAGAGAGCAGTGAAATACACAGGTACTGTTAATGTTTAAAAAACAACCAGAAAAACCCCAAACAAAACCATGAAATCAACCAAGCAAAAGCAGCCAAAACCTGCCTTATGAACATGAATGCAGTGCTCAGAAATTTGTTTATATTTAGCTGCTGGCACTTGAAATTATGATAATATCAGCTTTTTACTAAGTACCCTACCATTTAATAATTTAAGCTGCTGTGAGTTGCATATATTGGAGTTTTTTGTTTCTCATTTGTGGTTTTGTGACCGTAATTTAGGTAATTGCCTGCTGTAGTTTGACCTTGGCAGCATTTTTGCCCCATGGAGTGGGATTCCCCAAAGTTCATGGGGGTGAAGGAGAGTGAGTGGGGTGCTGGGTTTGGCCTATCCAGCCTCTCCAGCAGCTCTCAGAAAGGGTGGGCTCAGTTCAGCTCAGAGCAAATCTAATTCACAAAGCACATCAGTAATTGCAGTTGAGATGTTGGTGCCTGTGGCCCAGCTGGGTGTCTGTGCTGCTCCCGGGTCTGGCTGGAGCTGATCCTGGTTGTCTTTTTAGCATGTGCACATTGTATTAAGGTGCTATTTGTGTTCCAGGGTCTACAACACCACGTCCTTGTCATCGACCATCACAGTCCTGAGCACCATCAGGTGAGGAGAGCAAACTTGGGCCGAGGTGTGGCCTCTCCCTGCGGGCCTGGAGGGCCAGGACAAGGAGCAGTGACTTCCCACTGCCAGAGGGCAGGATTATGTGGGATACTGGGGAGAAATTCTTCCCTGTGAGGGTGAGCAGGCCCTGGCACAGGTGCCCAGAGAAGCTGTGGCTGCCCCATCCCTGGGAGTGTCCAAGGCCAGGCTGGATGGGGTTTGGAGCAGTGTGGTTTAGTGAACGGTGTCCCTGCCTGTGGCAGTGGGTGGAGTGAGATGAGCTTCATGGTGCCTTCCAACCCAACCCGTTCTGGGATTCTTGTCCCATCCTGCCTATCCCAGAACAGGGGTCCACTGCAGAGATCTGAGCAGGGTTTAGTAGGTGAGGGAGCAGGTAGGACATAAAGGATGATTTAAAATCCTGGATTCAGTGGAGGAACGTTTCTCTCTCTCCTCCTTCCCCTGCAGACACAACTGTAACACAGGGCGCTGGCTGAGCCGCTTCAGGGCCATCTGGGACCCCAAGCAGGAGCACTGCTTCGTGGTGGGCAGCATGGCACAGCCCAGGCAGATCAGCATCTTCCGGGACAGTGGTGAGTTGCTGCACTCCTTCCACAGCGTGGACTGCCTGAGCTCCGTGTGCTCCATCAACGTGGTGCACCCCAGGCAGAGCATCCTGGTCGGGGGCAACTCCAGCGGGCGCCTCCACGTGTTCAAGGAGTAGAAGTGCCTCAGATAGATCCTTTTTGCATTAACTTTCTCTATTCCTTATTAAGCAGTTCCGAAGCTGACTGTTATTTCTCAGGACAGAAGTGTATTTTAAAAGCCTTAAATAAATTCTTTAAACTACTTTTGGGCATTTGTGTCTTCAATGGAAATAAATCCTGCTTGGACATTTGTACCAAAACAGATTTTTTTCCCCAAAGTAATTAAAAAAGAAAACACATGGGATCAGCACTTGGACCGTGGATGAGGAACTTCTTAATGATTTCCATGAGAAGCTGGAGTGTTGGTGTGCTCTGTCCATCAGCTATGAAGTGTTCAGTGTCTGTGTCTTCAGCAGGATTTGTGCCTCGAGCTGTCTAAGGTGTAACTAAACCTTCCTGAGGCTGGAGGGAGCTCTCAGTGTGAGTGGGTGCCACAGGGCACCAGAGCCAGGGAGATGGAGCCTCTGTGCCCATGGACCCATCACAGGCTGTGCCATATTCCACTAAAACAGCTCTGGCATCATCCAAGGAGTCCAACTGTCCCCCAGCGCTGCCAAGGCCACCACTACCCCTTGTCTCCCAAGTGCCACGTCCATGTGTCTGTAAAAGCCCCCTAAGGATGGGGACTTCACCCCTGCCCTGGGCAGCTGTGTCAGAGCTCGACAGACCTTTCCAGGAAGGATCTTTCCCAGTATCCAACCTAAAACTTCCCCGGCACAACTCGAGGCTGTTCCCTCTCCCCCTGTCCGTGTTCCTGGAGCAGAGCCCGACCCCCCCCCCCCCCAGCTCCCCCCTCCTGGTAGGGATTGCAGAGTCAGAAGGTGCCCCCTGAGCCTCCTTTGCTCCAGGCTGAGCCCCCCCAGCTCCCTCAGCTGCTCCAGCCCCTTCCCAGCTCCGCTCCCTTCTCTGGGCACACTCTATGCCTTGTCGTGAGTGGCCCAAAATTCCAGGTGCATTTGTAAAATTGTGCTCAAACAGTGCAGGGACATGTGAGGGACTCACCTGCAGCCACACTCGCTCCTGAGTGAGTAAGCTGTTAAAAGACCAAATTCATTACAGTTTGAGCTGAGTTTTCACTAAAAGGAAAAAAAACCCAGTACCAACACCAGAAATATTGAACAAAGCTCATCCCAAGTCTGCTTTTCATGATATTTAAATATTTATTTAAATTTAAAAATACTTTTCATGGCACCAATGATTTTATGCTAACTAAGGTATTGGATATGTAGAAAAAGGTACATTTTGAAGGAAAAAAGGATGTAACTTACAGTATTTGGCACATGAAAGGTTAATCTCTAGATTTTCTTCTTTATGAAAACTAAGAAATTCACATTTTCAGGTATTTTACCATCTACTGCTGAAAGATGCAGTATGCTAGGACAAGATTGATGGGTTTCTGACCTCAGAACCTATGGAAACAACACTTTGATAGAAAGATGGGTAAAACTAACAGGGCCTGAAACGCGACGGAGTCTGGAACGGACGGGAAAAACGTACAACAGAAAATCACCAGTTCTCGTGGTTTTGCAATAAAACTCTGGGTGACAACGGCCGGAGGGACCTGGGGCTGGCACAGAATGTTATCCAAGGAAAGCTGAGGTGGCAGGTCCCAGGTGGGGACTTGGAGGATGTGTCTGAAGAGGATGGAGCGCAGGATGGGGCTGTGCTGTCACACGTCACACAGAACATTGCAGTGAGGAGGACAAGGAGGAGGAGGTGGAAGAGGAGGAAGGACAACACTGCAGAGTTAACCCGGGGTGAGAAACGTCAGCGTCGGGATGAGCACAACTGCATAGAAACACCAGCGCTACGGGCTGAGGTAGGAACACTACACTAAGAGTTAAGTTTGCTATGTTGCATAAAACAGGATTATCATGTAAAAAAAAATTGCTCCTCTGCCTCCTGGAGCCTTCCTGGAGGGCTCCTGGAGCCTTCCCAGAGGGTTCCTGCCTGATCCAGAGCCTGGGCTGGGCCCTGAGCCCTCCTCGGGTCTCGTGCTGTGAGTGGACGGACGTGGCCATGACCGGCGTGGGGGGGCTGTGCCCCCTGACAGACATCCATAAACGGGACCTCTCCCCTTATTGCACTGACATGGTCCCGGTCTGGCCCAACGTCGCCGTCCTGCTCAGCGGTGGGTGGTGGATGCTCACAGACAACACGGACATCAGGCTTTGTAAAACTGCAGTTATGGCCCCAGCTTACGGAAAATCTCTCCCTGAGATGAAATTAAACTTGCTCAACTGTTTTCACCTTTTATTTTTTTGTTAATATGTCCAACTTCTCACCCAAACCTAACCAGAACTGGCTGTTATTGCTCCCTGTGGATGGGCTGCTGCTCCAGGTGATCAACGGTCCCGGGGTTGTCACCAGCATGATGAGTTGGGTTTATTGACTTTTGCGTAAGAACAGTTGGGGTTACTGGTGTCCGTTGGCTTCTTCGGTGTCACCTGCACTCCTGAACTTCTGTCCTCGTCAGAAGAGTCCCAAACCAGAGCTCCTTCTCTGTCTTAAACCCAACAGGGCTTGGCTGGCATTGGACTCCTGGCCTGTGGAAGCGTTTGCTCCTCAACCACTTGCTCACTGGGAACCGCTTGGTACCAGCACCCACGGTCACCCCATCCAAAAAGTAAAAAAAGTCTGGATTAGATTTGATAACAAAATAGCATTTCCTTGTTAAAATAGACCTTGAAATGTCTCTTTTTTGTTGTTCTTGTTTGTTTGTTTGTTTTGTTTTTTCTTCTTTTTCCTTGCTTTTTTTACAAAACAGGTACAACTGGTAGAGGGTAAAGGTCTCAATGAATCTGACACAGTCACTACAGCTCCATGCCGGGCTTGGCCACGTGTGCCCGGCGTTCCCTGGCTGCCTGTGCTCCCCTGCCCTCGGGAGCACCGATGCTTCAAGGCTTAAAAAAGTGGCGAAGGGCCGAGTCCGCAGCAGGGTGAGGGCTCCGACAGCTGCGCCGCGGGGAGGGAGCACCGGGACGTCCCCGAGAGCATCGCGGCGTGTGCCACCTCCGAGGAGGCTCCGGCGGGCAGGGAAGGCTCTACCAGGTGGTGTGTGGAGGGCGGCGGTGGTGGGCACAGTGTGGGTTCAATACCGTAACGGTACACGTGTGTTAAATTAAACCTCGGTAGCACCATTGCTAGAGCTGCTGCGGAGCGGCCCCGGCCCCGCTGCCGCGTGGGGGGCGGTCACGGCTTCCCCTCTGCTCGGTGCTTCCCAAGTCGTGCCCGTGGGATCGGGACGGGAGGTGTTGTGCGGGCTCCGGGGGTGGGAGCGGCGCGGCTGGGCACGGCGAGGAGGAGGCTCCGGGGGCTGCCCACCCTCCTGTTCCTCCCGGCAAGCCGCCTCCTCGGCCGCGCTGGGCGCTGGGTCGGGAGGGGAGGGTTAGTGTGTGCCCGGCGGGTCCCCGTGGGGACGGCGAGGTCTCTCCCCAGGCCCCCGTGGTGCTCCTGCCTTCAGGTGTCAATGAGCAGGCTTACCACGGCGCGGAGCTTGCAGGCAAACCATCGCCTGAGGGGACAAAAGTATTGGTAATGGAACTGCTCGAACTCGGGGGTCTGGCGGATATCACGGAAAAAGGCAGTGTCAAGGTCGGACTCGGTAAGGACGATCAGGAGGAGGAGCAAAACAAAGAGGAGTCCAACTGTCACAAGGAGCAAACGGAGGACACTTAAAACAAACTTATTCACCTGTTGGGCCTGTGCCGGCCCCAGGCTGCCGGTGCCCGGGCACAGCGCCCGCAGCTCGCCGCCCGCCTCCGCCTCTGCCGCCGGCGTGCCCGCCTCCGACTCCTTCTCCTCCTCGATGCTGCACGGGGCGCCGTTGGCCTGGCGGGCCAGCAGCATCAGCTCCAGGCTGTGCTCGGCCACGGGCGTGGGCAGCACGCTGTCCGCGGGGCTGTAGCTCTCGTCGGCGATCACGGCCACCCGCTCGCTGCTGTCGGCGCGGCCGCTCCGTCCGGGGCCCGCGAAGGCGTCGCCGTGGGAGGAAGAGCGCACTGGAGTGGAGTGGGCGCTGTCCCGCAGGGACTCCAGGCCTGGGGCACAGGGGACAGGGGGATGCTCAGTGGGTGGATGGGGGTCCCTCCTCACTGCAGGGAGCCCCCGCGCTGCCCCCAGCCCAGCGTCCCCGTGGGGACAGGGCATGGCTGCCCTGGGATGCTGATGGTTGTTTTTGTTGGTTCCTCGGGACCGGAGGCCCCTTCACTGCAGCTTGTGACTGCAGTGGTGACACTGGGACACCCACGTGGCCTGTCACCATCCCCGACAGCGCTGGCTGTGAGCCTGGACCACGGGCAGGGCCCGAGCTTGTCGGCAGTTGATCACAAACCACCTGCGGGCTGTAGCTGCCCTGAGGTGACAGTGACAGCCCCCCTGGCAGCTGCTGCAGCACCTTTGGGGCCCCTCTGCTGCGGGCACCACGGGCAGCTGCTGCTGGCACCAGGACATGGGCAGGAATGGGCTTGGGAGCATGGTCAGCACAGCACAGGGTGCAGGGAGGGATGGGGGGCAAAACACCCCCCCAGGGTCCATGCTGGGGCAGCTGGTGGGTCCCTGCCAGCCCCAAGCTGGGCTGGGCTGTCCCTGTGGCACTGCTGGGCACAGCCAAGCCTGCTGCAGCCCATGGGGCCCAACTTAGGGATTTGTCCTTACAGATTTACCCCCTGGCTGACACAGCCCTCCCACACCAAACCCCTGCACCTTGGAGAGGCACTTGGGGGTCCCACTGAACACATGGACAGCATGGCCAAGCTGCTGTGGGAGCTCTGGGACAGACTCTGCCCACAACAGGGTGGGAACTATGAGACCCCAGCGTGGGAGGTGTGTGGAAAGAGCTGTGCTGGTCTGGCAGGGGGCATATGGGGGGAGATGTCCCCCATCTTGTGCTGGAGACCCCCACAGTGCAGACTTCTCTGAGTTCTAATGTTTCACCACAAACCAAATATTTTACATCCACACACAGGAGCAGGAGCCATGGGAAGAGCTGTGTGCCAGCCCCCTGTGCCAGCCCCTGGCCCCATACTGGGCTGAGGCATCATCATTTGTGCCAAGGAACTCCTGCCCCCACCAATGTGCCACTCCAGCTCCCCAAATTCCAAAAATCCCCACAGGTGGGACTTGTTTGTGGCAGTTCTGGCAGGCAGAGTAGAAGATCTGCCATCGCAGTGTCTCCAGGACCAGAGAGGGTGTCTGAGGGTCGTGGTGAGGACCAGTAGGTCCCCAGGGCCACCCCCCGGCGGCTGGAGGGGGACGGGGCTGGAGCTGTGCCTGTGGGGAGGGCACAGTGCACCAAAGCACTTGGCATGTTGTCACGGCTGTCCTGACGCTGCGCAGCCCGGGGTGAAGGGCACCCCCCGAGCCATCCCGCCACATTCCCAGGGCTTTGCAGCCGCTCCTTTCTAAACCCTGCCCGGATGCCCCTGGCTCAGCCCGGCTTAGCGCGGGTGCCGTGGGGGCACCGAGGCGGCCCGGGCGGTGAAGAGCCAACACGTTCTCACCCCGACAGTTATGTGCTCTCCCGTCTCATGTGAACATCCCCCGGGGCACCCGCTGCGTCCCCGGTGGAGGGGGGGACACCACCCAGGGAGTTCCCCTGTTCATCACCGCAATAACAGCAGTGCCTGCCCCGCAGACACAAACGCTCCTCTCTCTGCTTCCATGGCACTGACATCAGAAGCAAGAAAATCCCAGGAAATCTGGATCCAACCCCACCACTAGAGCTGCTTTGTAGTGGTAACAACCCAGGGTCCAGCCAGCAGCAGAGCCCCCAGCCTGCTGCCCCCTCACATATCCCACATCCCACCCGCCTGCCCTTGGGGCTGCGGTCACCGGGACACCACGGGGACCCCTGGGGGCGCTCCCGAAGAACCCAGACCTGGCAGCACAGCATTACCTGGCACAGCAGCACCTGGCACAGCTGGCAGCAGTGGCAGGATCCCCAGGGCCCGGGACAGCAGCCGCGGCCCCAGCGCCAGCACCCGCACTCGCACCTCCCGGCAGCAGTGGTTGATGAGCCACAGATGGACACTGACCCTGGTTTTAATCTTTACCAGGCACTTCACCATGGTGGCACAGGGACACGAGAAGCGCAGGGACAGCCACTTGCCCACCAGCACGGCTGCTACAAGTGGCACTGGTGCCGCCAGACTCAGGGTCAGGGCTATTTTGGGCACCGAGCAGAAGTGAGAGTGAGGAAAAGCAAAGGGGTGGTACCAGCTCAGGGTGATTTAGGGGGGGAGATGATTTAATACTCTGTCTGCTTCGCAACGGCACGTGGGAGAGAGGGTGTCACATGTAACGGGGTGGCAGAGGTGACCCTGTCTGCTTCCGCCCCTAAAATGGGCACAGACGCCAGCCCTGGGATTTCTCAGTGGAATTAAATCCCATCCCTTGGGACAGGCAGTCCCTGTCCCAGCCCACAGAGTCAGTGTGGCTGTGCCAGGACAGGGACTGGCTCCACAGCCCATCCAAGAGCAGGGCACGGCCAGGGAGGCACCTGTCCCCTTTCCCCCTGCTCCTGGCCATCCCTGGTCCCTCATCCACACCCCAGTTTTCCAAATCTCTTTGCATCTTCACAAACTTTTGTGCAGCTTCACTCAGCCATGACACGTCCCTGCAGCACCCACCACGCACTGTGTCACCCCACTGTCACCAGGAACCAGACACTGCTGTCACCAGGAAGTACAACAGCCACCACCAGTGGCACTGCCACAGCCCCCAGTGGTGTTCCCAGCCCCATGTGGCAGCTCCAGGGCTGCTCCAGGTGTTCTGTCCTCTGCCAGCCCTTCTTCCCAGTGCATCCCACCCTGATACAGCTGCAGGACAGGGAGAAGCAGCCTCCCTGCTCCAGCCTGGTGACACATAAGCCTCTCCAAGGACAAGCCATCAGGGCTGCACACTCAGCTGGACACCCGTGTGCATGTGTTTGCACGTGTGTATGTGTGTGCGTGTGTGTTTGCACATGTGTATGTGTGTTCATGTGTGTTCTCTGTGTCTGTGTGTGTGTGAGTGTGTGAGTGCGTCTGTGTGTTCATGTGTGTGTGTGTGTGACTGTGAGTGCGTCTGTGTGTTCATGTGCATGTGTGTGTGTGTGTGTGTTTGCACATGTGTATGTGTGTTCATGTGTGTTCTCTGTGTGTGTGAGTGCGTCTGTGTGTTCATGTGTGTGTGTGTGTCTGTGCATGTGTGTGTGTGTGCATGTGCATTTGTGTGTGTGTGTGCTCTGTGTGTGTCTGTGCATGTGCATGTGTGTCTGTGTGTCTGTGTGTGTGTGCCCAGCTCAGCCTGTCCCCCCGCAGCCCCCTCCCCCTGTCCTACCTTCCATGATGGAGATGTGCACGGCTCTCCGCCGGGTGCGGGGCACGCTGCTCAGCCGCGGGCCGTGCGTGATGGACGGGCAGCTCCGGCTTGGCACCAGCCCGGCCCTGGGGGCGACAGCGGGGACAGCTCAGAGCCAGGACGGTGCCAGCGCCCCGGGCACACAGCAGGGCTCCTGCTGTGATCCCACCCCGGGTCCCACCCCCTGGGAGCTGCTGCTGGGCTCTTACCGGTGAATCTCCGGGGGCTCCCTCTTGATCTTGGCGCTGGACTCCATCACCTCCTTGGCGACGCGGCCGCTGCAGGTGGGTCAAGAACATCAGAGGTGAGGACAAGAGCAAGTGCTGGTGAGCCACCATGTCCCCCACTGGCACTCCTGGCACTCCAAAACTGCCCCTCTTGGGGTGGGGAGGGGGATGGCAGCTGTGACACAGAGAGCAGTGGTGGTGGCCTGGCTGGGGCAGCACTGCAATGGGGGGATCTCTGCAGGACCTTGGGGTGGCCCTGGACTTCTGCAGCCCCAAACTGCTCCCCAAAGCCTCCAATAACTGCCCTTGCTGTTGGTATTTACCTGTATCGGAACCGGCTCCCCTTGAAGAACAGGTTGCTGCTGGACACTGTCCGCACCTGGCTTGACTTCTCCAACCTGCAACAGCACCAGGAGTGTGTGAGCAACCCACACCACCAGCCAGGAGCTGGGAATGGCCCTGGCACTGTGTCCTGGCAAAGTGCTGCCCAGTTCTGTTCTCAACACACCTCACTGGTGACCAGGACAGGGGGCTCTGTGGGTACTGGTGCAGCATCATCCCTGCCAGACAATCCTGCGCCCATCCAGGGTGGGAGCCAAGTGCCACCAGCCAATGGCAGCGAGGCCAAGTGATGGGAGCAGAGCCCTGGAGTATGGAATGCCACCAGGAATGAGCCCAGCTGCTGGCAGCAGTGGGTGGCACTGGCTGGAGGGACATGAGCGCAGTGTCAGCACAGCTTGGCCTTGCTGGCAGTGGGAGCGTGACCAGGATGCACCCACTGCCAAGGACCCCCCAGTGGCTGGAGGAGGCATGGGCCACAGCTCCCACTCGGTCTCCCAGGGCCACCAGTGATACCCACATGCAGTGGCTGAAGTTCTCCAGGGGGCTGAAACCCCAGCATGGCCTGGGCATTGCAGGGTGGAGGACTCAGCCCGTCCTCGGCAGGTGGGCACTTGCTGGGGTGGGTGAAGCTGCTGTGAGGGACCATCCCATCTCCTTCCCATTCCATGGGAGCTGATCCCTCACCCCAGGAGTGCCAAGCAGCACCTCAGCTGAGCTCACAGTCCACTCTGCTGGGTGCAGAACCCAGCAGTAATTCACTGACACCATTAATCACAGGGATATTTGTAAAGCAATATTGCAATTTCATTTCATGTTCATGTAATGAGGAGTGAAACCTGCTGATTGCAGCTGCTGATTGCAGAATTCCTGGTGGGAATGCATTGCACGCTCGACTCACAACTTGCTGATAAAATAAAACTCATTACAAAGCACAGAGTGGGCTGGGTTAATTATGGCATGGGCAGGATGGTGAATCCAAATGGCTCCACCAGCAGCTCTCTGGTGCTGCAGCAGAGCCTGGCCTGGCATTGGTCCCTCCAGACAGCCCAGCTGACCCTCCAGAGGCACAGATTTGGGGAACCTAAGGGGGAGACCACCTTCCCATCCACCCTGACTGGAGCTCCCCCCGCCCAGGGGTGCTCCAAAGCCATCCAGCCCATGGGGATGATCCCTTGAGCCACTGTCCCCAAGTGCCCCATCTCACCCAGGCTGCACTTCACCTCCCTGTCCCTTCAGTATTTCCCATGAATAATTATGCTCCCAAAATTGCTTAGCAGCTGATTATTCCTGAAGTTCTTGAGCTTTTCCATGAAAAGCAGACCCTTCCCAAGCCCCCTGGGGACTGGTTTGGCTTCAGCAGGGATTTTCCTGCAGGACTGAGCACAGACAGACCCTGCAGAGCTCCTTTGAAAATCCATCCTTGAATATTAGGTCAGAATATATTCCTGAATGCAGGCAGTGTCCATCCCTGCAGTGTCCTGCACCTGCCACACACTGCACGGGCAGGGCCTGAGCATCTGCACATGTGGGCCCTGGGTGAGCTGCTGGTGCTCAGAATTCCAGGCTTCATCCCAGAGATGTAGCTTTAATTCCTGGATGGAAGTTCTCTGGGGAGGGATGAGCACAGAGAGGCTGGGGTAGGAGGGACCCTGTGGGGCAAAGATCCCTGTCCAGGGGCACCAGTGCTTTTGGTGGCTGGTGGCTCTGCCAGGGCCACTGGGACAAGGGGTCCCATGGCAGTGACTGACCCTTAGCACCTGGATGGAGCCCACAGGTGGGCACTGACCCACAGGGGCTGCAGGACACCCCAGGAACCAGCACTTACTTGTAGAAAGCCTGGTTCTCAATCCCACACTTCCAGAGGTGTTTGCAGGCTTCTGGTGTCGGGGCAAAATAGGTAAGGACAATTTTCTTCTCCTAAAGGGGAAAGACAGAGAGTCAAGGGGGGAACAGGCGCCCATCAGACAGACAGACACTGGAGCAGGCAGGGCTGGAGAATGGCACTGGCATGGACAGATCCTGCTTTGGAGCCATTTGGGACACAAGGATGTTGGAGCACCAGCTGACATCCCCAGGGCACGAGGGATGGGCAGACATGTGCCAGTGTTCTGCCACCCACCCCTCTGCTCCTGGCCTTTGGGGACAGCCAGAAAGGCAGCTCTTGTAAAAAGTTCCTGCTGATGGCTCCTGTGGGTGTCAGCTCCATCCAGAGGTGTTCCAGCTGATTTTCTGGGATGACAGCAATGAATAACCACCATAATCCCAAAGGCAGCACCAGCAGGAAGGCATAGCCAGGAACTAAGGGGGGCCCTGGCTAAGCCCCCCCACCATGGCACAACCCAGGGCTAACGGGGGCTGAGGGGTCTAATGGCACCAGTGGGAGCAGGGAGGTAACCCCAGCACTGCCATGGAGCTGCAGCCCCTGTCACCATCCCTGTGCCACCACCCTGCCAGGCCGGGGGGATGCTGCTGTCAGGTTCCTGGAGAAGCCACTGAAGACATGACCACACCATGCCTGGGAAGTCCCACAGGAAAGGGGAACACTCACCTCCTTCTGACTTACATACAAGTAGAAAGTCTTCCCTTCGAATTTCATCTTGGTCACCTCATTCCTGGAAGGACAAGGACAGGCAGGTGGGAGTTGTGCAGAGCCCACCACAGCCTGGACCCCCCCAGTCTGGCTGCTGGCACTGCACTGGTGAGAGCTGGAGTTAGGGATGGCAATGGGGCAGCTTCCAGACCCTGTTCTCCATCCCGGGAGGTGCCACAGGCCAGTGAGAGCAGCCCTGGCTCAGAAACCTGGAGCTGGAAGGGGGGACACCCCAGGATGAAGCTGAGGGTCAGTGGGGGGTCCCAGGGTCACGAGGAGCTCGTCCCACAGGCAGTGGATGGTGGCAGTGCCAGGGACACACTGGCCAAAACTGGAGATGCTGCAGTAACCTGGGAATGTCACAGCCAGGCTCAGGGGGCTGGGGGGATTTGGGACGTGGCCAATGTGGGGACAGTGAAGTTCAGCAGAGACAAATGTAGAAAATAGGAAGTCTGGGGCAGCAAAGCTCGGGGTGTGCTGAGCTCTGTCCTGTGGGGCACATTCCCCCACCCTGGTGCTGTGAGGGGTCACCCCCATACCCAAACATCCCTTGGACACCCCGGGGGGATCCAGGACACCCACGGAACAGCTGGAATTGGGAGTGGGAACTCACCACTTGATGAAGTGAACTCTCTTGTTTCCCTGCAGAACGACGAACCCAAAGGGTGTGAAGGCCAGAAACGCTGCATTCCCAGACACATCCTGCAAGGAAACAGCGATCCCTTGTCAAGGGGCTGCTGCTCCCACAGCTGGGACAGCACTGGGGACCCTGGAACTGAGGGCTGGGCACTGCAGCATCCCCTGGGCCAGCTCTGCCAGCAGGATGCTGTAGTTACATATTATCATATAGATTATATGTTATATTGGCATATATAGAATATATGCTATTATCATAATAGTATGTTATCATGGTTGCAATTAATATATATTTATAATACATAGTGTAACTATAATATTATATGTAACTATATATAGTTATTATATAGATACACACTATTTATTTAATATATATAATAATTAATATAATATACGTGGTTTAATATAGTTGTATATTATGTTATCGTAGAATATCCTGAATAGGAAGGGACTCACAAGGATCATTGAAGTCCAAGTCCTAAATACTGTATTATATTACTAATATATATGTAGTAACAACCCCAGGACATGATAACCCCCAGCTGCACTTCTCTCCCTCGGAGCCCTGCCCAGCCAGTGCCCTGGGCAGCACGGAGCCAGTTCAAAGCCACCAATTATGCCAGGTTGGAGCAGGCAGCCCTTTCATGCACTCCCAAAGGCGGCTCCAGCGAAGGGATCGGTGACCACACTGAGTGCAGGGAAAACCAGAGACACGGAATTGTGAGGATGTTGTGAAATAGTTGTGGCTGATCAGCAACTGCTGGATTCATGCTGGGTTTGGGTTTGGTTTTGGCCAGTAGGCACCCAGGGGGCTTTTGAGGGATGCGCAGGATAAGGGTCCACCTCAGCCTGTCAGGGCTGAAAGGCAGAGAGCTCTGATTGCCAACCCAACACCTGCACATGGCAGGGTGTGACCCCCAAACTCACCCCCCAGAGACCCTGCAGCCCTGGCCGGCAAAGGGAGGGTAGAAACCTGCCACTGTTTAGGACCCTGGCTTTTTCCCAGATCTGGAAAAGCCTCTGGGAAGAAAAGCAGGGTCTCAACAGAGGGATGTGCCCTCCAGGGGGTGCAGGGGCTTGGCAGGGGCTGGGGGAGCTAAATGGGCCATAGAACCCCACACGGTGCCAGAAAACCTGTGAATGTGGCACTTGGGCACGTGGTTAGTGGTGGGCTGGCAGTGCTGGGGAGTGGGTGGACTCAGTGGTCTTAAAGGGCCTTTCCAGCCTAAACAATTCCATGATTCTCTTTACTTAGGCCAGAAGTCCTGTCCATCACCTGATACAGAAAAACAGAGGGAACCCCTGTTATTCACAGACACACATTCATGCAGGGATTTATATATAAAACAGTTCCCAGGGACGGCACCAGAGGCTCAGGTAAACTCTGCTTAAGAAGGGAACATCTTTTTCTATCTTTGCATTTTTTGGAGAAAACTACTACAAGACCATGAAAACTTCAGACAAACAGGACACTGAACTGATGCCTGGTGAGAGGAAACAGCCCCTCATCCCAACCTTTCCAAATCCATTGGAAAAGGGAGAACAGAATCGGCTCCATTTCACTTTGGTTGCCAGATCCTTTAAGCTCATTAACAGCAGCTTTTGATGAATTAGGCTGAATTCTGCTACTAGACCTAAAAGTGTACATATTTGTCCTTAGCTGTTATAAGAACATGAATCAGTGTAACTCAAATTTATTTAGAAGGTTCTAGGGGTAAAAGAAAGGCAATTACCTGACTGTAGCAGCAAAGGTGAGAATGGGTGGCTGCTGGCAAGAGCACTGGCTTAGAGGGAATTCAGAGCAAAGCAACCCCTTGGGCACTCACAAACACCCCATAAAAGAGGACCCCATGCTCAGTTTTCTGTAATTGTGTGTTTATGTGGCACAATACAAGGAAAAGCCCTGGGGGAACCCAGGGCAGGCACTGCCTGAGGGGAGAATTCTCTGTCTACTTTGTATCCCACACCCACCTGCATGGGGATTATCAGGGAGCAGAGTGAGCCCCATGCAGTGACATCCACAGTCAATAACGAACATTTCCAACAGCAAACTGGATTATGGGCAGGGCAGGGCAGGGCAGGGCAGAGCCGTTGGACTGTGCCTGGCAGATTAATGCCTGGTGCTTCCTCAGCCACAAAGTCACTGACCTTGTTCCTGCCTCCCACTGACCTCCTTCAGCTGAGGATGGCTGACCCCTCTCTTACAGCCATCTGCATGTGAAAATGCTTTCCTGCAGCTTCTCTGGACACTTCTTTGGAGGGTTTTGGGGTACTTACCCTCCCCATCCCCCTTTGTGTGCACACACTGGGCAGGGATGGGTTTGAGCCCGGAGGGGGCTGATGGCTCCAGACCATCTCCTGACCATGGCCCAAGGGCTGCTGGCTGGTGACACCTGGGACATTCCCTGGAACCTCTGCAGATCATGCCCAGCCACATTCAGGAATCCAACCCCAACAATAGCTGAAGGAACTGCTCTAGAAACTGTTTTACCTTGCACGGGTGTGGGTCAACCCCGTAGGTCTCCAGAGTCTGGGCTTTCCTGAGAAAATTCAGCTCTGAAGTAGCTGGTGTCTGCCCACTGCAGGAGGGAAATACAGGGGAAAGAAGAATATTCTATGGAAGAGAGGAAGGTGAAAGGCAGCTGTGGGAATTCTGTAAATCATGAGGTATCAGCCATGGCACATTCCTGTTAGGTTTTTTTAAGGGATCAACAGGAGCACAGCACGGGAGCCCAGCCCATCCTTTCCTGCCAGTTCCATCCACAGGAGCCACGCTGAGCACTGGAAAGGGCCAAAAAGAAGGAGCATCTTCCAAATTTAGGAATGAATTCCCTACTTGCAGAATAGACATTTAATTGGAGAGGGAAAAAGGAGTTTGGGGGCAGAGCGCAGCAGCCCCAGCACAGAGGACACAACCCTGCTGGGGTCTGGGGAGGTTTAAAGCCACTGCTCTCCCTGGGGGCCTTCAGTCGAGTCAGGGCACAGCCCCAGAGGCAGCAGCAGTGCCATGGAATGATGGGGGTTTGCTCTCACACCTCATGTTCCCAGAGCAGGGGGAAGGCAGGACAGGGTTTATGGGGGTTGGTCACTCTCCCCATCCAAGGGGCCCTCAGGCTCTGCCAGCTGAGGCAGGAACAGGCTCCTGCCTGGATGTGACACATGAGGGGTGAGGGCTCAGCCCACAGCAGGAGTGAAAACCCCAAACAGGGATAAAAGTGCCCCCAGCATCAGCAACCCCCACAGCTCCCATACCTCAGCTCCGACTTGTGAATGTCTGCAATTTTCCTCTCCAGCTTCTCTGAGTGCTTGGGGAAGAACTGGAACTTGGAGCTGTAGCCTTCTGGGTGCTTCCCGGGGTCATAGTCCCCAATTTCAGCTGGTGGGAGACAGACCCGGTTAGGAGGAGCAGCACAACCAAAGCACAGTGTGCACCCCCATCCTGGCAGCACCCAAGGAGGGCTCAGTGCACCCCAGGAATGCCACTCCAACCCTGCTGGGCTTCCCACGGGGAGGGGAGGGATCATTTGTCAGCCAGTAACTGCATCCAGTTAATTCCACTGCTTGTGTGGGAATCACCTGGCAGCAGATGCTCACAAATTTATTAATTCCTCAAGAAGCAGGAGCAAGAAGGAAAACAAGCAGGAGGGCAGGGGCTGGATGAGCCAATGGGATGCCCAGGATGCAGGTGAGACACCGGCCCCATCCTTGTCCTCCCCCAGACCAGCACTGGGGGGTAACATTGCTATTCCAGGTGCAGTGACCTGCCCTGAGAGCAGCAATGGAACCAGCCCCAGCATGAGGAGCAGCCTCCTCCTGCCCAGAGCATTACCCTGCAGGATGTAGGCAGCCAGCAGCGCCGCGTCCGACGTCTTGCACAGGAGCCGCCCGTGGTACAGATCCCTTTTGATCTGCAGGAAGACTAAGTACCTGGGGACACGAGGGAGACCTCATTTATTAAGCAAAGTACCCAAACAGGCAATTTAGATGTGGAGTATCTGCCACCAGACACTTGCTGTGACATCTCTCTCCCAGCAGCTCATTTACCAGACATGGCACTCGCTGAGAGTGAACAAGGGCTGATCCCAGCAAGGACTGGGGCTCAGGTCCCCACATCCCACCCTGCTCCAGCCCACAGGGACATGGTGCCTGCTCTGGGGCCAGCTCCCAACCCAAGGGCTGGCAGAGATCTCCATCAAGCTGGATGCCCAGTGTGTTTCTTCACAGTGCCAGAACACAACTACGACCCCTCCAGCCCACCCGAGGTGTCCAAGGATGGTGCTCTGAAGGGGATCTCATGGTCTGGAGCCCACCAGAAATTGCTGCACTTTCCTGTCTTGCATCCTCCCCAGCTGCTCAGCTTGCCCATAACAGGAGTTTTCTCCTTCCCAAACTTTCTGTGTCCTTCCAGGTCTCGGGACACACACACTCACTTCCCTGCTCTGTCCTTGCCAGAGATCAGCTCTGCATCACCCGGGGGGAATTTGCTCCTGTGCTCCCCCATCCCTATCTCCATGCCCAGTGAAAGGACAAACTATATTGGAAAATTACATATTTAAATAAGTTTAAACCTAAGTAACAGTTTGGGCTGAGTCATGTGGTGTTTGGGAAAACCTTTAGATGATAAAATGTGAGTCACAGAGGGAAGAGGTAAAATGGAGAGCTTAGAAATAGGTTTAAATAACTAGACTCACACTCTGCAGTCTCTCAGTCATGCCTCATTGCTCAAATTCGTGTTTATGCTGAGATAAACCATTAATTTTCACAGATAAAATATATTAAAGAGACATCCAGATGTTGAAGTGGACTCTGTCCAGGGGAAGGTGAATTTTAAGCACAGGTTCCAGGGGCAGCTGCAGGCACACCTCAAACTGCTCACCTGCATGAGGGACTCAACCTGGACCCGTGGAGGTGAAAAGGGCACAGTTAGATAAGGTTTTGGGAGGAAATTCTTCCCTGTGTTCCAACCCCCTGCTATGAAGACTTCCAGGGATGGGCCAGCCACAACCAGGGCCTCACCACCCTCACAGGGAAGGGGTTCTTATTATCTTATCTAACCCTTCACTCTTATCAGTGGGAAGCCATTCCCCCTTGTCCTGTCCCTCCAGACCTTTGTCCCAAGTCCCTCTCCAGCTCTCTTGAAGCCCCTTTAGGTGCTCCAAGGGGCTCTCAGGCCTCCCTTTACAGAAGGTGCCAGCTCAGAACCCTCCAGCAGCTGCCCCAGGCAGAGCTGACCTTCCCCACCCCATCCCTCCGTGGCTGATGTGCTCAGAGATCCACAGCCACAGCTTGTTTTCCAGAGCTGCTGCAGTTGCTCCATGAGTTCTCCTCATGTCCTTCCTCCTGGCAGGAAGAGTGGCCTGAAGAGCCCCTAAAGATAGAAACTCTGGAGAAGTGCTGTCAGGTTGTGCATTGCACTTTATCACCCAGCACTTCCCGAGCGTCCGAGCTGCTGACGGCAAAGGGCTGTGGCTGACTGAGCCAGGGAGTGCCAGGGGGACTGGGGGCACTGCAGCCCTTCCCAGCTGCTGTCAGGGAGTGCCAGGGGGACTGGGGGCACTGCAGCCCTTCCCAGCTGCTGTCAGGGAGTGCCAGGGGGACTGGGGGCA
>JAWWEV010000018.1:847810-858269 GCA_035583235.1 Hafferia zeledoni
GTAGTTCTGTCTGTCGGGTGGTCTGTTGCAGCTTCTATGAAGTCGTCTCAACATTACCAAAACCCCGTCTCCCCGGACTAAACCACATCACCTCTAGCAGTGCAATGGAGCACAGAATCTACTACTGTGACTCATTTAAGACAAGAAGTAGTTTTTTCCATGTTTTCCCTGAACACCCTCTGGGGTACCTGGAATCCCAGCATTGCTTGGAATTAGTGGTTTCCTCCATCACTGGCACAGGGTGCCCAGAGCAGCTGTGGCTGCCCTATCCCTGGAAGCGTCCAAGGCCAGGCTGGATGGAAACTGGAACAACCTGGGCTGGTGAAAGGTGTCCCTCCCATGCAGGGGGTGGTCCCTTCCAACCCAAACCATCCTGGGATTCTATGAATTATCATTTCCTCATTCTATGAATTATCATCCCAACATCAGCCAGCACAAGGCAGGACATTCCCACCTCCTAATCATGACTCATCTGCTAATTGCAACCTAGAGTGAAGAGCTCCTGGCCTGCATCAGCCTGGATCCTGCCACAGAGACTTCCCAAGGAGGGATGGAGCATCCCCTGCCAGCTCTCCAGCAACCCACCCCTTCCCCCCAGTGACTGATGACATGTCACCTTACCTTCTGCTACCATGTAGCTTTTATGAATTAAATTTAGGATTTATAAGTCTATAATTGAGAGGCATTGAAAGTCTCTCTCCATAAAATCAAATTGGCTTTTCCAATAACTCAAGTCCATTTTTGTCATTCACATAGGCTGGAATGGCTCCACGTGGCTCTTGTTGAAATGGGCACTCCCCTGCCATTAACATGCAAAAGGCTCTTGGTGCAACCAGCTCTGGCATTTATTATTTAGAGGTTAATAAACATGTTCATAGGGATCATCCAGTGAGGAATATTGTCTTGTCAGGAAGTCTTGCTGCATACAAGAAGGGTACTGCTAATGCAGGTTGGGCTGTCTGGAGCATGAGGAACCAGAAATGCTTTGGTAACAGAGCTGGGGAAGGGTCTGGACCATCAGGAGTGGCTGAGGGAAAAGTGTGGGGGGGCTCATCCTGGAGAAAAGGAGGCTCAGAGGGGACCTTCTCACTCTCTGCAAGTCCCTGACAGGAGGGGGGAGCTGGTGGGGTTGATTTCTGCCTCCAAGTAACAGGACAAGAGGAAACATCCTCGAGTTGTGCCAGGGAAGGTTCAGGCTGGATACTGGAAAATTTCTTCATGGAAAGGTCTGCCCAGCCCTGGCACAGCTGCCCAGGGCAGAGGTGGAATCCCCATCTCTGGGGCAATTTAAAAGCTGTGTGGATGTGGCACTTGGGGACATGGGTTAGTGGTGGCCTTGGCAGTGCTGGGGAATGGCTGGACCTGCTGATCTCAGGGGTATTTTCCCTCCTCAGCAATTCTGTGCCACAGGGTGGTGCCAAGTCCTGCTGTACCTGAGCTGCTGCATTTGTACCTGGGGGGCACTGGCTGTCCCCTACTCCAGTACCTGGGCAAGGGGATGACCACCCCATGGACCTGAGTTCCACATTCCCATGGGATCCCAGTGCTGCCAGCCTGCTCCTGCATCTCCCAACTCCAGCAAAGCTGGGGCAGAGCTTGTGAAACCTTCAGCTGTTTGCAAAGACAGGACAGCCATGGTCAGCTGTCTGAGGCAGGAAAGGCTCCTGTTCCCACCCCTGTCACCACTGAAGAGCTGCAGAGGTGCTGGGGAGAACCCTCAGGACAGGGGTTTGCAAGGTCCCAGTAGGAACTGCCCTTTGGAAGCAACATCCTCTTCCATGACCCTTGGGAATGAGCCCTGCAGTCTGTGCTTGGCAGAGCTGCTCACCCAGCCAGGACAGGGAAAATAAACCAACAAAAATAGAAATCTGTGTGTGCCACTGGCACTCAGAGCCCCAGCACCCCCAGCTCTCCTGGCACCCGGAGCCCCAGCACCCCCAGCTCTGCTGGCACTCAGAGCCCCAGCACCCCCAGCTCTGCTGGCACTCAGAGCCCCAGCACCCCCAGCTCTGCTGGCACCCAGAGCCCCAGCACCCCCAGCTCTGCTGGCAATGCTCCTGCTGAGCCCTTCCCTTCCCTCCAGCACCGGCTGCAGCACGAGGCTCAGGGGAGGCAAGAAAGGAAACTATAAATGGTTCATTAAAAATTTACTTTTCGTGAAAGCGAAGTGCGGTGCTGGAAGAAGCAAAGGGTGAGGGATGCAATGATGCCCAGCAGAGCCACAGTCCAGCTTTCCCTCCTCCACAGTTCGCCCTCCTCTGCCCTGGCAACGGGGCGGGCACAGCAGCTCCCAAACCAGCCCCGGGGTGGGCACAGCGGCTCCCAAACCAGCCCCGGGGTGGGCACAGCAGCTCCCAAACCAGCCCCGGGGTGGGCACAGCAGCTCCCAAACCAACCCCGGGGTGGGCACAGCAGCTCCCAAACCAATCCCGGGCTGGGCACAGCAGCTCCCACACCCGCAGTCCCTGAACCAGCCCCGGGGTGTCCCTGTGGCTGCCCTGGACCGGCTGCCCCAGCGCTGCCTCCCCAGCTGGAGCTGGAGGGGATGCCGAGGGACCCAGCGGGCCCGCAGGGTGGGACGGGCCGTTTCATTTGCTTGTACTCCTCCAGTGCCAATGTGCCCAACCCCTGGTTTTTGCGTTGCAAATAGGGCTGGAATCATTTGGTGTGAGATGTGAGACGAGTGCTGGGCTGGCAGGTCAGTCAGACCCCCGAGCACACCCCGAAAACCCCATGAAAAGGGGTGCCCTCCCCCCCCAGGACCAGTGCCAAGGATTACATCTTCACCCAAATTAGTTCCCAGAAAAGACATGGGTCCCTGCAGGCCCCGGAGGGATGGGGAGGAGGTGGGACTCAGCTCACACTTCCACAGATTAAAAACCAGAGCTTAATAAATAAATACAGCAATAAAATAATAAATAAATAAAGCAATAAAAATAAGGGAAATGCCTGACTCCAAACACAAGGCAGGTGTTCAAAACTGAGAGCACGTTCGAAAACAATTGAACAATTAATATCTCCATCTCCCGTAATTGCATCTCAAGAATAAAGACCATCAGGCACCAAGAGAGGAGCTCAAGCCTCGTGATTGAGGCAAACCAGCTTTTATTTGTGCTACAGGAATGACCATATGTGGAATCCTTCTGGGAGGCTGCAATCAGGCAGATTAACATGATAATGAACTTTGATTTACCCAGGCACGGGAAGATATTTGTCCTGGGAGATGTGGAATTGCTCCCTGAATATTAACACCAGCCCTTGGATTTTGTAACCACAGACAGCACTGGGCTGCAAGAGGGTTCACCATCCCGGGGGAGTCACAGGGAGAGGCCTTTTAAGGTACAAACTGAACCCCACTCACAGAGGGGCAGGGAGCAGAAGCTCCCCAGTAAATCTGGCAGTGCCTTCAGCAGCAGGTGAGACACAGACACCAGCACTGCGGGAGGGAAATCTGCACCACAGCAACGTTATTTCATCAGTAACAGGGTGGACAAACCTCAGGTGACACTCTGGGCACTGCACGGGGAGCACCTGCACAGCTGAGAGAGAGACAGAGGAGAGTCCAGCTCCGGGGAGAGCAGCCTCACAGGCTGGAAAAGCTGAAATTGCAGGAAAAGCTGCCGTGAGCCCACTTTCCAGAGGGGTCTGGTGGAGGCTGTGCCAGCACCGGGTTGCTCTGGCTGCCCCTTGCTGAGTGGGGGTGCTGTGGGCACGAGGGGTGCTGCCCACTGCCCTCCCCCAGGAGGGACACTCTGCCCACAGAGCTCCACTCAGGGGCTTGGGATGGGCAGAAGGAAATCCCTCAGCCCACACCCTGCTGCCAAAGTCCTCACGCCATCATTGCCCCCAGGGCTCCAGCACAGGCAGGAACCCAGCACAGAGAGGGACCCCAGCACAGACAGGGACCCAGCACAGACAGGGACCCCAGCACGGACAAGGACCCCAGCACAGGGAGGGACCCAGCACAGACAGGGACCCAGCACAGACAGGGACCCAGCACAGACAGGGACCCCAGCACGGACAGGGACCCCAGCACAGACAGGGACCCCAGCACAGACAGGGACCCAGCACAGACAGGGACCCCAGCACAGACAGGGACCCAGCACAGACAGGGACCCCAGCACGGACAGGGACCCCAGCACAGACAGGGACCCAGCACAGACAGGGACCCCAGCACAGACAGGGACCCAGCACAGGGAGGGACCCCAGCACAGCATCCCCCCTGCCCAGCTGGGAGCTGGGCATTCCCAGGTGCCAGCCTGGGCCAGGAGTGTGTGAGCAGGGATGCAGCAGATGTGATCACAGCCCAGCTCCAACACTAAATGCTTTACAAGCTTGTTGAGCAGCTGGGTGTCGACTTCAGAGAGTTTGTGTTTTATTCATCACAAACCTGAGACACAGGCACACTCAGATGAGAGCCTGGAGTGATGGCAGAGCCTGTAATTGGTGTTTTATGGTGCCCATCCCTCCAAAATCCCACCCTGGCTGGGACAGGAGCCTGCCCAGTGCCACCCTGTGCCCAGTCCTGTGCTGTGCCCCCTCAGTGGGCAGAGACTGGAGCTCCTGGGAGCAATGCCATGCAAGTGACAGGTCACAGGTCACCTGCCATCTCCCTGGTGTCCCAAAGCAACCCCTGACACCAGCCCAGAGCCCATGGGGAGCCAAAAGCACTGGCTCAGTGCAGAAGATGCCAACATGGGCTCCTGCCACCTGCAGCCTGTGGCATCACAGACCCAGGGCTGCCACTGCTGCCGTCCAGCCCTGGTGACAGCCCATCCTGTGCCAGTTCCACTCGCTCCATCGAGGGGTGCAGAGAGTCCTGGACAGGCTTTGGGATGCACTAAGGACTAAAATCACGCCCTAAAACCCAAACCAAAAAATCCCCACTTTGCTTTCTGGGTCATCTGGAACCGACTTGTTTGTCCTCCTGTCTGTAAGCAGATTTTTCTCTCTTTACCAGGGTTTTAGGTTGAAAGAGAAGCTGAGCTGGAACTGCAGAAAGGTGCTGAGATTGTTCTCCCAGGCATCACACACAGACCCTCAAACCCACCAGCTCTTTGCTCATTTAAGGTTTCAGCTGCTCAGGTCTGCTCTGAGCATTTACAGCATTTACTGTGGGTTTTGGAAAAGGAAAGGAAGAAAAACTGATTTAGCTGATGTGGTTTTACTTCCACAGACTGCTGGACTGACATCAGGAACAGGCACAGGAGTAAATGTGTTTGTCATCTCAGCAAGGCCTTTGTTTTGCCTCTGGGTTTACTGTTTCAAAATACATATTCATTTAAATGCAAATGCCTGGTTTCACCTGGGACCCAGCAAAAGCATTGTTAGTTGAACACTGACCTTTCACGTTCCCTCTCCGCCTTCTCCTGTATGTCAAAGCCTTTGAAGAAGACCAGGAATGGTGGCCAGGCTGGGAAAAAAGCAACACCCTCCTGGCTGAGCTGTGACCAGTAATTGCTGACCCACAGAATCCTGGAATGGTCTGAGTTGGAAAAGATCTTAAGGCCCATCCAGTCCCACCCCCTGCTGTGGCCAGGACACTTTGCACCAGCCCAGGTTCCTCCAAGTCCCATCCAACCTGGTCCTGGACACTCCCAGGGCTGGGGCAGCCACAGCTTCTCTGGGCACCTGTGCCAGGGCCTGCCCACCCTCCCAGGAAACAATTCCTTCCCAATATCCCACCTATCCCTGCCCTCTGGCAGTGGGAAGCCATTCCCTGTGTCCTGTCCTTCCACTCCTTGTCCCACGTCCCTCTCCAGCTTCCCTTTAGACACTGGAAGGGGCTCTCAGGTCTCCCAGGAGCCTTCTCTGCTTCAGGTGAACCCCCCCAGCTGTTCACCCAGGCAGTCCCTCAGTATCCCTGGGCCACCCTTCAGCTGTGGCTGAGCCCTGGGGGCTGCAGGGCCAGCACAGCTCCTGCCACCCCATCTGGTGCCCAGGGAGGGCTGGTGGCTCTGCTGTGGGGCCAACAGGGGGCTGCAGGATGCCATCCTGCTGGACACACGTGTTCCCTGCAGCCCCAGGAGGCATGGGCACCCCTGGCCCTGCTCAGCCACACACCCAGGAGCAGGAGGAGGGAGCCCATGGCCCAGCTCAGCACGGAGCTCCCCTGGGGACAGTGCAGGGGATGGGGCCTCGCTCAGCAGTTCTATTTTTAAAGAAAAGCCCCCAAAAGCCCTTTGTCCTTCCAGTCACATGCCAGTGTCACACATGACCTTTTCAGATTAACCTGAGAGGGCACAAAGCATTCCCTGGGTACTGTGATCTGGGGAATGGTGATGTGGGCTGACATTTCCCTGCAAACACCCATGGACGCAGCGCTGGGATAGTGCAGTGAACACATCAGGGACCTTCAGGGCCTTTGGAGCTCAGAGCAGGCAATGCTGCCCCCAGTGTCACCCCCGGGGTGTCCCCCACCCCCTTCACAGCCAGAGCCCCAGGGGGAGATGCTGAGACAGTGCAAGGCCAAGACTGAGCCCAGCTCAGCCCCCAGGTGGGGAACCATCTGCTTGCACCAGACTGGAGCACAGACTTGGTATTTAAAGCTCTGGATTTAGGCAGGATCTGCAGAACATCTGCAGGGAGGATGTGCCATCCTCCATGGCAAACTCTTGGAGAAGTGGCAGGCAAACTCATTCCATCCATTTCCCAAGCTGTCCAGCAGGATCCAACCATACCCAGCAAGCCAGAAGCAGGATTACTTGTTTTGTTGTTCTTTTGCAAACAGAAACAAGTGACCTTATTTCTGTGTTCTGTCCTGAGTGCTGGCACATCCTCCCCTTGGCTGTGTCACAGCCCCTGGCAGGAGCCACTGGAGGGCTGGATATTGTCCCCCACTGCCAAGCACCAGGATACCCACGTTCCTGTGGGATGTTGTTGATTCAAACCCAGATGGCTGTGTAACCTCTGCCACGGCCCAGATCAGGGGATGGGAACTGTGGCTCATCCCCAGTCCACCGAGCCATGCAGGGGGTGCAGGGCCAATTCTATCCTCAGGTCATCCAGGGCTTCCCCCTCCCACCCATCTCTGCACTGCAAAAGTTGTGGAAAAGCCTGGTAAGGAAACAAGACCCTCTTTGCACCCCCCACAGCCTCGATGGGGGGAGCAGCCCCCCAAACCAGCCCAGATTTCAAACAGCAAACCATTTTCCACATTATATTCCACAAATAAATGATCTAATCACACCACCATCATCACAGGCAGTGCACAGCTCTCCTGGCTCTGGAGCCACCCCATTCCCAGTGCACAGCTGTTATCCCTCTCCTCCCATTCCCAGTGCACAGCACCCTCAGTGCCCAGCCCTGCTCAGCTCAGAGCAGCAGTGAGATCCCAAACGCCGCTGGAATCTGCCTTCATGTTAACGTGTTTACTTTGCATATCAAACCCGACAGAATAAAGAATTCGCAGCTCCACTCAACAAAAAGATGTTTGACAAAGCATCGAGGCTGGAGATGAGCCCCTGGAGGGGTGGCTGCAGCTTCACAGACAGGTCCTGCTGAACTGGCACCTCAGTGAGGAGCCAGGAGTGTCCCCAAGGGACAGGAACCCACCTGAACCCACAAAACCAATTGCCAAACCCACCCATTGCCACAGCCACCGAGGCCGAGGGGCAACCAAGGGCTGTGCCACCCTCTGCTGGATGAATCTCCAGTGGGAAAACAAGCCCATGGCAGGAAGGGGCCAAAGCCACCAGCTCCAAGTGCTCTGGAGCCAACAAAGCCCATTCCCACCCCTCCCTGCAGAGCCCTCTGTGCATGGTGTGGGTGGGGGATGAGGGGGGACCAGCAGCTCCTGAGGCACTCTGGGCTTAGGAGGGTTCGGCTTCCCAGACTCGGGGGAAGCACCAGCTCTCTGTGAAAGCAGGAAGGGAATGCTCGGGTCTCCAAAGCCCATGGCTGCTCAGTGGGGGGGGTCCAGCTGAGCTGCTCCCCAGGGCTGGGCCCTGCCCAGGGCCCCTCAGGCTCTCAGGCCTGCACTGAGGTTGGACCCAGCACTGCCCACCCCAGCCCCAAACCCTAGCACCCAAAGCCGGTGGGTTTGGAGACCTGCAGCACACAGAGACTTTGCCATGGCCAGGAACAGGCACAGCCTCTGGAATGTCCGGTCTCGGGTGCTGGGGAGGGGCAGGAGCTCCCAGGACCTGCCAGTGGGGCTCCCACATTTCTGCACAACCTTCAGCTACTGAATTACAAAGCACTGTGATGTAATTCCCCAGTTTGTATCATACCTATGAACAACATGCAGACCGTGTCTCAGGAGCCACAGAGCCCCATCCCACCGAGCCAGCACTCCAAAGGCTGAGCCTCCCACGGACAGGGGGCAACTCCTGTCCATGGCCAAAGGGGATTCCAGCAGGCAGCTCCTGTACCCATTCCCTGCCTGAGGAGGGGGAGGCTCCAGCACTGACTGCTCCCTGAGCAGCACAGTGGGCTGCCCATCCATTTATATTCAAATTCTGCACCACCAGACCAGCTGGGCACATTTGGGCACTCTCAGGGGTCAGTACATCCAAACTGAGCCTCTGCCAGGTGTGGCTCACTCCTGGAAACCTGTCCTTGCAGCAGGCAGGGGTGCCAGGGGGCCTTGGGAGAGCCAGGCAAGTGCTGCCAGTGGGCACAGGGCAGACTGAAGGGTTTTAACCATCAGTGAGGCTTTCCTTTTAAACTGAGACCCAAAGCCATTCCACTGCCCAGATCCTCAGTGAATGCCACAGCAGCCCCTGGGAGAGCTCCAGGGAGGTCCAAAATTCAGCCCCTCTAGAACATTTGGGGTATTTTTGCTCATGGAAAGAACGTGGGAATTGCAGACAGGCAGAGCACAATCATCCCCTTCTGGCTTGGCCAGCTCATTAAACAGACTCCAAGCTCAAATTCCTTTACCACTATTAAAAATCAACTCCTGGCAATGCTAAAAATCAGAGACATGAAAAGAAACTGTCTGAATTCCATGTCTGTGTTAGCATCCCAGACAGCCACCACAGGCCAGGCACTGACAGTGCTTTAAATGCTGTTCAGAGAATTTCATATTTAGAGATAAAAATAATCCAGAGAAACATGGCCCAGGGCTCTCCCAGGGGCTCAGAAACAGCTGAGTTTGTTCACAACCTGAATTTCAGGACAGATCTCCACTGACAGCAGCACTTTCCTGACCCTGCTGCACCTCCCCAGGACAAGGGGCCATGCAGAGCCCCCCGTCCCACAGGCACCTGGGCCCCCCCTGCACCCCTGACCCAGAGCAGGGCATGGGCTCTGACCACAGCCCCCACCGGCCCCTGGGACCACAGATGTGCCTTTCCCAGCAGGAGCACCTGGGGAACACAAGCCCAGCCCAGCCTGGAGCACCTCCCGTGTACTCAGAGAAAACCCGGATTACACGATGGGATTACTCCTGTTGGTGGGGAAAGTCATTGTCCTAAGCCCAGCTGGCCACTAAGCTCCACCACAGCCCGGATCAGCTGATGGGAACTGCATGGCTTAATGGAAGGAGACTGATGGAGCACGTGATGGGAGCTGGTGCAGGCTGAGCATCCACACAGGGAGCGCTGGATTACTCAGATTGCCCCAGCTCAACAGTAAATACAGACATTTCCCTGTTCTTCTCTCCCCAGAGCTGGTCTCCCCATCTGTCCAGAGGGCTCACATTTCCAAGAGCCACTTCAGATGTCTGTGGAGTGAACATCTCCCTCAGAAAGGCTTTGGAATGAGGGGGGAGCCCAGCAAGAGCTGGGGAGGCTCAGTGGTGGATCACACTGGAGAACCAGGATGGGCACTGGAGATGGGCTGGAAGCAGGAGCTTCCCAGTAGGTTTTATCCTGGCAACAGAAACCAGAACTGGGTCACAAGCCTGAAGTGTCCCATCTATGAGTACTGTCCATCCTCCCCACGTCATGGTGGGGCCCAGCTTCTGTGGGAACATTTTCCATTCTTACATCCCAGTGTAAAATCCTTGGTATGACCTGTGTGGCAACATCCAAGCCTGCTCAGTAACCTGGAGAGGGGAAAGAGTGAGCAAAGCTGGGGGACCCTGCCACTGAGGCACAACTGAGTGTTCAGCCCTGAAAGGAAAATGAAATAAAGGAGATGAAGATCACAGGATCATGGAAGCATCTAGGTTGGAAAAGCCCCCAAGAGCATCAAGTCCAACCCTTTCCCCAGGCCTGAGATGGAACTCAATGCTCTGGTTCCCAAGTTTATTTTAAAACAGAGGCCTGGAGAGGCAATAAAAATAATTACAGTAATGAAGTCATTGTGCCTGCACTATCACATTGAATTATCTCAGGGCTGGCAGAAGATGAGCCCCCAAGGAAAAGTCTCTCTTGACTCAGAGTCAGAAGTGCTGCCAGGGCACCACTGGGGTCAGCACAGCTCCCCAATCCTGTCAGGGCAGCCTGGGCACTGCCAGGGGCAGCACAGCTCCCCATCCCTGCCAGGGCAGCCTGGGCACCACTGGGGTCAG
>JAWWEV010000018.1:858369-874333 GCA_035583235.1 Hafferia zeledoni
TGGGCACTGCCAGGGGCAGCACAGCTCCCCATCCCTGCCAGGGCAGCCTGGGCACTGCCAGGGGCAGCACAGCTCCCTACCACCATGAGAGTTCCATTGTTTTCCTCCCTGGTGATGAAGCCACCGCTGTGGGCAGAGGCTCCTCCCCCCGTGCCACCCTGAGGGACACCCACCTCTTCCAAGCCCAGGGCTGCTGCCCCACGTGCTGCAGAAACGTCCCTTTTCCAGCCTCCCTGCCGCTGGCTGCTCCTCTATCCCAGCTGTCACCAAGTTCAAAGAGCCTCTGGCTTATCTCCAAAAAGCACTTTGTTGGCTGCACGAGGCTCACTCAGCCCCAGGCTGGCTGTGCCAGCACTGCTGTGGCACCTCTGCCCAAACCAGGTGTGCTCCCCACTCTGTCTGCTCTGACAGAGACAAGGAAAAGCAGGAGCACACCTGGCACAGCTGCAAAAATCCTTCTCTCTCCGGCTTCCCCCACTGCAACACGTTCGGTCAGGCAGGACCCCGGGAGGGGTCGGGGCTGGCACTGAGTGTCTCCAGAGCAAGGGGAGAAAGGGGAGACGTGAAGGACAGAGATGGCTGAGCAGTGACTCAGCTCTGCCCCAGCAGCTCCACAGCCACTGCGGCAGGGCTGGGAGGGAAGGCAGGAACACTCCTTTGTTGGGAGCCCAAACAAAGGGAGAACACCAAAGAAACCCTTCTCCAAAGAGACATGATCTCGGAAGCTCCCAGCATGTCCCATCCTGGATGTCTTCACAAATGACACATCTGAGCTCCCCTGAGAGGATGTTTTCCTGAATTAAACTCCCTCCTGGTTGGGATCTGCAGAGCCCACAACAGCTCAGCCAGCAGTTCATAATGAATTTTCACCCACTGGAGCAGCCAAACCAGCAGGAGAACACCCAAATTAAGTCTGGGGAGACATGAGAGTCCCTTCCAATGCCTGAAGAGACTCCAAGGTACCTGGAGAGGGGCTTGGGAAAAAGGCCTGGGGGGACAGGAAAAGGGGAATGGCTTCCCACTGCCAGAGGGGAGGGTTAGATGGGAGATTGGGAAGGAATTCCTGGCTGGGAGGGTGGGCAGGCCCTGGCACAGGTTGGGCAGAGCAGCTGTGGCTGCCCCATCCCTGGGAGTGTCCAAGGCCAGGCTGGACAGGGCTTGGAGCACCCTGGGCTGGGGGAGGTGTCCCTGCCCAGGGCAGGGGGTGGCACTGGGTGGGCTTTAAGATCCTTTCCAACCCAGACCATTCTGCAGGAATTCTGTAAGAAATTCAAACACGTCCCTCACTGCTGATTTTAAACCACCTGGGGGTAGAGGTCCCTTTCCCTGCCAAGTTGACCCATTCTGGAGTGGGAAGAGGCAGCAATAAAAGCCAGAAGCAAATTCCTCCAACCACAGCACTTTGTATCAGTGAGTGCCTTTCCAATTATTCATGTTAAAAAGGCCCCTCAGCCCCCCTTGGCCATATTTACCTCCCTTAATTAAAGATGGCAGCAATAAACATGAAATATGGACAAAAGGAGATGTTAATAAATGCTGCCTTGGGGAGCCCAGAGCCAGCCTGGAAACACTTCAGATCTGCTGCTGCTTTGTTAGGGAATGAAAACAATAGATCTCCACATAAAAGCGATATTAAAATAATTACCATAAATTAGGCTCGGGGAGCCTGGACCCCTCGGGGGGGAGGGGGAAATGCCTTCCCACAGTTTCTCCAGGAAAAGCCTCTGCCTGACCCAGGGCTGCTCCATCTGATGGAGAACCAAACACTGGCATCTCCTTCCAAGAGCTGTGGCCACAAACACTCCCCCCTCCCATTCCCACTCTCAGTCATGGATTTCATGGTGACCAAACCTGTCATAATTAGTGCCTAAAGAGCATTCCCTTCCCCTGCCCTGCAGAGCAGGGACCAGGTCCTGGTCAGCATCCAGTGGCAGGATTCAAGTATTTGCATTCAGGAAGAGAAAACTCTTGGCAGAGTCCAGGTTTAAGCACTTAAATTGGGATTTCTTTAGGACAGAAACTTCAGGTGCTTCAGGGTGATGCAGAAATTCCTCTCATTTTATACCTCTACATGAGAAAGCTTCAAAAATCTGATGGAAAACAGGATTCTGCCAATAAACAAGAAGGATGAGAGTCAGCACAGGCAAACCCCACCCTCTGACCCTGATCCACGAAGGATCTGCTGGTACTGGAGAGCAGACACCAAAATTGGAGAAAAATGAACCCTGTCAAATCCATTTGAGATCTTGATGAGTTTAAAAATTGGTTAATACAGGAAATGGTGCTGATTTAATAGATTTAGACTCAGGCAGACACTTAACCTGGTATTGCATGACATTTTGATTAAAACTGAGAATGATACAAGAGCGACACGACACGCACTAACAGGATTAAAGGCTCCCTGCAACACAATCAGGATGCTGAAACTGCTGGGTGGTTTAACAGGGATCCTTGGGAAAACAGGTCCGATCCCCAAGGTTTGAACTAAAAAGCTACAAGAAGACAAGGAGCTGCTGTGCAGGTGGCAGAGAACACGGAGCAGGGAACAAGGAGGCTCCAGGTCACTGGAACAGAGATTGGAATAGCTCTGTAAATTAAATACAAGTTACAAATCAGCACCCAAGCTGTGGCTGCCCCTTCCCTGGAAGTGTCCAGGGCCAGGTTGGATGGGCTTGGAGCCACCTGGTCCAGTGGAAGGTGTCCCTGCCCATGGAAGGGGCTGGAAAGAGGTGAGATTTAAGGTCTCTTCCAGCCCAAACCATTCCACAGTTCTGTGATTTTCTCTCTGCCAAGTGAAAGGCCCTCCCAGCTCACTGAGTGGTGTCCCCAGCACTGCCCACACCACCACTGCTCCATGTCCCCAAGTGCCACAGCCACCCAGCAGGTAAATCCCTCCAGTTCCCGTTCCAGCTGCAGGTTTGCAGGAGCAGCCAGGGCCACGTCCTGCTCCTCCTCTTCAGCTCCACGGGAATTCAGGGGTTTCCTCTGAAAATATTATCCTGGCTGCCCCCTGGAGCTGCTCTGTGCCACACAAAGAGCATTAAACTGCCTGCAGTAAGCTGATTAATTCCAGCCTGGCTTTCTGCAGAGAATCACAGATGACTCCAATTCCACCCAGACTCAGCTATTTTGAAGTCACCAGATAACTCTGACTTTCTAATTTTATATTTTGAATAAAATAAACTCCCCACCAAAAAAAAAACCCACCCCAACCCACCAGAAAAAGACAGGCATGCATTACCAACAGTGTGTGACAAACCAGGCCTGTGGCTTTTGGGTAACTTGAATTAGACAAAGAGAGACAAACCCACCATCATTTCTCTTAGTAAATTCTTCCCACAGCTTTAACACTTTCTCTTAAAGTAACACATCCTGCCAACTTTACACCAACATCACCCTCTGTGACTTGATCTGATAGTATTTTGGAGACTAACTAGGATTAAAAACACATTTAATACCTGGTTTCTCCCCTAAATCCCTCTACCATCTTCCAGCTCAACTGAACTTGTGGAATCACAGTTTCTACTCTTCCATTTTATGTTTGTTGTTGTTTTGTGCAGGGATCACTCTGGGCTGGATGAACTGCTTGGCTCCAGCAGCTGCCCCAGATCCCACCAGGTGCCTTAAAACACAAGTGCAAATTTAGGTAGGAAGAAAGGCCACAGTTTTGCCTGTTTTAGCATCAGAGCCCAGCACCTTCCTCACCCCCTGCCCTCCTGCCCCCCTGGCTGTGCAGCAGAGCCCTCCCTGAGCTGAGCTGAGTGCCTGGAGCAGTGACAGGAGTGCAGGGCAGGGCTCCTGACGCTCAGCACGCCGATGCTTTTGGACTAATTACTGCTATAAAAAGCAAAAAGCTGTCAAAGAGAATTATTCAGCTTCTGCAAGAATGAAACAGAGATGTGTGTGAGAGGAAATGGTGCCCCTTCAGACTCTGGTGGTGCCTGCAAGGATTAACTCAACCTTTGCAGCACCTGCTCATGACATTATTTACCACACCCACCCCACAATCTTCCAGCTGCAGGGAAAAAGAGGCAGAAGGTGGCTTGGGGTACAGGAGAAGCTTGGGGACTATGAATCTCAACTGGAGGAGTTTGAATCCAAGGCTTGTGCTCTTAGAATCACAGAATCCCAGACTGGTTTATGTTGAAGGGACCCAAAGCCCACCCAGTGCCACCCCTGCCATGGGCAGGGACACCTCCCACCAGCCCAGGTTGCTCCAAGCCCTGTCCAGCCTGGCCTTGGCCACTCCCAGGGCTGGGGCAGCCACAGCTGCTCTGGCCACCCTGTTCCTCTTGCCCCTGTAGTGGAAGTCTCACCCCTTACATCAGCCCAAGAACTGAGGGGCTCAAGCTGTGGCTCCAGGGAACAGTAAATCCCATTTCCCTGGCTGGGATGTGCTGGGATGAGCTTGGCACTGGCACCATCCAGCTCCTGACCCGGGGTGAGGGCTGGGGGCTGCCCCCAGAGCTCTCCAGCTGGGGTGGTTTAGGGGAGCAGTTTGCTCTCCCAGGGTTGCTTTTGCTGGCTGTGCACACAGGGTGAGTCAGGGGCTGTCCTGGGGGAGCAGCTCTCCAGGAGCACCTCCAAACATCCCACCAGCACAGCCAGCCTGCCATGGGCCTCGGGCTGGCTTTGGGGGCACGGAACGTGTGAGGAGCAAGATGAGAAGAAAGAGAAATTCGGGCATTTGGGACTGAGCCCGTGCTCACAGAGCAGCTGATCCAAACAAAGCTGGGCTCCAGCCTCCCTCTTGTGCACTGCCCTGAAGCCAAACTGCTGCTCTGCCCTCCCTGGGGGAACAGGGAGGGGAGGGCACAGCAATGCCTCCAACCACCACCTTTAGTCCTTCCAGTCAAGTCATCTGGAAACAGCAGCAGTAGCAGCTTTGCTCCCCACGTGTTTTCCCGGGAATCAGAAAAAAGTCCCAGAAAAGCCTGTCCTCCAGCAGCAAGTGTATTTAAAATATTTCTCTGTAACTCTGAACACGCCATCTGCTCCTTCTGCCAGCCCCACTGCCTCTGTGCAAGGCATCTCTGTCTCCATCCTTTCTGCCAAGCAGGAGCTGTGAACTCCCAGCCTCTTCCTCGCTTCACCATCCACCTCCCTGCCTGGGTCCTGCTGCCAGCCCTTCCAACGCCCTCCTCCCCATGCTGCCTCCCCTCCCTCCTCCTCCTCCTCCCACCAGGGCAGGCCTGTCCCTGTCTCGTGGATTGGTAACCTGCCTTGGCACAAAGTGTCCCCACACCCTGCCAGAGTGGCCCCATGGCCGGCTGAGCCTTCAGGATCACTCCAGTGTCTTATTCTGAAGTCTTGATGTCCTTTGTCACATAAGGTGACCTTGCAAAGGATTCGTAAAGACTGGATATACAGTCTTTTAAATCAATCAATCAATAAATCAATATGTCCCCAGCCCCAGCCCCAGCCCCAGGCAGGCACAGGCAGCCCAGTCCCGTCTGGGTGCACAACAGGAGGGGAAGGGGGACCAGGAGGCCACGGGGAAGCTCAGACAAGATTTAGAGAAAGACCAGGATTTGGAATAGGCACCATCTCAGAGACACTGGGGCTGTCCTGCAAGGTGCAGCCTCAGCTCAGCTCCCTGCAGAGCAGGGGCACGTGCACAGAGGGGGATGCCAATGGCACTGCACTCTCAGCATCCCGGAATCCCAGAATGGTCTGGCTGGGAAAGGGCCTCAAAGACCATCTCATTCTCTCCATGGGCAGGGACACCTTCCACAAGCCCTGTCCAGCCTGGCCTTGGACACTTCCAGGGTCGGGGCAGCCAGAGCTCCTCTGGGCATCTCTGCCAGGGCCTCCCCACCCTCCCAGGGAACGATTCCTTCCCAACTTCCCATCTAACCCTGCCCTCTGGCAGTGGGAAGCCATTCCCAGCTGATCTGGTCACTCCAGGCCCTTGTCCAAAGTCCCTCTCATGCTCAATCCTGTTGTTGTCCAAACTCCTGGACCTCGTGGTGCCCGTGGTGCCCCAGCAGGGGCTGAGCCTGCCCCTGGAGCAGCACTGGACCCTCTGCCGGCTCCTGCCCCCCCGGGACACGGGCTCGGGAGGAATACAGTGATTAACTGCTCGTGACAATATGGAAATCCACTGCTGAGGGCGCTGCGCCTGCCCCAGATTGGGCTGTTCTGCAGCCGCACGAGGAGCGGGGTGGGCAGCCCCGAGCGCTCCCGCAGTGGGTGACATCCTGCGCTGGGTGTCACATCGCGGCATGTCACCCCGTGCCCGGGACGGGCCCGCACTCTCCCGGCAGCAGCAGCTGCTCCTGGGGGTCCCGGAGGGTGCCAGAGCCCCCCAGAGCCCCCCGAAGCCCCCAGAGCCCCCCGGAGGTCCCCAGAGCCCCCCAGAGACCCTGGGCACAGGGAGGCAGGATTGGCCCCAAAGCTCTGCCCCATCCCTCTCCTGGGGGATCCCTGATGTCTGGGAACCAGCCCCAAACCCTCTGGGTGCTGTGCCCCAAGAGCTTGGCACCAGGTCTGCCCCCTCTGTTCCCTCCTCCTCCTCCTCCTCGGAGTGGCACCAGCCCTAGACCTGCCCTGGCAGCCCCTCATTAAATTCCAAACCTCAAAATCAGCATCAGAGGGAGCAGCATGGGCAGAGTAACCCAGAAATGCCTGCAAACCACAGGAATTAACTGCCCATTAATTGTCTTGGGGGAAAACCCACAATGAGCTCATTTTTGGCTGAGCTGTTTCTAACACATGACCTCTTGTTTGTCACGGCCTCTTTTCCCTCTTCCACTGAGTTTGGCTTCCAGTTTGTTCTCTCCAAAGCCTCTCTTTGTGTTTGCCTTTAAATTTTCACCCTCACTGATTTTCTGTGCAAACTCCCATCAGATGGAGCTGAGAAATCCTGCCCAGGGGATGGGACCATCACTGTGCCACAGCTGGGGCAGCTGCTGCAGCCAAAGTGCTGCTCCCGGCTCCAAAATCACAGTCCTGACTGCATGGGCACCCCAGCACCCAGGGCATCTCCTTCCCTGGCCAGGGCAGAGCTCAAGGCCAGGCTGGATGGGGCTTGGAGCAACCTGGGCTAGTGGAAGGGGGTGGAAAGAGATGGGCTTTGAGGTCCCTTCTGCCATGAAAACAATGATGCTCCAGCCCTTTGCTCTTTTCACTTTCCATCTATTCAGTTTAACCCATCTATCATCTTTTCCTCATGGTCTGAAAGTCAATCCTCGCTGGGCTGGGCTGAGGGAGCCCGTTCTGGGAGCTCCTCTCACTTCTCCAGCATGGAGAAAATATTGCCACAAGATTTTGCTTTACACTCAGTCTGTCATTCAGGCACTAAAGTGAATTGATTCCAAGGCTCAAGGCAGGCTCCTGGCTGGCTCCCTCAGGCACCAAACTACAGGATTCTGTCAGGAATTCCTACAAACAGAATTAGTGTAAAATGGCAGCAAAGTCATAGGAAGATGCTGTCAAAATTGATAACTTGAAAAAAACACCCCCCCAGCAGCAACCCCCAGTCAAAGACCTGCACATGGGATGTCCAGAGAGATCCTTTGGGCCTCTGGCTGCCTTTGGAGGGCAAAACACAGCAGGGTTTGATTATTTGTCCATTCTCAGGGCACTGCTGTTTGCCCTGGTCCACAAGACCCTCTAGGGATGGTAAGTGTCCCCCCAGGCAGGGCCAGCACCCCCATGGCAGGGCCAACTGCACCTCATGGCACTGCCAATCAGACTAGAAGGGCTGGCACATGGCACACGGTGATGCCACCAGCACAGTCCCAGCAACTCCAACCAGAGGTTTCCAGTTCCTCCTCTGCATCTGAATTTCTCCCCAATATCCCATCTCTCCCTGCCCTCTGGCAGTGGGAAGCCATTCCCTGTGTCCTGTCCCTCCATCCCTTGTCCTCAGTCCCTCTCCAGCTCTCCTGGAGCCCCTTTAGGCCCTGGAAGGGGCTCTCAGGTCTCCCTGGATCCTTCTCTTCTCCAGGTGACCCTCCCAGCTCTCCCAGCCTGGCTCCAAAGGGGCTCCAGCCCTGGAGCATCTCTGGGGCCTCCTCTGGACTCACCTCAGCAGCTCCACATCCTCCTGCTGTTGTTCCCCAGAGCTGGAGGCAGCTCTTCAGGGGGGTCTGACCTGAGTGGGGCAGAATCTTCTCCTTGTCCTGCTGCCCACACTGTGGGAGGAGCCCAGGACACAAGGTCAGCTCTGGGGAGGCTCCTACCACTGCACATCCCTGCTGGAAGGATGCTGGAAAATCCTGGAGATGTTGCAGAAAGAGACAGGAATGGTCTGGAAGCAGCTGCCTGGCAGGGGAGTGTGAGGAGCTCAGCCTCTCATACATCAGAGGAAGAGTGAGAGGTGACATGATGATCATCCATAAATGCCTTCGCAGAGAGGAAATATCAGCTACTAAAGGGCTCTTCAGTCAAGTGAAGAGAAGCAGCACAGACCCAGCCTCCCAGGGCAGGAACTGGTGCATCTGGATTAGAAACAAGATGCAATCTTGAAACAAGAGTGATTAAACAGTGGAATGCACTGCCCTGGGGGGGCTGGACCCCTCAGCTCATGGTGCCCCCAGTTCAGATTAGCTCTGATATGAGACCATGAGTTGAGATGAGCCCTGCTCCACCACAGGCTCCAGACACAGCCCTGGGTGCCTCCACAGCCCCTGGAGAGGGGACACAGTGCAGGCCACGGGGGTCCCCTGACATGGCACATGTCCAGGGGCTGGCACATGTCCAGGGGCTGGCACCTCCCTGCAATTAAATATTCTGATTTGCATTGTGCCTCTGAACGAGCTCCCAGGGTGACCCATTGCCCCATCCCTGGAAGTGTCCAAGGGCAGGTTGGACAAGGCTTGGAGCAACCAGGGCTAGTGGAAGGCTTCCCCGCCCATGGCAGGAGGGTGAAATGAGATTGGCCTTCAGGTCCCTTCTAACCCAAACCATTCCATGATTTTGTGACCACTGCATGGAGCAGACGTGGCTTCTGTGCAAAGAGATGAAGAGGTGAGAAGGTGGGAGGTGAAGGGGTGAGAGGTGTAGAGGAGAAGAGGTGGATTCCAGTACCCAGCCCACTCTCCATCACCAATATCCTCAGACACAGATTGGTAAACAAAGCCAAATGATCCAATTTGCAGTAAATTTTCCCCCTGGAGCCAGCTCTCCGTGCCCAGCGGGGTGGTGGCACGTGCCAGCCTGAGTTTGCCTTGAGGAAACTCCCATTCTGCACAGTGTGTGGGAAAGGAGACAGGAATAAATGGGAATACTCGGGGAAATGGATGGAATGTGGCAGTGGTGAAGGCGGTGCCGAGGGTTTGAGCTGAACCCCCAGCCCGGAGGATCTGAGCGAGCGTTTCCCGAGCGGAGCAGCCGGAGGATGCCATTGCCATGGCAACGGGAGGAACTCGCTGCCGCTCGGATCAAGGACACCATTCATTGTCCAAGTGCTGAGGATTTTTTAGCCCAGTTTCCAGGGACCAAGTGTTAATAACAGTTGCATCCTATTTATCCTGGGCCTTTATTGTCTCTGTAATGAGCTCTCCAGGAAAACCTGGAGAGCGTTTCCTCGGAGGCTCCAAGCCAGCAGCGCGACTCCGAGTTAAGTGGTTTGCTTTGCTGGCAATTCCCTCCCTTGCCCACATGCTTTGAAATACAGAGCAGGCTGATTAACTATTAATAACAGGGCATGACGAACCACACATTATGCCCCGGGTTGTGCCAGTTGTTCCAGAGGCACCTGGAGCTGCTGCCATGGCAGTGGGGACACTCCTCACCCTGCCAGGGGTGGCACACATGATGGTTACCCCTGTGCTGTGCCCTGTCCTGGCATTGCCTGATGCCCCAGAGCTGCACATTCCAGCAGTCTGGGGGAGGATCAGCTCAGGTGGAAGACAATAGTGATGATGATGATGAATGACAGGACATGGCTGTGCACACAAAGCTACCCAGGGCCCCTCAAGGATAATGCCATAGCCATGTGATTAAAGCCTGGAATTCCTTTTCTACTTACTGATGGTTGGACTAGGTGATCCTGGAGGTCTCTTCCCACGAAGAATGATTCCCTGATTCTATTAAATGCATTGATGCTATTACTGTGCTGTTAAATTATTTCCTGTGTAGAAGGAAGTCTTGGCTGGCCCCAGTGGGGTCTGACTCCAATGAACCCAACCCCCTGTCCCTTTGGCATCCCAGCAGTGATCACAGCCACCCTCACAGAAACCCACTGTGAAACCAGGGACCTCCAATGTGACCATCTCCTGGGAGTCCAGAGCAGTCCCATGCAGGGCCAAGGTCTCACCAGGGCTTTGGAAGCTCTGAACATCTCCACATAACAGTGGGGCTCTCACTGTCACGGGATGGGATTTATTTTAGGTAGTGCGTCATTTCCAGGACTGATTTTGCTGGATGAACATCACCAGACCACTGGCTTTTTACTCACCCCAAAGCCCTGAACGTGCCCATCAGTGTTTGGAGAAGGGAAGCTGGTTCCTGGATAGGGTTTTCAGTTTTCCCTCTGGATCTGCTGCTTTTGGCACCTTCTCAGCCTGGGGGCTCGGGTGGGATGGGGGGAACGGGGTGACTGTGCTGCTGCTGAGCTGGGGGTGCTCTCCCCCCATTTCAGCCCCTTCCCACCCAGTCCCTGTGCCAAGCTGGAGCTGCAGTCTCTCTGTGCTGTCAGTTTAAGCCCCGTGGCTGCTGCAGCCCTGAGGGTGAGGGATCAGCCAACCAATCCTGCAGGCAGTAGGCACTGCCAAACCCAGCTCTGCAGCCGCTTTCTCCTCAGTGCAGCCCAGCTGCTCCCAAATCCTGGGATTTACCAGCTCTGCCAGAGCAGAACTGCCCTCTCCAACCCCACAGCAGCATTCCTGAGGATGGCAAAGGCCATCATACCCCACCAGACACTGGGGCTGCAGCTGTGGACTGGTGTCAGCACCTTGTCCTGCAGCCTCAGACAACTGGGGCATCTCCAGAGCACCCAGTGCTCCATGCCTGGTGCTCCCCAGGCTGCAGCCAGCCCAGAGCAGAGCTGGCAGACCCTGGCACCACGTGCCATCACCAGGAGTGATGCAGAGCAGAGCTGCAGGATGCCAAGGCTCAGCTCAGAGGGCAGGGGCAGCTCAGACTCGCTCAGCTCTGGCTCTGGCAGGAGGGCACTGCTCTGGAGCCTGAAATCATTAACTCAGGGGGGCTCCAGAGAAATAACACCTAAAAATGCCTTTAAGACATGTTTCATAGAATCTGAGAATCATTATGGTTGAAAAAGACCTCCAAGGTCATCAAGTCCACCCTGTGCCCGATGCCCACCTTGTCCCCCAGCCCAGAGCACTGAGTGCCACGGCCAGTCCTGCCTTGGGCACCTCCAGGGCTGGGCACTCCAACCCTCCCTGGGCAGCCTCTTCCAGTGCCTGACAACACTTTCCACAAAGGAATTCCTGGTGATGTCCAACCTGAGGTTCTGCTAGTGCAGGTGAGGCTGTGTCCTCTTGTCCTGTCAGACTCCATCACGTTCTGAACAGCCCTAAATCCCAGCAATCAGCACGTTCCAGCCCCACCCTCAGGCACAGCAACCCGGCAGCAGCTCCTGTTCCATTCAGCATCTGCCAGGAGTGTCATCCCTCCCTGGCATTCTCAGCCTCCCACTCCTGAGCAGCCCACTCTGGCCACGACAAACAACCCCTCCCTTCAAACCCACAGAGAAGTTTCTTTTTCTTCTTTAACCAACCAACCGAGTCACTAAAGCCCCGTTCTGCTTAATGCAGCTCTGCATCCAAACACCTCCGAGGCAATTCATTTTTACCAGGAGAACTTCTGAGGCTGGAATTTTCCCTGATGGCACTGCTGGAAGGCTACAACAGCCCAGCAGGTCAGCGAGTTGAAGGCAGTATTTCATCTGGCAATTTATTCAAATAAATCTTTCAGAACATGAAATAAGCTATAAAGATGGAGCCTGTCAAAGGCTGCAGCAGTCGAGCTCCTGAGTGGAATGACCAAGCAGGAGCAGCAGCAGCGCTGGCCCATCGGGCATGGGGTGCCAGCCCAGCTCCCTGTGCTGGGGACAGGATGATCCAGTGGTGGGTGAGACCACTCAGTGCCATAACAGCAATAGGCTTAAAGATGAAAAAGTGTTTTCATTAATTACTATTATTATGCTCATCACTGCTCTGGTGCTGTTCCTGCTGCCACCACCCAAAGCCAGGAGCAGAGAAGAGGATGCCACATCCCTTGCCACATTGGGAAGGTTTTGCATCAGCTCCTGCTGCCAGAGCTGTGCCTCCAATCCCAGCTGCTTCTCCCAGGCCTGGCACTGTCTTGCCACACCTTCTTACCCTCTGCTCTATTGAGTAAATGGGTGAGACCAGACAGAGCTGTGGGGGCTGGAGCATGGTGGGTTTGAAACCCCTGCAGGGTTCTGGGGAGAGGATGGAGCCCCAGTGCCAGGCCCAGGCCCAGGAGGTGCTGCCACAGCAGGACAAAACCATGGGGTTCCTTTTTATGTTGGCACAGGACAGGAAGGGCAGGAGCTGTTTGTGCCACCTCTGGCAGAGTGTCCTGGGCTGGGCCCAAGGGGCTCCAGGAGCTGTGTGGGGGCTGCAGGGGGATGTGCTGGATGAGGACTCCCTCTGCCCCACTCATGCCACAGGCAATGGCATGACCTGGGCACTCCAGAGACATGTGGAAGGTCACCAGCAGCTCCTTGGCACTGGATGGGGGTTTTAAAGAAGTCTTGGAAACAGCCAGGTCTGAGCTCAGACAAGACTGTGAGAGCAACCGAGGGGAATTCCTGCACAAAGAAAGGTTTTCCTGCCAATGTCTGGGGGGAAGGAGGGGCTGAGGCAAGTGGCCACCAGTGCCTTGGGGAAAGAAGAGCCCCTTTGTTGTGGGCACACCGTGGGCATTGTCTGCTGGCCACTTGCCCTCCCAGCCAGCTCCGAGGTCAGCAGAGCCCCATCAGTGGCACTGAGAGCTGCCCACTGTGCATTTATTTTCCTTTTTAACATTTTATAATCAGGCTGAGCTCCCTCACTGACTTCTCTGTCCCCTTCACCAACTGCATTGTGAAAGAAGAAATTATGAGACAATCAAAGAATCTTGGAATGGTTTGGTTTGGAAGGGGCCTCAAAGCCATCCAGTGCCACCCCTGCCATGGGCAGGGACACCTCCCACCAGCCCAGGGTGCTCCAAAACCCATCCAACCCAGCTTTAAAAATCCCAGGGCTGGGGCAGCCACAGCTTCTCTGGGCACCCTGTGCCAGGGCCTGCCCACCCTGCCAGGGAAGAATTCCTTCCAAAGATCTCACCTAAAGCCACGCTCTGTCAGGGAACACACAACGAATCCTTGGGACTTACGTTGGATCAGTGGGTGACTCCAGAAGTTTCAGCCTCATCCAAATCCAGCCAAGGGAAATGGTTTTGCTAAAACCAGCAAAGGTTGACCTGGATTGGGCTCCTTCATGAGAAATGCTGAACTTTGGAGAAACAGAGAGCAGGTAGTTGTGATTTGTGCCTGCTCTGCCTCTCTGCCTGCTGCTGGGAAGTGAATGGGCTGCTCAGGGAAAACCAGGAAACAAAGGTTAACCCAGCAGCTGCAGGCTGTTGGGAAGATTACAGACCTGGCAGGATCTGTGGGCTTTGCTCTTCTTTCATGGATCCCCCAAAATTAAAAGCTGCTTTGAAAATCCTAGAATTATTGTGACTTAACCCTGGTTCTCCTCCTGGGGATCTGATGGCTCTGACCTGTTTCTGCAGCATCTGGTGCAGCCCCACTCTCCAGGAATCCCAGGGAGTCTGTGTCCCTCCTTCATCCTCCCTCACAGAGGGGGATCAGCCCCTGCTGCCCACGGCAGTCCCTGCAGGGCTGTCCCCGCTCCTGCTCCCCCAGCACATCTCCCCCGTGCCAGGCACAGCTGCCCTTGCTGGGCAGGCCACTCCAGTGATGCCCATTAGCTCTAATGGGAAGCTACACAGCCATTCCTCCCCATCAGGACTAATGGGCACTGCAGGGATAACGTGGTTACCTCGGCTGAGCCGCAGCAACTCCCCAGCAGCTCAAAGCCAGCGGGGTCACGAGCCACGGCTTCATTGCCCGGGAGACAGCAGCCAAATTAGTCTGGCCATGGACTGGGAGAGCAGTTCATTAGAGCAGGATGATGCCAGATGAGCTGGGCATCGCCTTGTCCCACAGCCCCCCGGGCCCTGGAGCACAGAGAGCCATCCTGAGCCACACTGGGGGCAGCCCTGGGACAAACCTTCACCCCCAGCACCGGCAGAGCCGGAGGCAGCAGCGTCCGACAGCTCAACACCATCAGATCTGGGACTGGGAGACTCCTCTGGGTGGAGGGAGGGATGCAGGGAGGAGAGACGTGCAGGGAGCACTCTGCCCACTCCAGTATCCCACTCCAGCATCCCACTCCAGCATCTGACTCCAATATTCCACTCCAGCATCCTACTCTGCTGGGCCAGTTCCTTCCCACTGTCCAGGAAGCAAAATGGAGACTCCTTGTTCACTTATTCCATATATGATTTATATTGACTTCCACTTAATTCCCTGGGCCTACTGGGTCAGGAAAGGATTTCCACATTTCCCTCCCCTCAAAACCACACATAAACCACAACATTTTGTCATGCTGCAGAGGAAGGAGCATCTTTGCATCCTCGGGATTCAGCCCAGCCTGCTCTCTGGAGCAGTTTGCAAGGCCAGACTCCTGATCCTCCTCGAACATCTTGGATTCTGAACAGAAACTTGGTTGTTTCTGGGTCTGCTTTGATGTGTGGGTTCCATAACGAAGCCCTTTGCAGCATGAGAATGAGGATTGTGTAATGATTCCTCCCAGAGATAAGGGCTGTGCAGGCGCTGCCAGCCGGGAGAGCTGGCACTGATGGAATTGGCAACGGAGGAGCCCAGCCTGGGGATTTTTTTCTGTAAGTGTTAGTATTTAATAATAAAGATTTCCATTTCTAATCCCAGAAAAACAAAGCAGCTGAAGAGGTTTCAGGTCTGATCAGGCTCGCAACAGCCTGGCCTGGAGGCTGGCACTGCTGCTTGGCAGAGTCTGCCCACATCCAGCATCCCAGGGCACTCGGAAGGCATCCAGGATGCAAACCCAGGGAATGCTTCACTTCTTCCCTCCACACACTTACTGCCTTCATCCTTAGGAATAGGACCTTGCTCTCCCAGCTCTCTTCTTTCCCCCTCCCCATTGTGGAAGCAAACCCAGACCTCCAGTTTCACTTTCCCATATTATTTCCCTCTGTTGCTCGGGCCTGCAAAGCCCATTTTGATTCTCTTTCCTGAGTTCTGCAGACTCTCCATTCCCTCTGTGCCCAGAATGCCAGTCTGTGCTGCCTCCCAGGGTTCCTGCCCTTCCAGGGTTCCTGCCCTTCCAGGGTTCCTGCCCTCCCGGGGTCCTGCCATGCCCCAGCCCAGTGGTGGGATGCTCTCCAGCTGGCAGTGGGGTCTGTCAGCTGTGTGCTCATTGCAGCTGGACTGGAGCAGGGAGCAGCCTCTCTCTCCAGCATTCCCTGCTCCAGGCCATCTGCAACCCTCTGGCCTGTGGTTGCTGTTTGTGTCCTGTTTTGGGGTCAGCTGCCAGCCCAGCTGCAGCCACAGCTCCCACAACAAACCCTGGCCCCTCCCGTGCCAGAGCAGTGCCCGTGCCAAGGGGCTGGCTCAGAGCAGTGCCAGGGACCCTCAGTCCTGCAGCAGGAGGATGATCCTGACACAGACACCCTGAGGGGCTCCAGGGCACACAAGACTCTGAAATGGAGCCAGACTTGAGTCCCTGTTTCTGCAGAGGAGCAGCCTGAGCTCCAGTGGAGGAACAGCCTGAGCTCCAGTGGAGGAGCAGCCTGAGCTCCAATGCAGGAACAGCCTGAGCTCCAATGCAGGAACAGCCTGAGCTCCAGTGCAGGAACAGCCTGAGCTCCAATGCAGGAGCAGCCTGAGCTCCAATGGAGGAGCAGCCTGAGCCCCAGTGGAGGACCAGCCTGAGCTCCAGTG
>JAWWEV010000018.1:893445-907772 GCA_035583235.1 Hafferia zeledoni
CGGCTGCGGGGGCCAATCTCGGCGCGGCGGCGGTGACGGGCTCCGCCGCAAACCAATGCGGCACGGGCGGAGCGGCCCCGCGCGGGAGGGGTGCGGGGGCTCCGCGGGCGCCGGGGGGCGGCGGGGCGGGCGCTGCGGGGGCACCGAGAGCTGCCGGCTCCGCCGCAGGTGGCCGCACCCCTCGCCCGCTCCCCGCAGCCCGACTCCCACCGAGGGAGCCCCACACACCGGGGGCAGCGGGACAGGGCAGAGGGGCAGCCCCCGGTTCGTGGGAGCGGCCCCCAGCTGATGCCCTGTGGGGGTACTGAGCCCTCTGGGACATGTCGAGAGGTCGGACACGTGGTCAGGGGTGTCTGCGCCCCAGAATCCCCGATGAGAGAGCTGAGGGGCTGCACCAGGGACTCTGTGGCTCCAAGAACAGCAGGGGACCAGGCACGACCCGGCACGACCACAGGTCACTGCCAAAGCACCAGCCTGTGCCCAGCTCTCTCCCCGGAGCCCAATTCCATTACTAGGCTGGGATTGCTGTGGAGGGTCAGCAGCTGCTGTGGCACTTCGAGCAGAGCTGTGTCAGCCCAAGTGCCAAGGTGGCCCCCAGGGCATGAGCTTCTCCCTTAGTGTTAATTTGCTAGGGAAGAAAACTTTTGTATCTGTGGTTCTTGGACAAAATGGACTCTGAGAGCCATCAGTGTTGTTGGATACAGCGGGTGCTGCTCTGGGGAAGTGAAATAGCTGGTGGCAGCATGAGCAGTGACCTGGAGGGGTGGGAATCTGGCCAACTCTGCTGCAGGTCTCTGCCTCCAGCCCTGCCCATTCCTTGGCACGGTGTCACACTGCCCACGGCCACCCCCAGAGCCCCACCCAAGGGTTCAGCACTGCTCCCACCACCACCCTGGCTCCACACACACTGACAAAGACCCAAATCCAGCAGGCCACAGTCAGGATCCATGTTAATCTGATCCCAGTCCATCCCACTGCATCACAGGCCCTGTTCCCACTGCACCTTCCTGACTCAGCTCAGCTTTCCCTGGAGACTCACCTTCATCCCCCCCAGCTGCATTTCCAGGCTGCTGTGCTGCTCCCATCCTCCCCCCAGGAGCACCAGCCTCCATGGGCTCCAGCTGTCCAACTGCTCCCCATGCTCTCTCCACTCCAACCTTCCTCATTCCCTGCCTTCTCAGCCAGAAGGGTGGTTTACAGAGCCATCTTCCTTGCCTTTCCCAAGGTAGTGCAGGCTCTCTTCCCACCAGCCCTTTCCAGACCTCTCCTGGTTGCAGGGGAGCATCTTTCCCTGCACCTTTTCCCAGCTCCCCTGGGAAGGAGAGCTGCTCCAAGGCCAGTGGCTCTCCAGGCTCTCTTATCTCTGCCCCACTGTCCCTCATGTTGGGAGCCCACACCTTGCTGTGTGGGGCTGGGATTCTTTGGGATGCCACGGTTCAGGGTGATGAGAGATGAGTCTCTCCCAACCTGTGCCCCAACCCCAGCCAGGCTGTCTGTCAGGCTGGATGTGCCCTGTCGAGGGACCACTGAGGAAGGCTGGGCTTGGTTATCTCAGTGTCCAGGTCCAATTAATGCAAATGCCCAGTTAATGCAGGCAGTGGTGCTGCAGTGGTGAGCCAGAGGCAGCGGCTACACCCTAGAGAGGACATTGTTGTGCTGCAGAACATGTCAGCAGAGCCAGGGCCTTGCCCTGTGAGGGCTGTCTGTCAGCAGACCGACCCCTGCAGCTCACAGGGCCAGGGCTGTGCCCGGCACGTTGTGGGAGGCGTGAGGAGAGCCCGGAACAACAAGGGTGCTTTTCACAGCCCCGGCCCCAGCCGGCACCATCTGGGCACTTGTACAAAGATGCTTGTATTCACCAAAGGAGCTGCCACTTTGTCATGGATCCCACTCTGCATAAATTGTTCATCTGCCTCCGAGCTCCCCTTCTGAACCAGCTGAGCTGTTACTGCAGAATGGGCTCCTGGGCCCTGGCAGGTGCTGCTTTCAGCCCGAGCAGCAGCGGCTGCGCCAGCTGAGCTGAGCGGCTCAATGAGCGGCACGTTCAGAGCCGGCACTGCCCGGGCCGCGGCGCCCCTGCAACTGCTCCTGCACCGAGGCAACAGTTTGGGTGAGATTCCACTTTTCTGGGTTTTTTAAAGCCCTTCCCTGAGGCAGCACAGGAGCCCCTTGGCTGAGTTCACCCCCCTCTCTGCCTCCGACTCGTGCTCGGAACAGGGAGCGCTCCCACAGCCCGACAGCTCCACGCTCCTCGCTCCCAACACCTGACAAGGCTTCCACTGAGCATATCAAAGGCTGGCAGATGCCTTTATAAAAGTACTCTCTGTTTCCCAGCTTTGATCGACAAGGATGCGCTTTCCATGAGTAATGTCTTTTTCTTTCCTTTTTAATAATTAATACAGTAAATCCTACAAATTCTCCCTATTTGGATTCTCTGTCACTTGCAGTTTTGAGTTAAAAAATTCAAAATGCAGCTTTCCAAATGCAAAGTGAGTTCTTAGCTGTGTTTGTTTTCCAGCGGGTTAAATTTCACTTAGAGTTTTGTACAGATTGCCCAGAGAAGCTGTGGCTGCCCCATCCTTGCAAGTGTCCAAGGCCAGGTTGGACAGGGCTTGGAGCAACCTGGGCTGGTGGGAAGTGTTCCTGCCCAGGGTAGGGGGTGACACTGGATGGCCTTAATAGTCCCTTCCCACCCAAACCACTCCAGGATTCTGGGATTCCATAATTTCAATAGAAAATGCCATGCATTATCTATTATTTACATAATCTCTTTATTTATTGTCCATAATAATTTATGACCCACAGCTGGCCAGAGCTTTGAGAGCAGATGCAGGTGTGTGGGAGGTGTGGAGAACAACCCCAGGGTGTTGCCCAGGTCAGGCAGAGCCTGGGGATGGGGAGTGCCTGGCACAGAGGGTTTAGCTGGAGATCTCTGTTCAGCCACAGTGGGAAAGGATGGTTGTTCATCTTTAAATTATGCAAATGTCTGTAAGCAATGATACTTATTGTGCCCAAATGACCAAAATAAAGCCCTCTGCTCTCCCTTGTTCCAGTGCAGCCTGCTCTGTTTGGATCCACTGGGCATTTCCCTGTCCTGGTGCTGGAGTGGGGCTGCAGCTCTGCTTTGCCTTCCTGCAGGTACCTCAGTGGAGGCTCCACAAACCCAGCTCTCCCTGCCTGAGCTCCAGCAGGAGCCCAGTGCTGGCCAGCACAGATGTCACAGTGGGCCCAGCTCTCAGGGTCTGCCCTAATTCCAGTGGTCAGCAGAGCTCTCAGCACTCCGTTCCAGCTCAGCTGGATTCAGCCCTGGGCAGCTCTCCCACTGCCTGGGCATGATTCACCCTCACCTCTGCTCTCAGCTGTCTGCACACTGAGAATGGACAGGAACAAAGCCCCAAACCAAACCCTCTGTTATCCCTCCATTTCCTGGTTTTGGGTTTTTTGTTTGGTTTGTGTGTTTGTGTGTTTATTTGTTTGTTTTAATTTTTTTCCTGAAAGGATTGGAAAGGAAGAAAGAAGCTCACCTGGTTATTGCAAGCAGCCACTGTGGAGCTGAGCTCCTTCCCATTTACCTGCTCTGAACATCACATAATTGTCTGTCACCTCTTCATACAATATTTTGCTACAATAATGAATAATTATAACACTATGGCAACCGCCAAGGGCCCCAGCACTGGCTTCAGGCCAGTGTTTTAGCACTGCCTGTTGGTTACAGATGGGAGATCTTTAAAGGGGATGCAGTAGAGAGAGTGTTCCACCATCAGCTCATATTTGGGGTCTGTGGAAACCCCTCAGTGTTTGTTCATCCTCCACTCTCAGCTGAGCACTGATGGTCACACAAAGCATTTGGACCAGCAGCTGAGTTGTCTCATCCAGAAAAATTGGGTTAATAAGTTCTAGTATTTTGGGCTCAGGTGCTGTCCCTCAGACAAAGCTCACCAGCAGTGGTGGGACAACCTGGGGAAGGGACATGCTGTGCCAACAAGAACCCTGAGTCTCATTTCTGCCATGCTTTGTCCCAGCTCGAGGGGAAGGAGGATTCTGTGCTCTGTACATATTTCTATGTGGGCCTTTGGTCCCTTTATTATTTCTGTATATCCTGGTGTAATTTCTAGCAGCAGCAGATGATGGGAAGGGGCTGCTGTGCCAGAGGTGGCTTTATATGCCATGAGGGATGATCATCTCCCACCACACTCCTGTAGGGTTTGTCATGCCAAGCTGAAGAGAAAAGAAGGTGGCAAAGGTAAGGAAAGAAGGAGACAAAGTGAGGGAGAAGGAGAAGAAAGAAAGGGGGATGAGAGAGGAGAAGAGGGTGGGGAGGATGGAAATTAACTGTAAGAGGATCAGGAGTGAAAGAAGGGGCTGGAGCCATCTCAGCAGCCTCCCCACGGGTACCCACAGGGACAGAGGCTGGAGCATCCAGCTCCCCAACTCCCAGGCATGGACAATTTTAACCATAGTTTGCAATTATAACCAGGGGATAAAATTTCAGCCTATTAGAGGAGGTGGAAACCTGCAGGGTGATGCACATTAATTACTGCTGACATCCAGGACAGGCTCATTAGACAGAGGTCTTCTCCAGTTCCAGCACACAACTCCTGGCTTGAGGCAGATATTTCAGGGAGTAATTACAGAGCCTGTGCTGCTGGGCAGGTCAGAGGAGCTGGCCAGGCCTGGCCCACCAACCTGCGGGAGACTCACATACTCAGTATTTTTCCAAAGGAAAGACTCACATCACACAAATCCAAGGGATGTTAAAACAGTGTTTGCCAAGAAAAGAGGTGGGGCAGCCCATCATCACCTTCAGTCATGCTCCTAAATCTCCAGTGTTTGGGCATCATGCAAGGAAAATTCATTTGCCTGGTGAGTGTTTCAGGCAATGGGCATTGCTTTCCTTAACTTGCTTTTATTTTTCTCTTAAATATGTTTAAAATTACTTTCTTCAAAATATTTCTAGTAGAATCCTGTTGTCTGGAGGAAATGGATTCCTGTGATGCTGCTACAACTTCAAGGCCTGGGTTGGACTTTTACTGCTGTATTATCTTTGTTCTATATCCAGGCTTTTGGACAGTCAGAGCCATGAGAGACCAGCAAAGACAACTACCTGGGCCTTTGCAGCCACGTCATGAGGCTGCCAGCAGGGTGTGGATAATCCCTGCCTTTTTGGAGGAATGAGCAGTCCCTGCACATCTGGGTGGGAAGAGGCAAGTGATGTGTGAGAGCTGTGCCAGGAACTCCCGTAAGGGCAGTGCAGGCACTGGGACACTCCTGTGCCCTTGGTTGGCATTCCTTGGATGGCACAGACATATTTCAGCATTTCAAGGCTGGGATAAGAAACCCGGGGCTGTGCAGGGTGGGGCACAGGCTGAGGGTGGGGGGGATGAGCCCACCCAGCTCTGCCAGCACCTGGATTCTCCTCACTCTGCCATTTGAGCAGTTCAGTGAAATTCATAGAACCACAGAATCATGGAATCCCAGAATCCTGGAATGGTTTGGATGGGAAGGGACTGTTAAGCCCACCCAGTGCCACCCCTGCCATGGGCAGGGACACCTCCCACCAGCCCAGGCTGCTCCAAGCCCTGTCCAACCTGGCCTTGGACACTCCCAGGGCTGGGGCAGCCACAGTTTCTCTGCCCAACCTGTGCCAGGGCCTGCCCACCCACAAGGGGAAGGATTCCTTCCCAATCTCCCACCTAGCCCTGCCCTCTGGCTGTTTGCTGTGCAGATGTGCCCTAACACGGGGCTGTCAGGATGAGATTCCCCTCAGGTCCCGCTGAGGTGGCACTGGCAGCTGGCAGGGCTGTGCCATGCCCGTGGCACGGCACCATCAGGCACAGCCCAGTTTGTGGAGGGGCTCACCAGGGACTGGGGATGAGTTTTTTCTAATCAGCAAATTGTCAGCAAATGCAGGATCACTGCTGATAAAACATATGGATGATTAAGAGCCTGGCAGGAGAGTCACTAACAAGGAAGAGCAGCTGAGGCAAACAGTGCTCCAAAATGCTCCTCTCATCCACACCGAGAGTGTTTGAACACACCTGGGAATAAAATTGGCAAGGGGAGGGCAGGCCCCGGCTGTGGTCAGGCACTGGGCCGTGGGGAGGATGCTGGAAATCACTCCTGGAAAGCCCTGGGAGGACACATGGGGAAAAACAATGCACCAGGAGCATCCAGGATGCTTCCTGACAAAGCCACAGCCAGAAGAGCAGGGCAGTGAATTTGTCCATGGAAAATTCAATTTGGACCAACACTGGAGATTTACATTCAGGCTGGTGTATGAGTGCTTAACAGAGATGTGCAGAGAGAAGGAGTAAAATCCCTGAGAGGCTGCAAAAACACCCCACGAGCTCCATCTGCTTGACTTCCATGGGATCCAGAGAGCTGCCTTTATTACAGTGTATAAATATCTTTATTGTAAGGAAAGCACCTGATGGGTCAAGGGGCTTTTATTTCACACCGAAAGGCAGAGATGGTGCCAACAGCTGGGAGTGAAAGCAGAAGCTGAGCAGAGAGGAAGCACTGAGGGCTCACCAGGCCAGGCCACCCTTGGGAGCTGGGCTGGGTGACCGCCCACCCCCCTAAAACCCATCCCTACAAAGTCTGTCCCACTGGAGCTCAGATTCCTGCCCATGGATGAGCCTCCTCTGCCAATTCTCCCTGGCCCTGAACCTGCAGCTGGTTTGGACCCTGGAAACCGATTTCTGAACGTGGTTCTTCAAAAAGCAGAGAGAGCAGATGAAAGGAAGAGGAGCTAAAAACGAGATAAAGGCGTGGAAAGCAAACAGCAATTAACCTTCCTGCTCCGAAAGCCTGGACTGCCGGAGCTCAGCACAGCGCCCGGGGAGGGAGGGAGGGAGGGAGGGGAGGGGAGGGAGCAGCACCCGCACCCACTGCGGCACAGCCCCGCGGGGTGGGCACCAGGGGTGGGCACCGGGGATGGCACAGCCCCGCGGGGTGGGCACCAGGGATGGGCACCAGGGATGGGCACCAGGGATGGCACAGCCCTGTCAGGATTGGCACCAGGGATGGGCACCAGGGATGGACTCCAGGGATGGCACAGCCCTGCTGAGATGGGGCTGGATGGGCACCTGCTGGCTCTGCTGCCACCGTGGGCACTGCCACGTGCATCCTGGGGAGGGATGTCACCCCCATGCCCACGGTGGCACTGGGAACAGGGCACGGAGGTCCATGTCCCAGCTCTGTGACACTGAGGAGATGGAGGGAGGAGGCTTTCACCTGTGCCTGCCTGGCACCTGAGCCAGGGCAAGGTGGCACAGCCTGGCCCTTGGAAAGGACCTGGGCAAAGCAAAGGATGCTGAGCCCAGGCGAGACAGAGAGCACAAGGTAAAGGTTTCATGCGCAAGCAGAGAGCAAGGGCAGCTGGAAGGGTGTGGGGACAGACTGGGGACAGGGTGTGGGGACAGTGAGTGGGGACAGGCTGTGGGGACAGGCTGTGGGGACAGGGAGTGGGGACAGGGAGTGGGGACAGGGTATGGGGACAGGGTGTGGGGACAGGCTGTGGGGACAGGGAGTGGGGACAGGGTACGGGGACAGGGTGTGGGGACAGGCTGTGGGGACAGGGAGTGGGGACAGGGTGTGGGGACAGGGAGTGGGGACAGGGAGTGGGGACAGGGAGTGGGGACAGGGTGTGGGGACAGGCAGATGGGCACAGCGGGATGTGAGGGCAATCTCAGTGCAGCGCTGGTGGGACTCTGGTCCCAGGGTCACTCCTCAGGCTGTCCCTCAGCTCCCACCACCCCTGAGCTGCTCTCCAGGCACAGACCTGTGGCCACACTCGCTGTGCCCGGGGCCAGGCTGTCCCCTCAGGCTGAGCCATGGCAATACCTGGCAGAGCTGCCAACATCCTTCCGAGTGGGAATACTCATAAATATGGAGTGGCAATGAGCTCAGTCAAGAGCAGAGCAGCTCGGCAGAGAGAGCAGCTCCTGGCAGAGCCATTGCCATGGTACCTGTCAGCAGCTCCACATTGTTTCACACGTCCCACTGCTCTGAAAGGAGCTTTTTTAAGCAGCAGCATTTGAAAACTGAGCAATGGAGAAAACTGTTGTGGCACCATAAACGGGCGAGCTCAGCGTGGTTGGTGACCTGTGTTAACCCAGTGTATTCCACAATGTGACCCCCTGGGAGCACTGACCCTGAGCCACACACAGCCTGTTGCTGATGTTTTATCACATCACAAATCATTTCAGTAGTTAATGGATCCCCCCTAACTTGGAGATTTGTAAGAGTGGCAAAATCATGCTCAGAATGGGAGTTTCCCCATAAGAGAGGGATTTCACCACAGTCCTTGTGTATCCACCACACTCCCTCCACACTGGGAAGTTCCATCCTCTCCCATGAGGTCACTGGGTACTTTGCATAAGCACAGAATTATTAAGGTCCCAAAGTCTGACAACCCTTTCTGTGAAGAAATTCTTCCTGATGTCCAACCTGAACCTCCCCCGGCACAGCTTGGGGCCGTTTCCTCTTGTCCTGTCACTTGTTGCCTGAAAGAAGAGTCTGACCCCCATCTCACTTCAGAGAATTAGAATAATTAGAATAACTGTAATCAGAGATTGCAATCAGCCCCACTGGAGTTTTCCATCAGCTCTTGGCGCCTTCTCCCAGTGATGCCATGGCTGGAGCTGCCCCTGCCAGCACAGAGCCACTGGGATCAGGCAGAGGGGCAGGACCTGGGAAAGGACCAGGGTGTCACTTCCCCCCCTCTGCTGGACAGGAGCCAGGAATGGTTGGCACACACTCCCAGAGCACCCACAGCCCCTCCAGCCCCAGCAGCTTCAATGCCATGGTGTGCCAGGGGAGAAGACAGGGTTCCCATGGGAACAGAACGTGCTGACATGGCCAAACTAAAAAAGGAAAGAAGCAGCAAAGTCTGTGCTCAGCAGGCCGAGGTGGCCATGGCCCCACGGTGGGGGCATCTGAACTGCCTTCCCCTCCCCTGGGCTCAAAGGAAGATACTTCTAAACCTCCTCACGTCAGAGCCCTGGCTTGGTTCAGAGCCACAAGGCAAAGTTCTCTTTACCTGCTCTGGGTGTTTTAACTCAGGCCAATTGCCTGCAAGATGAATTTTTATGCAGGGATGTATCATGCAGCCTCTACCTGAAACCACATGAAAGGAGATGGAGCATCCCCAGGAAATCCTGTTGGGGCATTTATCTCCCTCATGCAAAATGATTGATATAAATAAGGCAAATTAAACTGCCATATCGTTGTAGCTAAATTATTTGTAATGACAACATGAAATGTACTGGCTGTGTGGTAATTAAGTGTCCTGGAGTCGGTTTGGGAAGATCTTTAGCTCAGAGAGATGTTTCTCCTTCTGTCAGATCGAAGCGACGTGAGGGGTGGATGGGACTCGGTGGAGACGCTGCTGTTGGATGCCCCTTCCTGCAGCAGGAGGGCACAGCTCCCCCCTGCCAGGCTGGGAGTGCTGCCACCCCAGCTCCTCTCTACAGCACAGCCTTGCTGGGGCAGAGCTGGGCAGCCTGTGGCACTCTCCCTATCCTTACAGAAACCTGCTCTACCAGGAGAGGAAGACCAGGCTTTCTTTAAAAATTCATGATTTCCTCTTAATGAAAGTTTAGGAAGAGTAAGTGCCACTCTCAGTGGGCTCGGATGAACAGTCCGTGTGTGATTCCTCAGGGCTTCCCTGGGAAGCTGCTCCCAGGGATGTGCAGCTGTGGCTGCCAACGGGAGAGTCAGACATGTGGGAAGGGGCTTGGCCCAGGGTTTGGTGTCTGGGGTGGTGGGTGAGGGTCTGGACACCTCTGTGTTCCAGGGAAGCTTTGGCAAGCACCAAACTCTCTCCAGCCCAGCAGGTGAAGCCCATCCTGGAGGGGCTGCAGGGGATGGAAGGGTGAGCCCCTTGGACCCAGCACTTGGCTCCTGGAGTCAGGAGGAGATGGGGAGCCCCTGGGTGCCCACAGGACTGATTTTTAGGTACTTGTTCTCACAAAACATTCAAGAATATTTCCAGCCCTTCCCTGTGCTTTTTCTTGCCCCTGTGCTTGGGTTGAGGCTGCCCCATCACGGTGGTGCCTTTTTGGAAGGCAGAACCGCTGTAGTGAAAAAGCGGATGTGGAGGGAGTGGTTTCCCAAGCAACAGTATCCAGGTGAGAGCAGGGCCCTTCCTCCTCCTCCTCCTCCTCCTCCTCCTCGTGGAGGGCTCTGGGGCAGCCGAGACGCTCTCCAGCATCGGCACTGGAGTGGGAGGCGTTGTGGGGGCAAATTCCTCATCCGCTGTGTATTGGAAAGGGCTCGGCAGCCTCTGGGTGGCACCTGGGCCGTGCTGCTGCCGGGCAGGTGAGCGCAGTGTGATCAGAGCAGGGCCATTGGCACACCTGGGCATTCCGGGCTCGGGGAGCGCCGTGCGCGCTCCGGTTGCCGCCCCGGTTGCCGCAGAGCTGTTCGCCAAAGCAGCTCCTGCCTCGCTCCCCCCGCGCTGCCTTCCCGGCTCCGTCTGAGTTCGTGACTGCCAAGTGACAGGCGCAGCCTGAGCGATGCCGTGCAAAGCTGCTCCCCAAAAAAGCCCGGCAGCGGGGCGGGAGCGTGCCCGGCCTGCGCGTGCCCGCGGGCAGGAGCGCGCTCGGGGCGCGCTCCCGATGGCACCGGCCCGGGGAGCTCTGCACCCACGGAGCGGACCCGCACGACCACCCTACAGAGCACCGTCAGCGGCAGCCTCTGCCCCACGGGGAGCACTCCGGGACACCCCGAGCCGGGGCGGCACCTGCGGCTTCCGGGAGGGCTCGGGGAGTCCCGGGCTGGGCACTGGCCCTGCCCGGACAGGCTGAGTCACCTCCGAGCGCCACCACCCCTGGGTGTCCCGGGGAGAGCAAACGGCACAGCAGGTGCTGCCCCTGCGCTATTTCGGGGGGTTCAGCAGCACAAAGGGTGATGGCAAAGCCCCTCCCGCCCATTTCGAGTCCAGTGCTGATGGGACACAGAGCAAGGAGCTCCAGGACTGGCCTGTACGTCCTGGGATGGCATTTCCTCAGCCGTGCCAGGAGGCTCCAGGCAGAACCACCTGCTGGCACAGGGGGCACTGAGCAGTGCTGCCTCCTCGGGGCCTCCCCACTGACACCCCCTGCAGCAAAGCCATTTGTGGCTGCCTTCAGGAAGAATTAGGGACAGTCCTGACACTCAGGCGCTGCCAGGTGAGGGAGTTCCCATCCCACTCCTGCGTTTCAGAGATGGAGGACGTGCAATCTCCTGCAGCTCCTGCCCTGGAGCTGCTCAGGGCTCCCAGGGGGGCAGGCAGGGCCCTGGAGTCCCACACCTCCAGCAGGGCCATGGCTGTCATGCATTTGCTGTCTGTGTTGGCTGTGCTGGAGGACACTGAGTGAGTTCCTTTGTCTTCAACCTTTGGATTCCAGTAGAGGCTGAGCAGGGGCTCCTGCCTGTCCCCGCTGTCCTGCAGACAACATTCCTGCAGGGAGAGTCCTTTGGCTGCTTCCCTGGGCCACTCCTGTTAAACTACTGCTCTTATTTGTCTGAGTGGATTAGGCTGTTTCTGGAAGAAGACAGGGAGCTGTTTTCTGCTGTTGCTTTCATGGCTCAGGGGCAGAATTTCCAATCTGGAGTTGGAGAAGCAAATCCACTCCTCCCTCCTTCAGGAGGCTGAAGACAATCTGTTGAAGGCAAATTGTTGAAGGCAATCTGTTCTTTCTAAGGATGGCTTCCCAACAGCAGGGCTCCAAAGACACCCTGACAGACTCTGCTTGTCACTGGTGGGGTTTGCTCCACCATCGCCTGTGTATTGGAAAACAGAGGAGTAGAGACAGGGCATGGACACCCGTCAGTCCCAGGGGCAGAATGTAAGTACTGACTTCAGTTCCCTTAACTACAGTGTGAATATTTTATAACAAGGTAAAAAAAATCCAAGCAAAACTGTATCAAACTATTTCAAATCCACCACATGAAACGGGTCATGGAGGGGGTTATAAAGGCAATTCCCCTTTAACTCCAAACATTCTGCTCCTCATAGTTTAATCAACTGTGCTATTTTAATGCACTTTGGAGCATGTCATCTGTATTCCAACCACTGACCTTTTCCTAATGCCCTTCAGACATCCAACAAATAGGTTACATCTGTTCCTTCCAATGCAAGGAACAGAGACCAACCAACATCTCCCTTGTTTTGGAGCAAAGCAGCCTCACCTTTGTTCTCTGACACAAGCTGGGAGGCAGGAACAGGAGCACCCAGGCCCTGAGACAGAGCCCAAGAGCTGAGGGAGCTGCTCTGCTCCTGCTGTGCCCAACAAAAGTGACTCTGGCTGCTGGCAGAGCTCAGAGCATGGTGTCCCCACCAGCCCTGGCCTTTCCCTCTCACTGGGCACACTGGGACGAGCTCTGATGAGCTGGAAACCCAACTGGTGACCCATGAGAGGGCTCCAGGGATCCCCACGGGAAACCCTTTCCCAGGACTCGGTGAGCTGGGTTATCTGTTCCCACAAGGAGAAAAACCTTTCCTAATCCAGTTGTATGAACACCCCCCTCCAGGGCTGCCTCCCCAGCGTGGGATGGAAAGGAGCTCCAACTCCCCAGCCCCATGGCTGGAAATGCACATGACCAGGAGAAAACCTGAGATGCCCTTTTTTCTTATGTGACTTCTTTCTTTTTTGAGAAAAGAAAGCTTTTTGCAAAGGGTTAGGATTATTTTCCCCCACTTGTAGACGGTTGTCATGTTTGACATCCAGCAGAGCAGTGAAATCCCTTGATGTCTTGTCATGGACTAACTCCTGCTGCAGAGGAAGATGGTTCTGACTGCTGAGGCTCATTCTGCCCCACGTGCTGACACCAGAGAGGGACATAGGGGACATGGCAGGGCCCTCCCCAAGGCTCAGGACAACTCTGAACCCAAAGAGAACTTATGCATCAAATCAGGAACTCCAATCTAACAGAAACAGGCAGTGAGAGACATTTGGTGCCTGTCAGCTGAAGAAATGAAAGCATTTCCCAGATCTGCTCTAATTCAGGCTTGGATTTTTGTAACACCATTTACCAGCATTAAAAAGCCATGAAAAAAATGTCAAATAGTTGCAAAGGGGGGAGTAATTTTGTTCCCATGGCCCAGCCAGCACTGGAGGTGATGCTGCTCCACCAGCAGCGTTCTCTGATGGACATTGCTAAAGCCCAGCTGGAATTCTGCATTTCTGTGGACCTCCAAGTGGCTGGCTGGGGAGATGCTGCCTGCTGAACACCCTCATGTGTTTTGGAGGCTTCAAACGCCTTGACTCTGTTTCCATGCCCTGCCTACGCCAGCTGAGGAAAACTTGGGCCTGATATTCGAGCCCTGACTTTGTCCTGTCCCCACCCAGGGTGGTGGCCACAAACTGTGCAAGGACACCAAGCCCTCGAGGCTGGGACAGAGCAGTCTGCAGGTCAGAGAGGAGGCTGAGGCACAGATTCACCCTCATGCACACAAACCCCACACATCCTGCAGTTCTGCCAAATTTCCCAAATGTGCTGTGACACAATGGTTACATCTGGGAGCTATTTCTGTAGCAGCATGGAGCTGTTGTGACCCTGTCTGCTCCAGAAACACGCTGGGCTGAAGCACACAGCACCCACAGGCCAGCCCAGAACTGTCCTCAGAGAACCACTGAGACTCCAGCTCAGGGTGGTCAGAGCTGCAGGTTTCCTCGTGAGGCACCAGAAGGGCTATGGTTTGGCTACAGAGGGGCAGGTGATGCTCTGGTTTGGCCTGACTGGGTGGGGAGTGAGCTGAGCCTGGCCCAAGCACAGCATGTCACTCCATTGCCTCTCTCCATCACTCTCTGGAACAAGGGCAGACATGTTGGGGGGCTGTGAAAGTATAATGAAGATATGAATTTATTCATATATTGTATGAACAATAATTCATATTAATTAATACATTCATTTTATATAATTCATGTTGTATATTATTTTATAGTTACTGTATTTTACATTAATATACATTACTATATTCACTTGCCAAGGGAGTCAGTGGGAATAAAGTCAGCTCAGCTCCTCACAGGATCAGACCCATTAACAACAACTTTGTGCTGTTTCCAGGAGGTCACAGTGTTTGGACAGGAAAGGTGTTTGGCCATAAAGGCGTGAATGTCCCCACAACTCTCATGCTCTGAGCAGTTCAGTTTGCCAATACTGGCAGTGCCCGGGCAAGAGAGGCCCAGCCAGGATCCAGCAGGTGCAGGGAGAGAGGCCAGTCGGTGCCAGGTGCTGATCCAGGCAGGATTTGCCCCCAGGACTGCTGGTTTGGTTCCCTGTGGGTGGTGCTGCCCAGGCAGGATTTGCCCCCAGGCCTGCTGGTTTGGTTCCCTGTG
>JAWWEV010000018.1:911162-922257 GCA_035583235.1 Hafferia zeledoni
ACATAATTACTCCTCTCTAGGTGCCTGCTGTTTGCTCCTCCTTTATCCAGGCAGGATCATGCCCTGTTTGCTCCTCCCTTTATCCAGGCAGGATCGTGCCCCTGGTGGCTGGTTCTGGGCTGAAGGCACCTGCAGCCCCCCAGCCCTGGCTGCACAGAGCCCTCCTGCTCCCTCCCCACCCCGAGCCCTGGGCTGCCATTGACTGAAGGGTTTGTCATTAAATCCCACTCACTCTGGAGCAGCTGAATTACCCAGGGTTTAGTTGAACCAATTAACTGATATAATACATGGCTCTTGCTCTCTTGCATGAGGAGAAGCATCTTGCTTTCTGCTCATGTCTCACCGTGAAAGTGGTTTTTTAAACACTTTAATCTAATTAACTTGTTGAGTCTGAAAATCTGTTGAAGGTGCTCAGGTGATGAGAAGGGAATGTTGCTGTGTGTGGTGCTGAGCAAAGGAGAAATCCCTGGGAGGATGAGGGGGCTTGGAGAAACGGTGCTGTGAGGACACAGCAGTTCAGGGGCCGGGGGTGTCCCTGGCTGACCTGCTGTGCTGCTCAAATGCAGCTGGGAGGGAGAGCCAGCAGGAACAGGCACCTTCAGGAGGCACTGGCTGTGGGATCTCCAGAGGGAAGAGCTGAATAAGGGGGTGCCTGTGACTGGGACCTCAGAGATCCAGCTAAAACAGGGAAGCTGAGGATGCAGAGACACGAGCACAGACTGACCCACCCCCTCCCCATCCCAAATGCTTCCCCATGGGAATAGAGCATCCCATCAAAGGTCTCCCTGTTTGCTGGGATGAAGCACAGAGGGAGTGTCCTGCCCAAGGGCTGCTCTGCCCACATGGGTGTTCCAGCCTGAGCCTGGAACGTGCCCAACGTGCAGCTCAGTCTGCAGAGCTCTGCAGGAGCAGGGACAGTGTCCTGGCAGTGAATCATCCCACAGCAATGACCTTGCACATGTTTGTTACGGGAAATTACAGGAGCACAGACCTTGAGGAGCTCCCAGAGAATCCAGCAGCCCTTGTAGGTGGCCCTGGAGGCAGCACCACTTACAGGAGGGAAATGATTGTGTTGGCCCATCAGGCAAGGTGATCAGGAACACGAGTCCAAGGTGGTAAAGAACAACTGTATTTAATGTAACTGATCTCCCAGGGTTACTCTCCAGAAATGAATCAGGGGGAAGCACCCTGGATTAATTCTGACTGGCCCTTGCAATGTGAGTATAAATGTTATAAATGATAAGGTATTATGAATGATACTCTAAATGAAATAAATAGAACAAGGATGCAGATGAAGTTACACATTTGTTATTAGTGTTTACAAACATGAACTGAATCTCACAACCTACACACTGCAGCTGATTTTAAATCAGGACAAAGTAGAGGTTTTCTTCTTTTCCTTGTCATGGCATTTGAGCCCCTGTGGGTCTCACAGAGCTGCTGGGCAGAGCAGATTGCTGGGGCAGCCTGGTGACACGGGCCCTGCTGGCGAGGACAAAGCCACCCACGGAGCACAGCCCAGGGCTCTGCAGGACACGGGTGTGATTCCCTGGGACACTTGGGGCACAGGGCCAGGCAAGCTGAAGTGACACTGAGGCTCCAGGCCCACAGGGCAGGTCACAGAACCCCAAAATCCTGACTGAGTTGGGTTGGAAGGGACCTTGAAGCTCAGGGGCACCTTCCACTAGATGTGGAAGGGCTGCCACTTCACTCCCCCTCAATCCTGTCCCACCCAGTGCCTTGCAGAGAAGAGGAAAGGAGAGGCATGAGGGGTGGTCACAGCCCAAACACAGATGGAATTTGCACTCCCCTGGGATTTGGAGACTCTGCCTGGATGCAGGGTGGGATCAGGGCATTGAGGGCATCCCAGTGGCTCAGCTGCTGCATAAACAGATTAACTTTACGTGCAGCTGATCCATGGAGAAATGGATCTGCAGGAGCCCTGACACAGACAGATCTCTGCCCAACTCACATTCTGCTTGCTCACAGCAAACACTGCTGATGTTATTTATGCGACCTCTCTCTTCTTCCCTGACTTGCATCACTTCCCTGCTCGAGCTCCAGCCTGGGCCAGAGCCATCTCATTAAACTGGGCCATGAAGCAGCCCTGACAATCACTCCTCTTCCCAACCTCTCTGTTCCCCCAGCAATGCCCCTGCTGCCAACTGCTGTCCAGTGCAAAAGCACTCAGAAGGCAGAAAGGGAAACCAAGTGCTGGGAAAAGCTCCATCACTTTTCCTCCTCAGAGGAACAAGACCTGAACTTCTAACCCTCTCTGCAAGGAGGAGGAGCAGTGGGGTTAGAGGCACCAGCTCCACTCTGCTTCTGAGGAGAGAGAAGCTGAGTTGGGAAGAAATCCCTCCTGTCTCTCCCAGTCAGCAGCTACTGCCATGGAATATTCTGTGTGTGCAACAGGTACTGCCAAGGCAGGAGGGAGGACACAGGTGAAGGTTTATGTCATATCTGGAATAGAGCATCTGGTCATATGAGGAGGGGCTGAGGGAGCTGCGGGGGCTCAGCTGGAGCCAAGGAGACTCAGGGGGCACCTTCTCACTCTCTGCAATCCCTGCCAGGAGGGGGGAGCCAGGGTGGGTCGGGCTGTGCCCCAGGGCACAGGGACAGGAGGAGAGGAAGGCTCAGGTTGGACAGCAGCAGGAATTTCTGCCTGGAAAGGGTGGTCAGGCCCTGGCAGTGGCTGCCCAGGGAGGTTTGGAGTGCCCAGCCCTGGAGGTGCCCAAGGCAGGACTGGCCATGGCACTCAAAGCTCTGGGCTGGGGGACAAGGTGGGCATCGGGCACAGGGTGGAGCTGATTGTCTCAGAGGGCCTCAGTGATTCCCTGACTGTGTGACTCTGTGATCTCCTGGAGAGAGAAAGCAGCTCTGGCCACTCAGGATATTCCCCTGTGCCCACCTGCCCTCTTTTGCCCTCTCCCAGAGCCCCACACACAGCAGTGCCCCCAAGGACACCCTGGCAGTGAGGCAGCCTGGCTGTCCCCCAGACATTGCCTTTTCTCATTCCCAGGCTGTGTCAGAGCTCCCTGAGAAGCTCCTCGTGGCAGTGGATGATCTCCAGAGCCCTCCTGATGCTCTGGGGGTCTGGGCAGCACCCCAGCCTGGCAGGGGTAGCTCTGCTCATGGAAACTACTGCAGTGCATTCCATGGAGTTACTCTGGGCTCACACCATCCAAGTGGGAGCACAATTGACCCCCTTGTTCTGCATGTCTTGGCTCCGAGGCCTTAATTAGACTGAACATTACAAAAAATTCTGCTGACAGGAGGGAACAATTTGGCACTTAGAGAGCAACAAAACTCCTGTGGTGGGAGTGTGGCAGAGGGGGAGGAGCAGAGGCAAGGATGGGAAGAACCACAGTCAGAGGGGCAAGGAATAGGAATTTTCCCTGGAATCGTATTTAAATGATTTGTAACCTAATTTAGCACATCAGGGGCTGTTACTTTTTGAGGGTCCTGGATGGACGTGGTCCTTCAGGCCAGCTCTGATTTCCAAGGACACAAGCACTTCTCTGGACTTAATGGAACCTTTTCCTCTTGCAAGTGTATCCCATTACTGTCCTCTGTCAGCTCTTCCTTATCCTGGCTCGATACTCCTTTGCCTTTGCGGGAGCACCTACACAAGGTCTGCTCCCACCCCCTCTGAGATCAGAGCCCAGGATTTCCCTGCAGGGATTTGTGGTGAGCAGACCTGGAAGGGACGTGGGAATTCACCCAGTCCACATTAAAGCACATACCCTGTACCCTGTCCCAGTGAGGAAGGACACAGCATGTCCAGGGTTTTGGCTCTGTAATCCCCCCCATCCAGCAGTGCCAGAGCTGAGGCTGCCTGGGTGTCCTTTGTCCCTCCTCTCCCTGCACAGGCTGGCTGAGCTCTGCACCCTCTGGAAGGTTCCCAGAGAAGTCCCAGGGCAGATGACTCCTGTGTATGTGAGGAGCATACTGGGAGTGAGGGGAGGCCATAAATATCCCCTGTGCAGGGGCTGCTGTTCCACTGACACCTACAGTAATTTAGAAATGCACCCTTTTCATGGAATTGGAACTAAGCACAATGCACATGGACAGCTCTCCTGGGCCTCAGCTCCACCAGCTGCTGCTTTTCCTGCACTGAAATGCCAGTTCCTCTTAGAGCAATAAAGGAAATTGGCCCAAATTCTGACCAGGAGTTTATCATTCAAATCCTGTGGTTCCACTGGGAGGGAAAAAACAAACAGGAGATTCCCAAGTGTGATAAAAAGTGCTTTTCAATCCAGGTGCTGCAATAACAAAGGAAGGAGTTCTTAAAATATACTTTGGGAACAAAAAAGCATGTTAGCAGCTCAGGGCAGGGTTTAACACACACCAACACTCTCTGATGTTCAATTTGCAGCTTTCTTAGTCTGCAGGAAAAACCCCAAGCCCACCTGAACTAGGACAGTCACAGCTGTGGGTTCAGCAGGGAGCACGAACTGCACAAGGGGTTGGGCTGCTCAGACAGGGGTGTTCCTGCACTCAGGCACAGGAATCATCATCTCCTTGCAACAAATCCTGGCATTTTAGAGCTCTTCCCTTATTTCCAGTTGTCTCCATGAGCAGGAAATCTCTGCAGCCGTTTGTGCCAGGTTGGGGAAGGCAGAGCAATCAGCCCTGCTGCTCCCAGCCCACTGAGCTCCCAGGGAACCTCCCAGGCCTTAACAAGCATTTGGCCTTAATTGCTGATTTGATTGTAGCCTGGTACTTACGCCATAATTGATGAACACGGTTTGCAGTGGAGTTTTATGGCTCTTCCCTGCTCCAGTGCCTGTGGAATTGCATCTCCCCTTCCTCAGCTCGGCACGGCAGTGCCTGGCACCATCTAGTGCTGAATGCCAGGCTGGGCACAGTGCTGGGCACCAGACCTTGGACTATGGAACCACCTTGAGCCTGACAGCAAGAGCTTCAGGCTGTAAAATCCACAATATTCTCAACTCCTGCAGGTCTCCTGAGCACTCAGCAATGGAGCACCTCTCTGAGGAAAGGCTGCCTGGGGTGGCATCTCCCACCCAGCCCCCCGGTCTGAGCTCTGACCCCCAAACATCCCCCCTGCATGGACACGTGTCACCCTGAGGAGCAGCAGAGTCCCCAGGCACCCAGAGAGCTTTGGCTGCTCACTCCAGAGGGAGTTTTGGGATATTGAATGTCAAAACAGAAACTCCAGTTCCCAGCTGTGAGTCCAGAGCACAACCAGGGCAGGGAGACCTTGGGCTGTGAACCTTTACATTATTATGGCAAAACTTGTTTTTTTGGTGTCCAGAGCAGAAGATTCCCCCGTGAAGCTGAGGATGTTTCAATGCCTTAAAGCCTTGGCTTCAAGCTGTTATCAAACCTAGTACAGGCAACAATAAACATAAAGCTGCCACCACCCCAACCGCCTCAGAAATCAATTGTTTTAGCAGCATTCCCATGATCAAATTAAGCCTTTTAAAAAGATGTTCCATGAAAGTAACACCCTTTTATGAGAAAGTGCCTCAGTATAATACAAAGCACCAGACAGAAGATTTTTTTAATATGACATGTTTATTGGAGAGTTGTCTACTCTCTTCTTGACCCATGAAATGCAGTTAAATTATATCTACTGCATCATTTGGCAACTGGAGTCTTTATTACAAGGCAATTTCAGCAACCAGAGTTGAGGAAGGGCTTCATTATCCTGGGAAGAAGGAAAACACAGAGTACCTGCCCTTGGAATATCTCAGTGTATATACTGTGACCATAATCATCTGGGGAAAGTGAGGCCAGACATATATTTTTATACATTTTCAAGTATTTTCTTTAAATTTTAAGGGCCTGATCTTTAACTTGTACCATCCTGGACTCTCTCTAATTCCCACAAATAAATACAGTAACAATTAGCACCACATGGACATACTTGGTGTGACTTCCAGAGCAATTCCATCCCCTCCTGGAGGCAATGGCTGTATTTGTGTAGCCTAAAAAAATGTTATAAAAATGCTTCCAACTAAGCTGCTCCAAGAATGTTATTGGCTGTAGTGGAGCCTCTGAAATCTGGCACAGCAACACCCCCTCGAGCTACAGAAGCCTTTTCTTTGTCCCAGGAAATCTCATGTATATTTAGCAGAGTTAAATTTAAATTATTATTTTCCTCCTCTGCTTGTGCTCCCCAGCAACAAAGAAACAGTAATTGAGGGTGAATGTTTTGTGGAACCACAATGTAAGACAACAGAACCATAACCCACTGTGTTCACATCCCTGCCTGTGCTCCAGCTGAGCCTCTTCCCAGCACACAGAACCTTTCTCTCCAGGAGCAGGGAGTGCCCCCAGTGTCCCTGTGCCCCCTCCTGGGCCTTGGCTGCCCCATCTCCAAGGATATTGCTCTTTTTGCCTCACTTTTCGCTGCCCAGGTTGCCTCCCTCCCTCCCCAGGCCCTGGCTGCAGCTCTGCAGCTCATCTCTCTCCAGGAGATCCCAGCAGTGCTTGCCCCTTCCTGCAGCCCCTCCTGCTCCAGGGAAAGGGCATTTTGCTGCCCACACCCCTCCTGTGGGCACACCCAGCCTGGTTGGCACCCCCAGGAACTCCAGGAGCCCTGCCCCATCAGTTCCTCCCCGAGGCTCAGCACAAAGCCATTCCCAGTCCCTCTGCATTCCCACACAGACAGTTCCCTGCCAAAATCAGCCCAGATCAGGGCTGTGCCTTTCCAGTGATTATCCACAAAAACCTGGGGAGCTCCTGCCAACAGCTGTGGTTTTATCCTTGCTGGAAATGCCATTTGCTGGTACAGGAATCCCACCAGCTCCTCGGAGCTGCTATTAAAAAAGAAAACAAACTTTCTTCTGCGAAATGCTGTTGAGAGAAACCCCCTTTTCCCTTTCCCCAAAATGCCAGGCTCTGCCCTGGGCCTCCCCAGATGCTCCCCAGGAACAGATGTGCCCCCTGCTCCCGGCCTGGGATGCAGCTCCAAGCCAATCTCAGCTCCCTGGACACGGGGCTGCTCTTTGGGCTGGCATTTGGTGAGGCAGTCCCAGATGTTCCTTGCTCTGTTTTCATAAAGCAACATGTTCCAAGCAATTGGTTCTGATACTTCACTCCAAAGCACTTATTCTCAGAAAGATTTCCAAACCTCAGGTGGCCATAAATAAACATAACCCCATTTCAGCTCTAAAACTGCTTCCATCCAGCTCCTCCTCCAGCTGCTCCAGTGGCACCTTCGCCCCCCAGAGACACAGCAAACCTTTGCCTTGGGCCTTCCTTGGCTTCTGCAGCCAAAGTTACACTTTAGTAGAGGTGGGAAGGAGATGCTTCTGAGCCAGCCCAGAGCTCTGTCCAGTCCTGCCTTGGGCACCTCCAGGGCTGGGCACTCCAAACCTCCCTGGGCAGCCCCTGCCGGGGCCTGACCACCCTTTCCATGAGGAAATTCCTGCTGATGTCCAGCCTGACTCTCCCTGGCCCAGCCTGAGGCCGTTCCCTCTTGTCTCATCCCCTGCTCCCTGGAAATGACCCCCCGTGGGCACTCCTGGAATGTGCTGACATGGAAAGGAACTATTTTTACTGTTCTTCTTGCAAATGAGCACCCAAAATACGAGCAGGCCCCGCTGTGTGGTGAGGACGTGGCGGCCACTTTGCAAGACAAGCCCCAGCTGCAACAACCACCCTGAAATAAAACCCTCCAGCACTGCCCTGCACGAGCTGCTCTCCTGCTTTCACTGGGGTTTTACAAATCTCCATGGAAATGCTGCTCATTTGGACAGTTGCTGGGTGTACCAACAGATGGAGTATGTTAATCAGTTTTTAAGGATATGCTGAAAGTCTGGGATAATTTGAGCTCTGTGTTCAGAATGTTTGCAAAAACCACAAACTTGTAATACATAAAAAAGGGTTCATTCTGCTGCACTGGAAGGAAACAGGATCTTAGAATATTTAATCAGAGACTTTTAAAACCACTGATTTTCTGTAATGTTGAATAGATTATTAAATCAGACTGTCTTCTTATGTTTGAGTTAAATTAAGCATGAAATATAAATGTAGCTAAATTTATCTTTCATTTAGAAACCTGCTTCAGATTCTGAAAGGATGAAAATACTTGATTAGAACAACAACTCAGATTTTTTATTCCTTTAACTGATAAAAGTGCCAGGGGAGCAACAATACAACACTGGTTCTAAAAATACCACTGGTAGGGGTCCTAAAATTCCCACCTTCACAGAAGGAGGAAAAAAAAAAAGGAAGTAAATAATCAGCAATTCCTTTGCAAAGTAGAATGTCTGAAGAGAGGAAGAAAATGAACTGTGTGTTATGGATTTCATCAGCAACCCCAAGCAAGGAACTGCCTGGCCTGGGCTGTGATGGCACAAGGGTTGAACCAGCAGCTTCGCAGTTTTTGAGGGTGTTTTGGGTGTTTTATGCCTTGACAGGGGCTCTCAGGCTGCTGCTCACATTCCCCTGGGGTTCCCACCACTCCCAACTGTTCTTCCTTGGAAATTGTCAACACCTTCTCGAACCACTGTCATTTTATATTGTCAAACCTCTGCACATTTTTATGACATCCTGGTAATGGTAACAGAAAATGAATTCCATTAAATCAGTTTTCTTCTCTGTGATGTACAAAAATTCCATAAATGCTGACTGTGTTACTTCTTCTTGATTATCTTAATGAACAGGAGTTTGCTATTTTATTACTGCTCTTCTGTCAGACCAGGACAGGACCACAGTGCCTGGAACACAGCTGAAATTAAATGGCAAATTAATTGGAAAAAGAAAACTCTCTGGTACTGCCTCAGCTCCCAGATATGCAAAGGAAAGCACAAAAACAGTGCAGGGGCCAGTTCAGACCCTGAACTCTGAGGAGCTGAGAAATCCCACAAATTCCACCAGAAATGGCTGAAATGGGAGAGAGGGAAACACCACTGAGCTCTGCACGACGGGAGAGGATTCCTGAGCAGACTTACAGGTTGGTACAAAACCAAAGCATGGGAAACTCAGGTATAAAATAAATAAAATAAACCCAGGTATCACTCTGAGTTCAAATCTCTCATGTTTATTTGGTGTTTCCATTATTCAGACAAATGTCTCCCGGCTCAGAGTGTTCACACTGGCCCAGGGCAGGGCAGGAACAGGATGGCCAAGGCAGACTCAGCCCCTGGACCTGTCCAGCCTCACAGGGAGGGAGGATCTGCAGCGCCGGGGCCGGCACGTGAGTCTGCACTGCCCTCTGCAGAGAGAGGTGGGCAAAGGAACGGGCCACCCGGGCAGCAGCAGTTACAGTGCCAGTGCTGGGATGTGAGGCTGGAATCAGGTGGGAAGAGGAAGGGATGGAAAGGAAACAATAAATAACGTGGAGGAAAAGGACACCACACACCAGACCAGTGTGATCAAGCGAATGCCATTTATTACCCACTGCACATGGTTTATACAGGGTTAAAGCCACGTTCTGTTGGCTACATTGAACCTCACACCGTCTAACTGCAAATCCCCACTGGTTATAATCCATATCTCAAGTCCAGTGTTTTGGTCAACTCATCCTGACTGTTTTCAGGAACATCTCCAGAGTCCTGAGGGAAACCTGAGGAGTTCTCATGAGAAACTTCTGAGGAGTTGCTGAGAACTCCCAGGGAGTGATTTCTCCTTTACCGATCCACACCAGCTCTGACGTTGATTATTCTCAGCTGCTTTCAGTCTCACAGGGTCCATACAGACCCGAATTGCTCACCTTTGATTTTTCTGTACCAACAGGGATGTACCTGCCCTGACACTGCTGTCACAGCTGACGTTCTGCCCAGTGCATGCAGGAAGGGATTTTGTACTCTCTTGCTTAAATGCTGGTTTTTTGCTTCTTTCAGGAGGAAACCTGCTGCCCTCTGTTGCTGCCACCCCTCCCCACCTGCAGCTGGAGGCACCGGGGCTGTGCTGTGCATGTGCTGTGCCCTGGAGCTGTTCCAGGGGCAGAACTGCTGCCAAACACCAGCACAGGGAACAAAACCAGCACCCCCCGAGGTGTCTGTGCCAGGGAACACCCCCAGGCCTGGCCTTGCTGGGGTTCCTCCCCCTCACACTGAGCCATTCCCTTGGCTCTCGTTCCTGGTTTCAGCCCAGCCCAGTGTCCCTTGTCCCCCTTCAGACCCAGTGCTGGGAACACCAACGGGGTGTGAGGCAACACCAGCAGGAATTAATGATTTATTGGAGTGTTTCTTCCAAAGCAAACGACTCATCCCCTCATGTCACTGCGAGGACTCGCTGTGCTCCCTCAGCATCCCCTCCGGGTGAGGGCACAGCCACCTGTCCCTGCCCATGTCCCAGCACAGGACCTGGAGCTGCTGGAGAGGCCAGAGGAGGCCACGGAGCTGCTCCAGGGCTGGAGCCCCTTTGGAGCCAGGCTGGGAGAGCTGGGGGGTCACCTGGGGAAGAGAAGGATCCAGAGACCTGAGAGCCCCTGCCAGTGCCTAAAGGGGCTCCAGGAGAGCTGGAGAGGGACTGGGGACAATGGATGGAGGGACAGGACACAGGGAATGGCTTCCCACTGCCAGAGGGCAGGGATAGGTGGGATATTGGGAAGGAATTCCTGTCTGGGAGGGTGGGCAGGCCCTGGCACAGGTTGGGCAGAGAAGCTGTGGCTGCCCCAGCCCTGAAGTGTCCAAAGCCAGCTTGAAGCAACTTGGTTTAGTGAAAGGTGTCCCTGCTCATAGCAGGGGGTGGGACCGGGTGAGTTTCCATGTCCCTTGATGTCCCCTGATGTCCCCAACCCGCCGTGTCCCTTGCGGTGCCCCGACACGGCACGACCCGCCCTCAGGGGGCGGTGGGGTCGCCTCTCGCGAGAGCTGCGCGGGATCCTCTCGCGAGAGCGGCGACAGCGGCGGCGGGCGGGGCCAGCGCGGGGCCGGGACTGCTGCGGCCGGCGGGGACCGGGACGGGGACGGGGACGGGGACGGACACAGGGGCAGGGACCGGGACCCGGGCCACCCGCTCCGCTCCCCTCGGGCACAGCGCCGTCCTCGCCGGCTCCTCTTCCCTCGCCCCCCCTCAGGTCCCCGCTCTGCCCCTCGATCCCTCCGGTCCCCCCTTGGTCCTCCCCAGTCCCCCTGATTCCTCCCGGTCCGCCCAGACCCTCCCGGTCCCC
>JAWWEV010000018.1:924686-947139 GCA_035583235.1 Hafferia zeledoni
GGGAGGGCTTTGCCAAGGTGGGCATCGGGCACAGGGTGGGCTCCAGGGGCTGGGAGGGCTTTGCCAAGGTGGACATCGGGCACAGGGTGGGCTCCAGGGGCTGGGAGGGCTTTGCCCAGGAACCACCCAGGTTAAATTGGCTGTCCTTGCCTGCAGTGTGTGCACCGTGTCCTGCTTTGCTCCACAGGCTGCCAGTTAAGGCTCTGTGAGCTCTGAGCTTCTGACCCTCCTCTCTCATGTTCAGAATGTTCACTGTGCCCTAAGAGGCCAGAATAGCAGGAGTTTATCAAAAAGCAGTCTCTGGCCTTTTTCCTTCCGTGTGAGCCACTGTCTTTTCTCAGTGGCAACAATCCTAATGGTTTCCTAAAAAAAACCCTTTTAAGTGACTGTCCTTCTCTGAGGGGATAAAGATCTGTCACCAAAAATTAGTAGTATGTATAAAGTGTCCGTCCAAAAAAGACCTGAATAATTTTTTTTGTCTCAAAGAGAGGATTTGGCAAGCCTATGTGACCAAACTGCTTTTTACCAGTGATCATAGTTCATTTGTGAAATGTGGTAGCTAAAATAAAACCCCAACACTGGTAGTTCCCAGGGCATCAAGTGATCACAACAAATCCAGGCTTATTTAATGGAAAAGTCATTTGAAAGATACTGCTCTGGTGGTTCTGAGTGTCAGTTCTGCTTTGTGCTCCTTTGTCCTCAGCTGAGGTTCTTTGCCTTGTGGTCACATAAATCAAGAGCCTTTCCCAGTCCTAAGGCAACTGCAGTTTCTGCAGCAGCTTCCTCTTGGCTCAGGGATCTTTCTTTGGAGGGAAGCCCAAACTCTTGGCTCTCCCTCCCCTGCCCTGGGCATGGAATGAGCTGGGATGTGTTTGCTCTTAGGAGCAAATATGGGACCATGACTTGGTGTCTTGGTGTCTGTTGGGCCTTGGAACAAAGCAGGAGTTCCCTTTTGGAGCTCTGTGTGAGAGGCAAACAGGAGCAGTGCCTGAGCAGGAGTTTGGGAGGTGCTGCAGGGGCAGGTGCTGCGGGCACAGGTGGCAGCGGCTTCCTGAGCATTCCAGGGGGTTTGCAGCATAGCAGTAGGATATATTTTTTTCCATAGCTTCACATCCGTTTGCCAGAAGCTCAATGGAAGGTGTGACTGGCAGGAATTCCGGGTGGAGCCATTCCCTCTGGCAGGATTCCAGCTGCAGGAAGCACAGCTCTCATTGCACACCTGCTGCTGGCCCGGCCAGCTGTGGGACTCAGCCTTGCCCTCCCTGCTGCCCAGAAATGTTGGGGGTGAGGCTGTTTCCTCAAACATCCCTGGGGGCAGCTGGGTCTGCTCTTTGCTCCCAAAACTCCCTGATAACTCCCCAGTTTGCAAAGCTACAGCTTCACAGCAGAGATGTGGAGTTGTATGACAACTCAGACAGGACTTGGGGGGGTTGCCACTTGTCTGTGCACAGGATTTCTGGTGGGCTTTGCTGTGCAGGGCTCATCGGGCTGCAGGGGGTTTGTTTTCTCCATCCCAAGTGCTTGGACAGGCCCTGAGGAGCCCTGAGTGCTCTGGGCAGGACAGACAGGTCTAGACTGAAGGAGGACCTGGCACAGGGAGAGCTGGACCTGCACCATGGCTCATGCTGGCACTGCTGGCCCAGAGGTGGTGCTGACCTTGTCCCCCATGAGTGACAGCCCCATTCAGCACCTTCTGGAGTTACCCTTTGTATCACCATGGAACTGCAGGAAGAATAAGCACACCCTCCCAGGTGCCTGATGGCAGGTGGAGGTTTTACCCCCTTTCTCAGTGTAGTCTCTTCATGCATCTCCCTCTTCATTCCTGCTGGGTTTTGTCTCTGTGTAACAATAAGACAAGGCATCTTTACTTCAAGACTTTGTGTATGTCCATTTCTCACTTACTGTAACTGCTATTCTTTTTCTTACTAGGAATACCAAATTAAAAGCTGTTGTAGAATTTTACTGGTGTCAGATTCCTTCTTAAAATAAAATGTATGTTAGGAATATTAAGTAGTAACACATAAAAGATTTATTTAAATATAACAATTTCTTTTGTGATATGCCTTAGGTAACAATTGGTTTTGCTGTTGATGCTGCATGTTCAGTTTTATCCAGCTGTGCTTTGACATTGGCCATTGACTCTCCCTCCTGCAGGATGCAGTGTGTTTACTTTAGTCCTGACAATCTCCTTTTTTATAGAAATGTGCTCTGGAATTAAGTTTAAGCCCTTGTTAGCAAGGCCTGAGCACGGTGTTAGTTTGGTGATGTCACTGAATACACAGGCCTCAGATTTACCGGGACTCTGTGCACGTCATTCCCACAATCCTCTCCATCCATTGGCTTTCCAGAGCAAACAGACACACCTGAGTGTTTGCAGCCCAAACCCTCCCCAGCCCACTGGTTACCTGTATTTATTCAGCCTTTTCTTTCTTCCAGATGAAGCTGCAGAACAACATCTCGTATCAGATGGCGGACATACATCGGCTAAAGGGTGAGGATTCTTGGCCAGACTCCCCTGGCCGGCTGGAGCTGTGCCTGTGGCTGTCCAGGGGCTGCAGGATGCAGGTCAGAGGAAGGGTCAGGTGATGCTGGAACATCCCTCAGTGTGAACTCTCACTGTATGTGCTCCATACCTGGTGTGGGTGAGCGCAGGGTTGGCCCCTGAGGACGTTGCTGTCTGCAGAAGGAGCGTGTGCTGTGGCACTGCTGAATTCCAGGGGTTCAGAATCATTGTCAAAACACTCAGTTCAGTGTAGTCTAATCAGGAACACTGTGATGGTTATGCTGGCTTAGAAAAGCTCCAGCAAACATCTCTTAAGACTGTTCTGTACAGATGTGATTGTAATGCCTGTGATCTATTACTGTATCTGGAGTCTTTCAGAGTGAGCTGGAGTAGTGAGAGCCCAAATGTGAACATGCCTGCACACAGCACTTGTGGTTTCTGCCTGTACCTGTGCAGCTGCAACTTAAAATAGCAGGAAGCTTAATTACTTGTAGCCTGAGGAGCAGGGAGGGTTTCCAGAGCAGTTGTGGGGACAGGATATGTGTGTTGGTTTTGTGGACAGCCCGACGGTGCCTCCTTTGGGACAGTCACTTCAGACAATCTTTGAGCATCGGGCCTGAAATAACCTGGTAGTGCTTATGTTGCTCACAGTCACAGAATCTTGCAGGAAATGAAGGAGATTTCCAACAGGTAAGTGAAATTGCTATCAGAAGCCTTACACAATGCTAAGGTAAAGAACAATTTAAGGGGGTTTGGCGTAGTATCAGAAGAATTTCTGTAATTCATGCTGCCATCTGGCATACACAAGTGAAGTGGCATCTTCAAGTTAGTTTAAGAATCTCTAAAGTATATCTAGGTGAGCTAACGTAAAACTTGAGCAATTTTTTACTTATTTAGCAGTACTGAGAGCTGTGTCTGCCCCAGGGCAGTTTTGCTTCCATGTCTCAGCTCACGCTGGGTGTTGCTTTTCCCAGAACAACTGGCCGAGCTGCGACAGGAGTTCATCCGGCAGGAGGATCAGCTGCACGAGTACAAGAAGAACAACACCTACCTGACCAGGAGGCTGGAGTATGACAGGTGTGTGCTCAGGAGTGTTGGGAAGTGCAGGTTTGGGAGTGTGATGGGGGTCTGCAGTTACTAAAAAGTGCTAATTAATCCTGGGTCTGCTAATCCTCAGCCTGGGCTGTGCTCACTTGGCAATGCATGTTAGTAGCTGTTTGACTTTCAAGTTCTGTTGCAGTCTGGTGTCCTGCTCCTCCCTCAGGGTGAGATAGGAGTTAAGGAGAATCTTGGCTTACTCTGGAATTGTTCAGCATTTTGAAGTCAATGCATGGAGATTAACTAATGGAGATTAGTTAACAAACACATGGAAGGGTTTAATAGACACAGTCCTGTGTCACTAGTGTTGTTTATTGCTGCCTTTCTGACATGTAATTTCATTTGTTTTAACTGAAGTTGAAAGCAGCATTGTGTAGATTGAAATTTTAAGTTGACTTCAGCCTTTTAGTTGATGATAGTGAAAGAAACTACTCCTGCAGCTTTGAGGAGTGAGGGAGGTTTAACACTTTAGAGGTTTGAAGCTTTCATACCCACAGAATGTTCTGTCTGTGCTGTTGAGGGTTTGTGGGAGACAGGAGTTCTGCTGCTTGGGCTGATGTCTGTGGCTTGTTAGGGAAGCTGGAACATGTGGCTTTGTATTCAGATGGTGTCATTTGAGCTGGAGCAGTAACTGATAGTGGTGGCTGTGCACCTTCTCCGTTGACAGCCATGGCAGACACGGTGCTTTCCCAGTAGAATTAATATTTGCTGACAGATTAACTGTGGAGCTTGACTTTTTGGTTGCATTCCAGCTTTTGGAGGAAATATATTCAAGGCCATTCTGTTTATTTTACTGTTTTTTCTGCTCTGTCCCTATTTTTTTCAGTTCTGCTTTCTTTCTGTATTCAATCCATTCCCACTCCACACACATACCAGGACCAGGCTTTTTGGACAGACTATTCTAGTTATATCTCAGGTTTGGCTTTTTGTGCCACTTCATGTTTTCCCCTGGTTTGATCTGTGGGAGAGCAGATACAACAAATGAATGTATCTAATGGTGTGTGTCTCCCCAAGCCTGCAGTGTGGGCAGCAGATCAAGGAGATGAGGCTGCAGCATGAGGAGAACATCAAGAAATTACTGGAGCAGGTGGCACACGAACAAAAGGTAATGCCAGGGAGTTTTGTGTTGAGTGAGGAGAGCCCCAGCTCTCTGTTTGCCTCAGAGATGTGCAGGCCTGGGACATTCCTCCCCTACCTTTGTGTTAAACAGCCCCCTGGGCAGCCCTAAATGGGTGTTGATGGAGGAATCTGCCTGGTTGCTCAGCCACTGGACTGAGCTGGAAGATGAGGCCACATTCTGTGCTCTGCTCCAACCCTCCTCCATGGCATCACTGCTGAGGGTTTCAGTTCTTCCTGCAGTGAGGATGTTGCTACTCAGCTCTCCAGGGGGGGATATCTGTGTGCTCAGACTTGCACAGGTTATTGCAGAGGAAATCCGAGCTGTGCTGAGGCCTCGAGGTGCTGGTGGGGTGGAAACAACGCTGGGGCTGAAATGGCATCAAGGGTGTGATTACATGGAGCAAACTGCCAGTGGAATTTGGGCCTCTTCCTGCAAGCTGATGGAATAATCTGCTTTGCTTAAAATCTTGTTTTCTTACTTTGTCTGTCTATAAACATTTCAAAATAGTAAGACAGACTGAGAGCAGATTTCCATCAGATCTTTTCTTACAGTCTAGAATTCCTTCAAGGCTCTTAAGGGCAATGATGCCTTAACCTGTTTGTGTTGCCCTAACACCTGGTGTGGCAGTAGGATGTTCTGCAGCTGTGCTGTTTGTGCATTGTCTGTTCAGTTGTGTCCACACCCCCAGGACCCAGGTTTGTACACAGAGGGCTCTGCTCTTTGCTGATCACTGAATTCATAAATGTGATTTTGCTTACCCAAAGTAACTTTGAATTTCTGGGCATTTGTTGTGTAATTTCCAGAGATGTGCTTAATGTTGGCTCCTTATGAATTTGTTCTGACAGGCCACACAAAAAATTCAGTCCAGTAAAGACACTGAGGTCAGTCCCAGTAATGATGACCAGGCAGTACCTGAGACTGTTGCAGAAGGGGAAGATAAAGACACAGAGAAGAATGAGAAGCCTTCAGAGCATGTTGTAAATGGCAAAGGTATTTCCTTTTTTGACATTTCTGATAGAGAATGGACCAGTTGTGTTGCACCCTCTGCCATCCTCCAGAATTGTGCATTTTTCTGAACAGAACAAGGAATTGTTTGGCTCAGATAACTTGATTAGCTGCAGTGATTTTACTAAGTTAGAGCCTCCCACAAGGGGGAAATTCACTGCTCAGACTGGAAGGTTGGTAAGGCAGAATATCCTGTTCTTGTCTTGCAGAGAAAATCAAAGCAGGGGGAGATGCAGGCATGCCTGAAATAGAAGATAATGACCCAGCAAAGGCTGAGGATACTCCCACTGGTGAGGAGAAATACTCTAATTCTTTCATGTTTGGGGTCTTGGTGACGTATGTATTGTGTGTGAACACCATGTGGTTCACAGTGAAGGCAGAGTTTTAAAAGCTCTCTGAGGTAATAAAATTCAAGTGGGGTTTAAAATCAGATCATTTCTACTGTGCTTTAGAGGTTTGAATTCTGAAAACAGAATGTTTCAGATAATCCCCCTCTTGAAATACTGTATTTTGTATTTTCATCTGTGGTTTAAAACCAAGAAAACAACAAAACCAAAGACATTTCCAGGATTGTTAGAGTTAGACCAGGTAAACAGTGTCCTGTTTGTTTCATGCTAATGCTTTTGTCCCTGTGTTTTCTTGCAGCTTTAAAGAAGCCACTTATTTCAGCTCCTAAAAGTGAAGCTCATCAGCCTGTTATGAATCCTCCAACTGAGCAGCCTCACTCTCCAAACCTGGCACCAGGTAAAAGTCCTGTCAGCAGCTGACAAGGCAATATTTTGGTTACCAGAGGAAATCTAGAGTTAATCTCTGCAGATCCAAGGGTGTGTTCCTGCCTGTCTGACTGAGGTAGTTGTGCTGCTTGTTGTGTGATCTCCTTCTGTGCCCTTCACACCATCAATTCCTGAGCCTTTTGATCCATTCCAGCCAAATTTGAGTTGGAAGTTGCAAAGAGAAGTGCTTGAAGAGTCCTCCATCCAGTGGACAGAGTAATTGAAATTAGTGTTCCTCCCTCGGGTGCTAATTAGGGCTGCACCCTCAGGGTTGGTTGTTGATCCTTTGCAGCCACAGTCAGAGATAACCCAGCGTTCCTGTCTTGCTCAGAGTCCTCCTGTCCCTGGGAACAGCTTCCCTGGGAATGCCATGGGGAAGGTTTAGGGCTCAGAGTCCTGCAGTGACATCATTGAGAAGATCTGCAGGTAGAGAAGACACAGACCCACAGAAAATGAACTTAATGCTTGTGCATCAAGTCACTTTAATGCCAGAGAGACAGCAGGTTCTGCCTGCACTGCAAGTGGCTTGTTCAAAAACTGTCCTGCTAAAATGATTAATATAACTTTATTATTAATAAATTAAATAGACAGTTCCCAAGATGACCAAACAGCTCCAAGTTTTTGTTCTGCCCATTATTGGTTCTTTTGGAAAAGGACAACAGAAGTTTTTCTATATTTCTTTCCTTTTTCTTATTTCCAGGGTGAGGGAGCTCAAAGCCTGCATACACATTTAATGGTTGTTATTTGCAAATGTCAAATCTTTTAAACAGTTTATTTCCTTTGAGTTTTATTAGTGAGAAAACATAACATGGAGCAAGTGAAAGGCTTGCTTTGTTGAGCTGGAACTTCATCAACAGGAGTTTGATGGGAATTTTAATGGAATCTGGGTTTTCTTGGCTCCTTGGTTATGGAGTCCTGTGATTGTGGTTATTATTTTTAGCACAACTTCTGTGCCCTGCCACACCCTTGTCCTCAGATCAGAGCTCTTGACACAATAAATGATGCTTTGGTAGACTTGAAAAGCAGAATCAGTAGGAGGAGGAAAGACACATAAGTGTGTTATGGTTTGGGACTTCATCAAGAGTTGAAGTAGATGCAGAAAGTCAGCTGAGAAGGTAACAGTGTGGGATTGATGATGGACTGAAATGTGATCAGTTGTCTTCATGTGAGAGCTGCAGCCACTGACAGTTCTTGCTGCAGGTTTGCCCAGTGACAGTGATGGAAACGCCGACACTGCCAAGCAGATCCCTCCAAATGCTCTCCAGCACCTGAATTTTGAGGAAAACATGGAAGCCCAGAAAGAGCCCAAAATTGAGGCAGACCAGATGAAAATCCCCAAGAACCGAGTTAGTGACTTCCAGAAGATGAAGCAAAGTAAGTTGGCCAATATCACACACTTCAATATATTAAAAAAGTTCCTTAGTTTTCTATCAGTGATAGTGCCTGTGTGGAAAAGAGGGCCCATTGCAGAGGGTGGCCTTGGAGAGGGAGCCTGGGAAGGGATGGAACGTGTTCCTGGGTGAAAGGAATCCTGTAATGTGTAATTTTTTTCACATGTGCATTCACTTACGTAAAAAATCTATTTCCTTACCAGAATTTAAAGAGCTTTTGGAAATCACTGCACATTCCAATAGATAAGTCAGGATGTTTATACACACAGGATACTGAGTTACTCACTGTATCACTTGACTTCAATACTGGGTTTGGACAACGTGGTAACAGTTCAGCCCTTACACCAGGGGTCTTTGTGGTGGGGGTGGTGTGTGTTGGGCAGAATGAGGCTCTTCCATGGGAGGAGGTTTTCCAGGACCCTTCTCCTCCCTGTCTGCTCAGAGCAGAAGCCTCAGAGAGCTGCACACAGGGGGGTGTGCTGTGGGTGATGTTATTTTTGAGGACCTAGTTCTAATTCTTAAGGATTTGGGTGGGGAAGGGCCAGTGCCTTGCTGGGTTTTGGGCACTGAGAGCTTGGAAGCAGAGGGTGCAGAGCTGGGGGTGCTCAGCCTGGAGGAGAGAAGGGCCTGGGGAGACCTGGGAGCCCCTTCCAGTGTGAAAAGGGGTTCCAAGGGAGCTGGAGAGGGACTGGGGACAAGGGATGGAGGGACAGGACAGGGGGAATGGCTTCCCACTGCCAGAGGGCAGGGATGGATGGGATATTGGTAAGGAATGTCTGTCTGGGAGGGTGGGCAGGCCCTGGCACAGATGCCCAAAGAAGCTGTGGCTGCCCCATCCCTGGGAGTGTCCCAGGCCAGGCTGGACAGGGCTTGGAGCAGCCTGGGCTGGTGGGAGGTGTCCCTGCCCATGGCAGGGGGTGGCACTGGATAGGCTCACGGGGGTTCCTGCACACCAGGAACACTCTGAGCTCAGCTCAGCCTGTGTGGACCTGCTGCATTTCCTGGCATCTCTTCATCATGTTTTAATCTTTCCTTCTGTCAGCTTCAGTTCTTTTGGTTCTTGTGTGTCACAGAGTCTCTGCCATATCCACAGGCTGGTTTTACTGCAAGTTGGGTACATTCCCTTGTGTTTCCTGACTTGGCTCAGGTTTAACATGTACAAATCTTGCTGTCCTGTCTGGATTTTGTACATAACACAGTGTCAGAAATACCAAAAGTAATAGCCAGGACCACTCCCTTAGATATGAACAGGGAATGAATAATGTGTGGAACTTCAGAGTTCTAAACTGATCATGTTTGTTTTGGGAAAATACCTGGAGCTGCTGTTTCTGTCCATCTGAGCTGCACTGGGTGTGATTCTGCTGCTTCTCTCCCCAACCAGAGAAGCACCATGGTACTGCTTCTGTCCTGGTCTGTATATGCTGCTGCATAGGAAAGTTTGCATTGTTTTGGGAAATAATTGCATTTTCTCCTCCATCCACTTGTAATCCTGCTGTTGAAATCATTCTCCCATTTTACTTCTGTGTTAATTACTCCCAGTGCACATCACTCCTCACCAGCTCAGCAGCCTTGGGGCCCCGTTTGTAAAGGCTGTATCACACTTTAAACCATTTTGTTCATTTACACACAGTCCTGCAGGCCCTGTGGCCTCTGCAGGCTCAGAGCTGCTTCCCTCAGGCACTGGGCAGTGAGACTGCTCTGGGGGGCTGGAGCAGCTCTCCCTGTGTCCCACCAAACCCCACCCTGACCTGGACAGCACAGCAGGGACCTCGCCCTGTGGGTGTCTGTCTGCTCATTCTGTAGTTCCAGCTAATAATTCCTGTTTTTCTTATGAATTGTTTCAGGGTCTGGAACTAGTCTTAATTTGTTGTTGGGAGATGAAAATACTGGATTTGGGACATTCTGAACACTGTTAAACCTTAACAGGAAAGCAGAATGTAAAGCTGAACGAATGAGGTGGTTACAACCTGAGCTGAGAGCTGCAGGGCAGGTCTGCTGCTTTCCCCCTGTGCCAGCTGGGCACACCCTGCAGGCATTGCCAGGCACCACTTCAGTGTGTGGACAATGCCAGGCCTTGGGAAAATTGGGTCCTAACCTTCCACTGAGGGAATGCTCTTCAGCATTTTGAGAAAACCTGCGTTTGGAGCTGGTTGTCTGGGGGCTCACTCCAGCCCTTCTCCATGGAAGGAGCAGCCTGGGACAGTCAGATTTCACAGGGTCCAAGCTGTGGGTGACAGAGGTGTCCTTTGCACACAGGGTGCCCCATAAGCCTTATTCTGCCCCTGCCCTCTCCTTTCTCCCTGCTTTCTCTCCAGCTGGAGCTGCCACAGCCCCGACTCCCTCCTCCTGTGACCTGCTCTGGTGTAGAATCTCCTGTTTCTGTCCTCTCTGCTGCTGACTCACTCCTTTCCTACTCCACAGGCCGGTTCTTTGATGAGAATGAATCCCCTGTGGACCCACAGCAGGGTTCTAAACTGGCAGATTATAATGGGGATGATGGGAACGTGGGTGAGTATGAGGCAGACAAACAGGCTGAGCTGGCTTACAATGAGGAAGAGGATGGTGATGGTGGAGAAGAAGACGTCCAAGGTGAGCTTGGGCCTTACCTCCATCCCATTGTGATAAATCCACGCTGAGTTTCTTGTTGAATTTGTGTAAAGCCTCCCTGGTTTAGCTGATCACAAATTGCTCAGACAGACTAAACGGGCCCTAAATTGTCTCACTGTCCATGGGACAGCAACGATGCAACATTCTTCAGGGGAGGGTTTGGCACCTCGTTGCAGTTGTGTTCCTGCTGGGAAGAGCAAGGCACCAAATTTCAGACATGGTTTCACCCAAACCCCCAGCTCTGGCCCCTGGCTGGGTGGGCTGTGGACCTTCACATTCCTGAACTGTCCAACAGAGGAATGGAGTGTTTTGAGTCCTGCTCCTGTCACACCTGCCTGGGGCTGGTGTGCAGTGAGGCCTCCAGGTGTCACTTTTGTGCATTATACACAGATTCAACAGGCTTGTGGTGTCCTGCCAACCCACCCCAGAGCTCCTGAGCCAGTGCTGCCCAATGCCCTGTGTGTGCATGGCCATCCTGTCCTGCATGGGGCTCCTGCATCCCCTCTCTCGCCTGCCTGTGCCTGCCTGTCTCTGCCATGTACCTGCCTGTGCCTGCCTTGCTCTCTGCCTGTGCCTGCCTTGTCTCCCATTCTCCATCCCCCTGCTTTGGGTATTTGTGCCAGACCTTCGTGGCTGCAGGGTGAGAATGTTTGTGTGCACAGAGTGTATTTCCACTGAAATGAAGGTGTGAAATAAAGAGGCAGGGGGAAACAGGGAATCAGGGCCCCTGATTCAACTCTCATAGTGTAAGGCTTTGGCTAGAGGTTTTTTCAGACATGTATTTAATTGGTATCTAAGCATAATTAATGGGCAAAGCTCTGAAGAAGCAGCTGATGGTGTGGGCATGCACCAAGTGCAGTGTCAGCAGGCTGGGCTGGGCTGGGGTATGAAACTCCTGAACAAGGGAAAGAGAAGGATGGATCAGAGCCCTGGGTGGTTGGTGGACTGATGAGCTGCAGCCCTGCTGCTCCAGCTGAGAGCTCTGTGCTGGAATCCACAGCAGGTTCTGTGCTCACACCTGGCTCTCCAGAGGGGATCCTTGGGCCCATGGCAGGGGTGCAATGAGATGGGCCCTAAGGTCTCTTCCCACCCAGAGCATGCAGTGGTTCTGTGATTCCTGGTGTTCCTGTCAGTGCTGGGGCAGGGAGAACCACGTTCCTTCCTCATGGTTCTGCTCTGTGCAGGGAGTGTGGGGTGTCCTGTGTGTCCTTGTGCCTGAGTCATGGAATCAGGAATCACTGAGGCTGGAAAAGCACTCTAAGGCCATTTTGTCCAAGTGTTCTTCCAGCACTGCCAAGGCCACCACTCGCCCATGTCCCCAAGTGCCATCCACACATCTGTTAAATTCCTCCAGGGATGGGGACTCCACCCCTGCCCTGGGCAGCTGTGAAGGAATTGTTCCCAATATCCAACCTGAACCTCCCCTGGCACAACTTGAGGCCATTTCCTCCCTTGTTCCCTGGGAGCTCAGCCCCCACATGGCTCCCCTCTCCTGCCAAGTGGCTGGAGGTGGCTGCCCATGCAGGGACACAGTGCCCTGTCCCCTGTGCCCCTTGGAGCTCCTGCTCCAGCAGCACCAGCAGCTGTCTGGGGCCCTTCACACCAACTGTGGCTTCAGGCAGCAGTGCCAGGTGTGCTGTGAGCAGTCCCAGGGGCATGGGCAGCATTCCCATGTGCCACTGAGGAAAGGGTGGGTGTGATGGAGTACCAAGTGGTGCCGGGTTGTTAAAAATCAGACTGTGCTTGTGTAGCTTGCCATGGGAGGGGTGTTGGAAAAGCAGTGCTCTGACTGAAGGTGACCCCATAAAACCATCTGCATGGGGGCTCTGCTGGGGTGCCCTGGAATTTGGACTTGGGGAAAATCCTTTTCCTGGTGAACCCCTCTGTGTCTTCGTGTAGACAGACTGGGTTAAATTACACTCAGTGAAGGTTAAAGGGTGACTCTGGGAACCTTTTACTGAGGAGTGGTGTGAGCAGAGTGTTCTTACCTCCAACTGCATTTCCCAAGCCCTTTATTGTGTTGTTCCCTAATAACTTGGTGAGTTGGTTTGAGCTGTGATTTGGCTGTGGCCAGTGGTGCTTCCAGGGGCAGCATTCCAGGAAAAGTGGCTGCTTCAGGCATTACACTGATTTCTCTGCAGGGCAGGAGCAGGGAGAACTGGTGGAGTTGGAGGGAGTGTGGTTACAATTGTTTACAATTGTTTACTGTGCTTTCCATTCCTGTGAACAACCATCTCCTGCATACAGTGGAACAGCTTTGAGGTGCAGGAGAAGCTCATTAATTGGAACAAGTGGAAGTTTTGTGGGTTTTTCACTGGAACGGGTTAAACCTGGGAGTGGGACTTTCCACAGGAGTTGGGGTTCACTGGGAGAGTTTGGAATCTTGGTAAGAAGGAGTCTGAAAGCCCAGCAGTGTGACTGGTGCTGCAGTCTCTGGGGTCAGTCAGCCTGTGGAATGGGTGGCACTGCAGCCAGACCCCGGGCTGGAACTGCTGCTCTGGTGACTCCCTCTGGCACCAGCCCAGGCCCTCCCTGCTGGGCCCACTGCAGCATGTCCTGGGGAACTGCACTTGGGTGTTCTGTTAGAGCTCTCACTTCAGACCTGATCTCTGATCCGAGTTCTGCAATTAACTGAACTGTGATCTGTATTGCAGATGACGAGGAGCGAGACCTGCAGAACGACCTGGGGGACTACAAGTCCCACTTCAGCGACAGGGTCCTGTAGGCCTGGGGCACAGAGGGCTCAGCCCAGGGACTTGAGGTGCTGCAAAACTGAACCAGTTCTACTCCAGTGTTTCCTGCTTCCAGGGAGGCTGAGAATGAAGTGCCGAGTGTGCTCAGCCAGCAGGTGAAGAGGCCCCACTGTACATATGTACATACTTGTACTATTGCAGGTTGTATTAAACCAGCATCTTCACATGGAGCCAGTTCCTCAGCCTGGTCCTTCCCTGAAATATCTTTACACTTAAGCCCAGTCTATATATAAACACAGGCTGAACTCTGTCTGCCATTTCCATCACTTTGGAACCTGGGGAACTTGTACAGTTTGTACCTGAGGTAACAAAGCCACTGTGGAAGCCACGTACAGCCAAGGACTCCTCTCCTACAGCCCTACCTGTGTGGGCAGAACTGCTGCTCCTGAGTGCTGGGTTTGCCCAGTAGTTGAGCCACGAGCTGGGAACAGGAACTGAACAGTGAAAGAGCTGCTCCATCCTCACTGTGACCCAGGCTGGGGCACCCTCGGCACCACGTGCCATGGAACTTCTGTACAGTGACCACACCTCGTAGCTAGAGCTGCAAATCTACAGTAGGACTTCAATAATTTGGTACAGCCCCAAAAGGTTGTGCAACTAATAGCTTGATTTAAAAGGTGATACAAATAATTACAAATAATTCATGGCTTGTAGGAAATCTTTGTGTTAAAGAGAGCAGTGTGTGAGTGAGAGACGTGTCTGCAGCAGCTGTGGCAGCCCCTCGATGGAAGGACCAGCTCTTGCCTGGGTTTGGGTGCTGTCCCAGAGTGTCCAGCCACTCCAGCTCATTTCCAGTCTGATCTCTTGCCACAGTTCTGAGCACCTGCCACATCCCATGGTTTGGTTTCCTCCGTCAGATCTGTAAGTTGGACCCTTCTCTGTATTCTGTGTTCAAGTATGTTGGAATGTATGGAGACGATTCCATGGCTCTGCAGTGTGGGAATGAAGGGGATTGTCCCTCCTGCTGCTCCAAGGGCTCCTGGGGACACAGACAGGCCCTGATGAGGGTGTTGAACTCAGCCCTGTGCTCAGGGGCTGGGCTGAAGTAACGGGTCAGGTTTGCTCGTTGCCAGCTCAGTGAACGTCTTTAATAAAGTTCAACAATTGTACAATTTGTGGGGTTTTAAGACAATTTATTAACTACTTAATGGCAAAAAAGCTGCTGCATTTAAAAAGTGAAGCTCCACTCAGTGCTGTGTTCTGGTGCAGTACCAGCTGAACTGTGTTCTCTGCAGCATCCCAGGGCACAGCTCGGGATGACCCACAAATTAGTGCTGCTTCTTAAATTTAGAGAGGAAACCATTCTGCCCTCACAGCTTCAGCTGCTTTTCCTTTCCCTGCCGTCCTTGCACAGTGCCAGGGCTAGGGCACACCCCACAGTGGCATCTTCACAAAACCAGCTCAGAATCCTTCCCTGTGAGGGTGGGAGGCCCTGCCACAAGTTCCCCAGAGAAGCTGTGGCTGCCCCATCCCTGGAAGTGTCCAAGGCCAGGCTGGACAGGGCTTGGAGCAGCCTGGGCTGGTGGGAGGTATCCCAAGCCCAAGGCTTTAAAGTCCCTCCCAACCCAAATCATTGCAGGATTCCATGAACTTCATGTGCAATTTGTTGTTTGTACAATGCCCTGGGAAGCAGCGACTCCCACCAGTGAGATCCTGTTTTCCAGCAGTGCTGACTGGGGAGCTGCCCTGGCCCTTGGGCTGTTCCTAAAGCCACTCAGGGTCCTCAGGGCAAACAAAGGAGCCCCAAAATAGATCCTGCTTCATTTTCACAGGTGAAAAAATATAAAGTGGCTCACAATACAGACTCTCAAATTTTCAGTTGTGTGTTTCATGAGCCACTTTAAGAACAAGGTACTTTGCCAGCTGGCTGACACCTGGAGTTCCCATCCAGGACACCCTCCCCTCTCTGGAGGAAGGTGGGCTAAGGGACTCTGGGAGGAGCATGTGATGAACTGAACACAGTAAATGCACTTTTCTAATCAAACAGCAGCTCACTTTTCCAACAGCAGTTGCCAACAGGGATCCCTGTGGCCTCGCAGCCCCCGGGCTGTGCTGCACCACTCGGGTGCGAGGGCTCCAAACGCCAGAGCAGCTCGGGTTTGTTTGGAGAAGGCAATTCCAGCCTCCCTGGCGGGCTGTGCGGAGCAGCTCCCGTTTCCATGGCAATGGCAGCACACACAGCGCTGACAGATCCTGGGCAGCTGCTCCCTCAGCCCCAGCGAGCCTGGAACCAAAGCGGGGTCTGATTCCAGGGGTTCACAGGAGGCCCAGCCCAGCCCTTTAACCAACACCCCCAGGTACCCTCGGTGCAGCCAGTGCTGGATTGGAGGCTCCAGTGAGAAACCCCTTTGGATCCACACGGCAGTGCATTTAGAACAAGCAGGGAGTGGGATTGGGCTGCCCAGGCTGGGGGTGAGCTCAGCCACTGTGGGAAACTCAGACACCTCCACGAGCAGCCAGAGAAACAGCCCCAGTCATTCCAGCCAGTCCCAGCTGCCCAGTTTGGGAGGTTTTCAGCAAACAGCCTCTGCTGAAGCTTTCCCAAAGTCACACAGAGCCCACAAAAACCAAGACTCATCAATGAACCCATTTTAGTTTAAACATGAGGAAAACCAAACAAACTGATGGGCAGGATCTCAACAAAAGAGAAAACCCAGTGCTGGATGAAACAAATTAAAACTCCACATTTTCCAGCGTTTTAATGGCTGCAAAGAGCCACTTCAAAGTGACAAGAAGTAAACAGACATGAGATAATGGCTTGTGGATTTTATTAAATGTTCTCCTTTTACATTTTCATGTAGGCAAACCCAGCAACAGTGGGAAACCCAAAGCCTGCAGGACAGAAGAGCTCGTGAGAGTTTTGCAACAGAACCTACAGAAAGGACAAAACGTTTTCTTCTTTATAAATCTATTTACTCCCACTGTGTACAGTTTGCACCCTGGAAAAAAGCTGCATTGAACGGTGCTGGTTTACTTAAAACAGGGGGTTTGGTATCCCAGATTTTCAGCAGGACCCAGTTCACACAGGCCTCTGGAGGAATTCTCTGTCTGACACTTTCTCCTTTATGCCTATTAAGGAGAATTTCAGCATGCCATGAATTTGTCAGCTGCAATCCCCATTCCAGGAGACACACGGAGCTCTCAGTAACATGGGAGCCAAGTGTGGAACTTCCAGGAAAAGTAACCTGTGACCCTTCCTGCAGGACACTGACCAAAACATTTACCAGGATCAAAAATCCTGCTGCAATGAACTAGAAAATGTGGGACTGGGCACTTTATATGGAGAAGGAGCAGTGTCCTGCTCTTCCAGATGGCTCCAGGGCAGAGGAGACCAGATTCCTGGAGTTTAAATAAAAGAGGAAAACAAACCCACAAAACCAACTGGGGGCATCTCTCCCTATTTATGAGCGTGCATTGGAATTTCCAAGCCAGCCAGAAACACAGTAATCATATTTATGCCTGAGCTTTTTCATGCCAATATAGAAACCATAATACTCCTGTTCCTCAACCTATAGGAAACCCCATGCAGCCACACTGGGATTACTGGTGTGGATAATCCACAGTTCAGCTTCCCAAGGCGGGGCTTGGCCACTTGTGGCTGTGCATTTCCCTCCCTGGGGGAATGTGTCCTGCCCCCCTCCAGTGCTGCCCCGTGCCAGGTCAAACACAGGCTCATTTCCAGTGTTCTGTGGGGATCTGGGAGCAGATGAATCCCTGTTGCTGTCAGCTGGAGTGTCAGCAGTGAGAACACGAGTCTGGAGCTGCTCCTGGCCAGCCAGATTGGCTCCCAGACGTCAGGGATGGAGGAGCAGCACAGCCTGGAGCTGCTTCTCATTTAACTCACATGCGTGGATGGCTGATCACCCACCCAGGAATCCATTCCCTTCTGATGGGCAAAAGAAACAACAAACACTGCAAATGGGCAATAGTAAAATATAAACCCAAACAAGAACTGGTTTGTTTCTACAACCCTCTCTCAGTCCTGTCACAGTTCGGCTCAGGCACCTGGCCATGCCGTGAGGAGCAGGGGACAGGAGGGAGAGGAGGGGACGGGGGGGACAGCGGGGGACAGGAGGGAGAGGAGGGGACAGCGGGGAACAGGGGGGGACAGCGGGGACCTCGGAACCTCTGCCTGCACAGCAACACAACCAGCAACATTGTCCACAGTCCCTTTCCTGCCAGTCCAAGCCACTCTCCCCCTCACTCGGCACTCGGGGAGAGCACGAGACACTGTGAAAAACGTTTTTTGACACCCTGTAACACAGAAAAGTTCAGTTCTGATTGCCCAAAGATGGGTTGGAACCCCGAGTCACACATTGAATGCCTTCCCAGTGTGTTTTTGGCCATGCTGGTGCTCTCACCAATACCTGCTTGCCTTGACTCTTGCTGGATGATCTCTGGCAGCTCATTTCATTTTAATTACACGGCGTGAGAGTATTTCCACCCACCATTTCCCAAAACTCCCACTTTCTAAGTACCAGTGAAGGTCCTGTTGGGCTCCCAGCATGAGACATCACACAGTTATCCTGCCACACTAGTTCCTCCTAAGGAACTGCCAAAGGATGGTAATTAAGCTTTAACATGTCCAAACGAACCTTTTCCACAGCTGATCATTCACAAAATATTCACGTGCTGTTGTTAATGTGTTTAGAAATCCTTGAATGTTCTAAAGGAATAACTATTGTTCTGAATGAGGGCTGCGCTGTTTCCACTGCCTTCCTATGACCTCTTTTCTTAAGAAACTACGATAAAATCAGCCTTATAGTGTCTTTGCTAAGGACAGGTCACTAGAGTCCTGTGACAGAACTCTAGAACAAATCTTGGCTTCACAGCAGCAAATGTGGTTCTGTTTAACAAACCAGTGAATGTTTTAGGTCACTAAAGAGCTGGGACTTTTATCAGGTTCAAAAGGTAAGCAGGGAGTCAACAGGTACCAGAAAGGAAACACCACCTGAGTGGGTTTCTCTGCTGCTGAATTAGAGGATGTGGATGACACCTACTCCTATTAAAACATTCTGTTCTGAGCAGTACTGGAAGAAGTTACCCCGGTGAGTAAAAGTGATCATCAAGGCAAAAATTAAGATATCCAAGATCAGCAGCATAGAAATGATAAATGTGACCTCACTACATGAGATGGTCAAGCAGCTTCATTAAGCCATTCAGATATTAACGCATGCAGCATCCTCAGCATCGACACCCAAAGAGGCTGTCTGGAAAAAGAGAAAGTGGAAATAAAACTTCACACCAGGCTCCAACAGGTGACTTCAAACAGGGACCGAACCCACAACCCAGCGGTACCCGGCGCGGTGGCGACGGGTCAGGCTGGGCGGGCCGAGGGACCCGAGTGACAGGGACAGGCACGGCCCGGGGACTGGCAGAGGGACCGGCACGGCGTGGGAACCGGCACGGCCCGGGAGCCGCCGCCGGGGGAGCGCTGCGATGGGCCCCGGGCGGCACGGCCGATCCCTCCGGGCAGCACGGCCGGTCCCCCCGGGCAGCACCTCCCGGCGGCCGCGGCTCCCCCTCAGCTCCCGCCCCGCTCGCGTCCCCGGCCCGCGCTCCCCTCAGCGCTCCCGCTCCGCCCTCACCTCGGGGCCCGGCCCGGAGCCAGCGCGGCGGCCCCGCCTCACCCGTGCGGGACCCTCGGCCACAGCGCCCGAGGCGGCGGCTCCCGGAGCCGTTCCTGGTTCCCGGAGACGTTCTCGTTCCCGTTCTCGTTCCCGTTCCCGGAGCCGCTCCCTGTGCCGCAGCCGGTGCGATTCCCATTCCCGCTCCGTCCCCGCTCCCTGTGTCGCTCCCGCCCAGGCCCCGCCGCCCGTTCCCGGCCTGCCCCGGCCCGGCCCCCTGCCCTCCCTGCCCGCCGTTCCGCGCGTGCGCGGCGGCGCCGCTGCCATCCGGGTCCCTCGGTGCGGTGCAGCGGGTCGGTAGGCGGGAAATGGCGACTGAGCGCTGAGCGCCCGGAGCGGGACCCGCCGCCGCCGCCCGCGCCCCCGCCCGCCCCGGCCCGGCCCCGGCCCCGGCCCGGCGGCAGCATGTCAGCGCCCGGCGCCAGCGCCCGCAGGTGACAGCCGCCCTCCCGCCGCCGCCGCCGCCGCTCCTATATGGGCCACCTGCTCTCGAAGGAGGCAAGGAGCCTGAGCCGGGAGCGCCGCCGCCCGCGGGGGAAGGTGGTGCCGCCGCCGCCGCGCAGCCGGAGCTGCTTCCTGCGCGGGCCCTGCATGCTGTGCTTCGTCGTGCACGGCGCCAGCCCGCCCGCCCCGGAGCCGCCGCTGCCCGCCGGGGACGCGCCGCCCTTGGTGCCGCTGAGCGCGGCCGAGCAGCGCCTGGCCCGCCGCCTGCTCCGCCTGGCCCCCGCCGCCTGGGAGCCGCCGGGCCGTCGCCAGCGCCTCTTCCTCTCGGGCCTGCTGCCCTCGCCGGTGCGCGGCCTGCTGGGGCCGCCGGGCGAGCTGTGCCCCGACATGGTGTGCAAGCGCAAGGGCGCGGGGCTGCCTGCCTGCCCGCCCTGCAAGCAGCCGCGCTGCGCCGCACAGCCCGGCCCCGGCCCCGAGCCCGAGCCCGGCGCCTGCCGCTGCCCCGCGGGGCCGCAGCTGCTCGCACTGCCCGGGGACAGCGGCGGGGGCAGCGCGGCGGGGCAGCCCGGAGGGGCTCAGCCCGCATCGCCGCCGCCCGCGCCGCCCGAGCAGGGCAGGGAGCGCGGAGAGCCCGAGCAGAGGGAGCGGGGCGGAGAGCCGGGCTGCGAGGAGCCCCTGGAGCACCCCGGGAACAGCTGCCCGGAGCCGCTGCCGCCGCCCAACCCCGACATCAACCAGCTGCCGCCCTCCATCCTCCTCAAGGTGCGTGGGGCCGGCCCTGGGGACGGGGACAGGAGGTTGGTGTGGGGGCTTTGGTTGTGTTTGTCGTCTGGTTGGGAGCCACTGGCTGGAGGTGCAGACGGCTCCGGAGGCTGCCCCGGGAATGGTGTGTCTGTGAACGCCGTAATGTGCCTCCAGGAGTGGCCTCTTACTTATAAATCGCTGGTGGAGAACTCGGCGAGGGATTCTGTTTGACCCTGAGATGAGCTCAGTTGGTTAAAACTTGGCTGTAATAATGCCAAGGTCATGGGTTCAATCCCCTCTGCGGGCCATTGACTTAAGAGTTGAGCTTCGATGATCCTTGTGGGTCCCTTCCAACTCAGAATAGTCTGTGTTTCTGTCACTGCATTTAGTGCTTCTGTGTGGGTCGGAGCTACACAGGCGAGTTTTCAGTGTTGATTGGGAGAAAGTTTCTAGTACTGTATATTGCCAATCACTTTTGGCTTTACTGAGTTCGCGGTCAGTCTGTTTATTGCCCTCTTGAATTATGTCCTTTCGTAACCTCTCACGCTGTAACTCAGAGCAGCCTCACCTTCTCTCCTGTCCCTTTTTCCCTGTCCCTTTTTCACTGTCCTTCCGTTCCTTTAGTTCTGTTCTCTTTTGAGAACGACTTTCCATTTTTAAGCTACTGTGCTGGTCACTACATTGACTTCCTGCAGCTAAACATTAGCTAAAAAGACAAGTGTAGCTGGAACTGAAGCCCGTCATGTTTTCCACAATTTGATGCGAGTGTGTCTTTAAATTTTGGGGAATAAGGTTTCAGAATTACAGGAAATGAGGTTTCAGGATTACAGGAGTTTACGCCGGGGTCAGATGGCTGGATTTAAAGCAGGGCATGGTAATGCAGGACTGTGAGGCAGAACACTTTCTAATTGTACATTTTCTAATTGTACATCCAACGTAAAGTAGTTCCTTTACTCTTGCTGTCAAACAATAGCATCCTGCTTATCAGTCTGACTTGCACATAAAACCAATTCTGGGCGAGGTTTGGTTTGTTTGAGGTTTTTTGTTGTGTTTTTTTTTTGTTTTGTTTATTTAAGCACACACGACTGTGGTACTAAAGGTATATCATAGATGCACTACACAAATTAATTTTAGGTGGATACTTAAAATTTAGGAGCTGTCACATCTGAATTAATCTCCTCTGTGATTGCAAAATTAAAACTTTGTCTTGTAATTCTTTTAAAAAAAGAATCCATCTCTTCGCCACTGTTAATTTTTTCTTAGATCTTCCCTTGTTTTAGGATTTGAACCGGACTGACTTGATTAGTAGGGTTTAAATGCCTTTTGGTCAATGGGATGGCTGTTTTTCTGTGGTTACTTTGGTACTCAATTTCACTTTTTCAGAAATATCAGTCTGTAACTGTACCATAAACCAGTTCTTTTAATAGTGAAAGGTGTCATCCTGATGACTTGTTTAAATGTTATTTAATCTCTTGTCCATTTTAGGTGTACTTTCAAAGTTTGATTCTTGTGTGTTGGGGGTTTTTTTTGTTGTTTATTTTTGTTTGTTTTTTGTTGACTTTTGTTTATTTTTTTCTGGTTGTTTGTTTTGGTTTTTTTTCAAACCAAGTGTTTTTTTTAACCCCAAATGACAACTCAGTAACAGGCAGGCACTCACTCACCACACCCTCGGTGGGCAGGAGAATCGAGGGGGAAAATAAACACCTTGTGAGTTGAGATAAGAACAGTTTAATAACTGAAACAAAATAAAAATTACTATTACTAGTAATGATATTTGTAATGAAAAAGAGACAGAGAAAGAAATGACACGGAGAAAACCAAGTGATGCACAATATGTTTGCTCTGTACCAGCTACAAAACATTGTACAAGGTACCAAGAGCCCTGTCCTAGCTGAAATCAGGGCAGACATCCAGCTCCCCCAGTGATTTTTGTTTCTTTAGTCACCCTGTAATGCAGCTCATTCTGCAATGTTTTTGAAAAAGTAGGCTGTTAATTCCAGCATCTGGAGTCAACCTGCTCACTGTTTGCTTTGTTTGTGTTTTTGATGTCACTGCCTCCCTTCCTCCCAGTTTGCCCTTCAGTCCTTAGCTATAGTTATGAACTGAGTCGGGTGGTTTGGTTTTTTGAGTTCTCTCTCTCTCAGTATGTTTACCTCCTGACTATTCCATAGTTTAGTTTTTTTGGCTGCTTCCATAACATACTGTTCTGTTGTACAACTTTTGACTTAAGATTTCTAACCAGGCATCTTGTTAAGTGGATTATGCAGGTGCCTAAAGGCCTTCAGGGGTGGTCCTGTGGTGTACAGGATCACACTCTGGACTCTGAATCCCAAGGACCTGAGTTCCAGTCTCAGTGGGACCGTCCCCTGGCAGTTCAATCCCTCCCTG
>JAWWEV010000018.1:980175-1013675 GCA_035583235.1 Hafferia zeledoni
GGGCTGGGGCAGCCACAGCTTCTCTGCCCAACCTGTGCCAGGGCCTGCCCACCCTCCCAGCCAGGAATTCCTGCCCAGTATCCCACCTATCCCTGCCCTCTGGCAGTGGGAGCCATCTTACAGTTTATATCTTACATGTACTAAGATTGCAGCTACTTCACTATTCCCAAAGGGTTGTGGACTTAGAGCTGCAGCTCCATCCAGAGAGGATCCAGCAAAGAAAGGTGGTTTTGTGTTTGTTTTTCCTTTGGGTTGCTCCTCCTGCCAAACCCCCCGAGCTGGGCCTGGGGCGGTGCCAGGCTCGGGATTCCTCAGGGCAATTCCCACCCCAGGGAGTGACGGGGCTGCACCAGCAGCTCAAAGTGTTGCTGACCACGAGTTGTCTGAAGGTGTTTCACCTTTTGGAATGTGCTTTATACCTTCAGATGTGTAATTTATTTGGGGAGATTCTTCAGTAATGAACTTGCAGTAAGTGTTAGTTGGGAAGTGTCGACTTCCCCAGGTTTAAAATTAGCACCTTTGGTAACAGAACTCCTGTCAGTGCTCCCAGCACACGTTCCCAGGGGCTGGGCCTCCTGCCAGGCAGTTCTCATGGATTGACTCAGTGCTGGCAGAGCCAGAGCTGGGCAGGGCCTGCTCCTGTCCCAGCGCCTGGTGCAGGAACCCACGTGCCCAGGGCCTGGCACTTCCCAGTCTTGCCTCCTTGGACGTTGTTTTGGTAGTTGTTGGGATGCAGAAATGGTGTTGAAATACTTGGAGTAAAGGTGTTCTCTTGGAGTTCCTGCAGCAGTGCAAAGGCACAGCACAGGCAGTTTGTTCTTCCTCCAAGGAGCTCCCTGGAGCTTATAAAGCTGGCACAGCTGGCAGGGCAAGGAATTCCCTGGAGTTTGTGGACCAGGCTGGGCTGGTAGGACATGGAATTCTGTGGAGTTTGTAAACCGGGAACAGTTTATGGCATGGTAGGACATGGAATTTCCTTGAGTTTATAAACTGGGCAGGACTGGCAGAACATGGAATTCCCTGGACTGGCAGGGCTGGCACTTGGGGGTCTGTTGGGTGGGCAGAGCAGGTCTCATCCCTGCCCACCTGCCCTCCCTCCAGGAGGTGTCCCACTTGTCCCAGTCCCTCAATCCCTCCTGGCCAGGCCCTTCCTCTGGAGCTGCTCCCCATTCCCAGCCTGGCCAGGGCAGATGGAGCAGGGGCTGGAGCAGCCCCTGCAGTGCTGAGTGCAGCTCTTTAAGCAGTGGGTGTAACAAACTCCTAATTAGCTGGCAGCTCAAATAAAGCTGCTCCAGCTTGCAGTCAGCTCCCTGGAATGTGGCAGGGAAGCCGAGTCCTTGCAGGTGCCAATTAACCAGGTGAGCTGGTGGAGGGACTCGCTGTCCCTGCTTGGGTCAGCACATCCCAGGGCCCGTGGGGCTCCCACTGGCACCCCTGGGCTGGCCCCCCAGAGATCCTGCCTGCTTGGCTTGGCCCTCCCAGGCTGTTGGGAGGGGGGAACAGGGAATGGTCTGTGTGTGGGGAGAGCCCTTTGGTGGCTCCTTTGCCTGTAAAATGCAGCCATCTTTGGCCAAACATTGGCCAGGGGAGGTTCAGGTTGGATATTGGGAACTGCCCAGGGCAGTGGGGGCGTCCCCATCCCTGGAAGTGCTCACAGAACACGAGGATGTGGCACTTGGGGACTTGGGTTAGTGATGAACGTGGGGGTGGGGCTTGGAGATCTTAGAGGTCTTTTCCAGCCTGGATGATTCCATGAAAACCTGCTCAAAACTGTGGTCTTGTGGCTGGTGGAAGTTGGAATTCCTGCCTAAATCCAGACTCCCTGCATCCTCCTCTGCTGCCTGCCTGTTCTCCTGCTCCCACAGCATGGCCTGCTGTGAGCGTGGGGTGTGGGCAGCAAATCCAGGGTGGGTTTCACTGAGCTGGGCAGCTCCCTGGGCAGCCACGGGAATGCTTTCCCAGCACAGGGAGGGGGTCCCTGCGGTGCTGGTGACCCAGAACAGCCTGTGCTGGTTCCAGCTGGGCTGGTGGTTTCCAGCAGAGCGACATCCCCCCTTCAGTGCCATTCCAGAGCCTCAGGAGACAAGAAATGAGAGTAAAGTCCTGTCTTATGTGTGGCTGTTCATGGCGTGGCTGTTGTAGCTGTTGACATGAGCTGACTGACCAAAAACTGCCTTTTTCATCTCAAAAACTGGTCCAACAGTGTGGACATCCCCCAGAAACTCCTGTGGTGCAGCTCCCACAGCTCCTTCATCCACATGTGAGATTAATGGGTTTGTGGGCATTTAAGGAGGGTTAGAGTGTCTGTAAGAGAATCTTCATTATTTTACAGGATAACTGGGATGATGAGGAGGAAGAGGAGGAGGTAAAGGAGACAGAGGTAAAACAAGGTGAGACCTCAAGGGAACACCTGGCTCTGTATCAGCATCAGAACAGACACTGACTTTGTCTGGGGGTGTGTGAGGATCCAAACCCAGCCAGGGCTGGGGCTGGGGTGGGTTGGGTTGAACAAAAGGGTGTCTTTGCCTCTGTGTTCAGCTCCCAGTAGGAGGTCTCAGTGCCTTTGAGTATTTCTGTGATTGTGGGGGGAAACCATCCCCATCAGAACTCTGAGAGCTGCATCTCCTGTTCCATGTCTTACAGAGCCAAAAGTGTCAGAAAAAAAGAAAATAGCAGAAAAAATCAAAGAAAAAGAAAAGCTACAGAAGAAAAAGCAAGAGGAGCTTAAAAAAAGGGTAATTCCTGATTTCTTCTGGGCTGTATGAATTTCAGAGGGCAGGTTTGTGGGGTGTTTTGGAGGTTGAACAAGACCTGCAAAGGTCTTGACTCATCTGATAAACCAGACTCAGGTGTTGCAGGTGATCCCACCCGGGGCTGTTGGCCTTAATTCCTGTGTGATTTAACCAGCAGCACTTGGAGCTGTGTTGTCCCAGCTCCTTTGGGTGCAGCACAGGATGGACCAGGCAGGTGTGGGAGTTCCCAGGGTGGTTCCTGCCCATTCCTTGTGAACTGACCACTGATGGACACTGGACACTGTTCCAGGCAGGGGCTGTTTCCAGGCCTGGCCACGCTCTGGGCAGGAGTGGGGGGGGCTCAGTGGCCCTGCAGGAGCCCCCATGTCCTACAGGGGCCATTCCCTGTGTGCATTTCCTCTCAGTTAGAGGCACCAGAGGAGCAGAAGGAGCTCACACCAGAGGAACAGTTGGCAGACAAACTACGGCTAAAGAAGCTACAAGAGGAGTCGGACCTTGAGTTAGCAAAGGAAACATTTGGTGAGTGTGACACAAACCCGTGGGACCTGTGGGGCCCTGCAGAGGCCTGGGCAGGGTTTGGCTCTCAGCACAGGGGCCTGTGGCAGTGAGAACAAAGGGAGCAAAGTGCTGAGGCACAGCAGAGTTCCTCGCACAGGGCAGCGTCTCTGTGATTGCAGCGAGTGGTTCAGCCCAGTGCTCGGGGCAGTGGTGCTCAGGGAGCTGTCAGAGGGCAGCGCTGTGGGGCTGCACCTGCAGAGAACCAGCTAGAGGTTTGCACGCAGGAGCTTGAGAAAGGAGCTGTTTATTTGAGGGGAAAGGGGCCTCCTGTTGTGCAGTTTGTCCAGAGAACAGGAGTAGCTGGGTCAAATTACTGAGCTTGGAAGAGTCAGAGACACTTTGGACATGGGCCTGGAGTGCCAAGATGAGGGGGAAGTCACTGAGGTTTGCAGCAAAGTCCCCTCCTGTGGGGCCGTGGATCAGGGTGGGCTCTGGGGGGAGCAGAGCTGGGCGGGGTGGGAGCAGCCAAGACACACCTGGTCCTCGAGGTCACCTTCTGGGGGTCCCAGCCTGAGGTCTCTGTAAGCTCTGCCTTCTGTGCAGGTGTAAATAACACTTGTGGAATCGATGCCATGAACCCCTCGACGAAGGACGACTTCACGGAATTCGGGAAACTCCTCAAGGAGAAGATCACACAGTACGAGAAGTCGTTACATTACGCGGCGTTTTTGGAGGCCTTAGTTCGGGACGTCTGCATTTCCTGTGAGTGCAGAGCCCGGGGGGAGCCCGGCTGGGGGGCGGGGAGAGGGGCGGGGCAGGGGCTCGGGGAGCTGGCACTGAACGGAGCACCGGCCTGATCCCCTTCCCACAAACTCCTCTAAGGATTCTCCTGTACCAGAGCTGCTCTTGCTGCGTGTCAGAGACAGTCATTTAAAAAGGGTGAATTTTTATGCTGATCTGTATCCTGCATGTTCTTCTGGAAAATAATAATAATAATTCTCTAAGGCAGGTAAGTTGAGAACCTCGTTTGGAGAGAAACTATTCTGAAATTGAGTTTGTGTAATTCTGGGACTGCAGATTAATTGTTCTGGAATTCGGTGTGTAACTATTCAGAGAAAAACTAACTTAAACTCCTTTTCCCACTGCCCTGGTGGCTGAAGCACTTGGAGAACTCCCTGGTATCTGTTCCTGTCTGGTTCCCAGTTGTCCTTCAGGGAGAGGTAACTCAATCCCAGTCAGGGTAAATCCAGCCATCCTGGCAGCAGCTGGGACCTTCCATCTCAGATGGATTCCACAGCCCCTCAGGGAGGGCTCCCAACCTCCCACACCCTTTACTGACAGTGATTTATTGTTAATCCACTGCTCCTTTTGATGCATTTTACTGTAGTTTATTGTGTTGCTGCATTTTCCTCTTTAACTCTCAGCTTCAGAGGTGCCAGCTGGAATCTGTTGGGATTGGAAGGAGCAGAATCCCCCAGTCCCTGTTTTGCTGATGTAAATGAAGTTCTTGCCCATCATTACATTAATGTTCAGTTCTGGTTTTAGAGATCCTGCACATTGTTTAACATTCACCTGCCTTGTAAGAGCAACATTGATGAGGAATCTGTTTCTTTTATCCTTTTCTTCCCCCATTGCAGTGGAAGTGGATGATTTGAAAAAGATCACAAACACTCTGACAGTTCTATGCAGTGAAAAGCAAAAACAAGAGAAGGTGAGATTGACTCCCCAGGGCTCACCTGCTCGGGCTCCCTGGGAGGTGGGGACAGGGAAGCTCTGATTGAACTGCTGGTTTGGGATGAGCAGGAGGGGAAATGATCCCTTTGGGTGCTGCTGGAGTGCTGAATCCTGTTTGCTGTGTGAGAGGAGCAGGAGGTGATTCAGTCTGGAGCTTCCAGGGAAAACCTTGATTCATGTACAGCAAGAGAGTGTGGGGTGGAAACCCTCAGCACTGGTACCTTTGGCACAGGGGTGTCTGAGTGTTCCCCAGGGACAGGTGGGTCACCCTGACTGGGGTAATGACACAGCCCTGGGCATGTTCACATAAACATCCTCCTCCTCCTGCTGCAGAATAAAGCCAAAAAGAAGAAAAAAGGAGTTGTCCCTGGCGGGGGCCTGAAGGCCACCATGAAAGACGACCTGGCCGACTACGGGGGCTACGACGGAGAGTACGTACAAGACTTTGAAGACTTCATGTGACATTTATCTCCCTTCTGTTGTCTTTCTGTTGCCCATAATCCCTTAAACATGTAGCACAACTTCTCTTCCTTTAAATTCTGCCAAATGCTACAATCAGAATTGCAGTATCTGTGCTGGGGTTGGACGTGCCGGGCCCGGGCGGAGGCTCCAGGCAGGGGTAGGAGAAAAAACTCTGAAAATTGCAGGTAAAAACCCAAAATTCTGATCCTGGGCACTGCTGCTGTTTAATTAATTTGACAGCAACAGCCACTAAATTGGGAAGGAATTGGAATGAATGGAAGGATTAGAACCAGCACAGCTCCATGCCATGGCCTCAGCTGTCCCTGCCCAGGGCCATGAGCACGAGCAGTTGCAGCAGGGCAGGGTGTGCACGTAGAGTTCAGTCGCTTGGTTTGAGTAGAGCTTGAGGTTTGCAGTCTTTGGGAAGGGCACTGCTGCCCAGTGTGGGTCCTGCACTGGGAGCAGGGCCTGGGCCAGCCCCTGCCCCACAGCCTGGACAGCCCTGGGGGCACAACCCACTGTGTGAGGATGAACTTAGTTCCATTTGTCTAAATTTCTACTAATGCAGCTCTTGGGTGGGTGTTCTTTAACAGTTCATTAATGGGTTTAAGTGCAAAACAAAATCCAAACCACAAGACTTCCTTGGGGCTCTCCTGGGTTGTGGTGGATCTTTCACGACTCAGCCCTTTTCTTTCATTAAAAACCAAACTTGCTTTGCAAACTGCAGCAATTCCTCCAATTGGCAAATTGTTATGTTAACGATTACAACATCTGCAATGTTTTATAAAGCAACTAATTTAATAAAAATCACTATTGAGGACTTCACCAGGCTGGCCTTGGAGCAGTTCTTTGGGACCTAAAAGAGAAACACCTGAAGAGGGAGCTTTGCAAAGCTGAGCTGTGCTGGGTCTGTGCCGAGTGCCTGAGCCTGGAAAAGTTTAATATTTATATATATATATTTATTATCTATATTAATGTTTAATAACGGTAAGAATTCATTTGTACTTGATTGCTTCTTTTGCTTCAGGATGGCAGAATTAGAAATGTACAAGACTTTAGAAAACAAACCCAGTCTAATCAGACTGGACTCTGAGAATGGATTATCCTCCTGCGTACCTGGAACCTTCACTAATTCTGCTTATTCCCCCCTTGTACTGGAGATTCTGCCCCTGTTTCAGCCTGTTTGGATACAATTCCTGGGGTGCTCCCTGTCCACACCTCTGATTTAAAGGGCTGCTGGATCTGCCTGCGCCAGTTCCTATTTGCTGGTGACTCAAGTAATTTGTAAACCATCAGATTTATTATACAAAACACTATTCTAGATGAACAGAGTCTCAGCATTTTAAATATTTACAGCCCCCACCCCAGTTCTGTTCTAACTCCCCGCACAGCAGAGCCCTGGGAGGGGGTCCCTGATCCCATCTCTGCCCTCAAGCACCAGGGCCAGGCTGAGCTCTGGGCTGGAATTCAGCTGGATAACAACAGGTCATTGAGGCAGCAGCCGGTCTGGGGGTCCTTCAGCAGGGAGTTCACCACGTCATAGAACCTGTGCTCGTAGGCCAGCCTGTAGTGGGTGTAAATGTCCTCACAGTGAGCCAGGAACCGCCTCAGGTTCTTCAGAGCAGCGTCAGCAGGGGGGTGTTGTTTGACCCTGGAACAATTAATTGTGCTGTAACTGAGACAAAAAAGCTGCCCAGGCACCAAGAGACTCTTTCTCTGGGCCTGCAACACCAGCTTGTGCTCAACACCTGTACTTATCTCTTGGGTGTTTATTGGCTCTGATTCATTGAAAAGAGGATTTTCTCTGCCCAGCCCTGAGCTCCCTGTTTGTCCAGCTCGAGGAGAGGGGGGATCAGAGCTGCTTCCACAGTGTGCTCAGGAAACTAAACCTACAAAGAAACCCTTCCCTGCAAGGATGGGCAGGCCCTGGCACAGGCTGGGCAGAGGAGCTGTGGCTGCCCCATCCCTGGAGTGTCCAAGGCCAGTTTGGATGGTGCTTGGAGCAACCTGGGCTGGTGGGAGGTGTCCTTGGCTCTGAGCAGGATGGGCATTAAGGTCCCTCCCCACCCAAACCATTCCAACCCCCCAAAATGACACCTTATCCTGAGCAAGGTTTAACCCTTCCACACTGTCAGAGGGAGCTGCCCCTCCCCAGGCCCCTGAGGAGAACAAAGCTGCAGTTTGGGCACAGAACTCACTTCTTGGAAACCTCCTCGAACAGGCCCGGCCTCAGGGGCTGCTGCTGCTTGAACTCCTCCAGGTAGGTGAAGTCTCCCCTGGTGATCACCTGCTGGTGCAGAACCTCGGCCCAGTCTGGGCTGAACTCGTAGGCCTCGGCCACGATCGCTGCCTGCGGGGAGAGCAGAGGCTGCAGATCCTGAGCAGGAAAGGGCTGAGGGCACAGACAGTACTGACATTCCAGGCCTTCTCTTTGGCCCATCTCTGGCTGCTGTTCTTGAGAGCAGCTGTAGTGCAGAGGAACTAACAAAGTACAGCACATGATCTTCCTTAACCCCTAAACAAAATGCCAGAGGGGGGATCATCTGTTCTCTTTTAAATAAACCCAATTATTTCTTATTTCCAAATGTACAACCTGAGGGATGCCAATGTAAATTAGATTTCAGGGCTCTGGTGTAGATCCACAGCAGCCCCTGGAGAGCCAAGGTCCTGGCTGCAGGATGGCAGAAACCAGCAGGAATGCCAGGAGTGTTTGGAACACCAGGACTGTGCTTGCAGTGCCAGGCCTGGTCCAACCTGCAGCAGGATCATGGAATCCTGGAATGGCCTGGGATGGAAGGGACCTTAAAGCCCATCCAGTGCCACCCCCTGCTATGGGCAAGGACACCTTCCATGAGCCCTGTGGCTCCAAGCCCTGTCCAACCTGGCCTTGGACACTCCCAGGGCTGGGGCAGCCACAGCTTCTCTGGGCACCCGTGCCAGGGCCTGCCCACCCTCCCAGCCAACAATTCCCTCCCAATATCCCATCTATCCCTGCCCTCTGGCAGTGGGAAGCCATTCCCTGTGTCCTGTTCCTTCAGGCCCTTGGATAGCCTGGGATGCACAGTTGGGACCACACTCCCAGACAGGGCCGGGCAGTGCCCACGGGACGGAGCACTCGGGGGTTCTGCTCACCTGGTAGAAGCGGGGCAGGGCCAGGATGGCGTCCAGCAGGTCCTGCCTGCCCAGGTTGATGATCCTCGTGCTCTGCCCCGAGCCCAGGAAGTGCAGCTGGAGCGTGATGAGCCTGGTGAGGCGGCGGCAGCGCAGGGCCTGGCGCACACACGAGTCCTGCAACGGCACAGCAGCCTCTGAGCAGGGCCAGAGGGGCAGGGACAGCCCTGGGGGCACCACAGGGCCCAGAGAAACAGCACAGCAGCCTCTGATTAGGGCCCTGAGGGGCAGGGACAGCCCTGGGGGCACCACAGGGCCCAAAGAAACAGCACAGCAGCCTCTGAGCAGGGAGAAACATTCCTGAGGGCACCACAGGGCTCAGAGCTGGGCTGTGATCCACATCTCCGCAGCTTTAGCAAGGATCATATTCCTGAAGTTTTACACAGCTTCACTCCCCCCACATACTTCTATCATAATCACTTCATTTGTTCTACTCTTGCTAATTAAGCTCTGAAACTGGGGAACTGAACTATAATCCCAGGGGATGAAGCCTGAGCACGGACCAGCACAGCAGCCTCAGACACAGCCCTGGCACTGAGGCTGCTGGAGCTGCTGGGCTGGCAGGGACACAGAGCACTTTGCTCCTTTTCCACTGGCCAGGATGCTGCAAACCCTCCCCAGGGCAGCTCTGTGTGTTCTCCCAGCTCAGCCCACGCCTGATGGGCTCCCAAATCAATCCACAACTCACTCCACTCCATCTCACTTTACCTTGGAGTAACTTTCAGCAGCATCAATGAAGAGAGTCAGAGCTTTCAGCAGCAGCTTCTTTAAATTTGCAACATCCTGGAGAGACTCCTCTGAAATAGTTAAAAAAAAGGGAATAACCGACTATTTATAAAGGTGATTAAGTTAGAAAAATCTGTCTGAACACCCCCCAGCTGTGCAGAGCCCACCCAGGGCACACTGAACACCCCCCTTACACAGACATGAACCCAACACTGCACATACACACCCTGTGACATAAACCCACTGTCTCACATCCAGTTAAAGTGAGGAACACGTGGCTTGTCCCATGTGAGACACCACAGGAATGGCACATTAAGAGCAAAAATCCCCCCTCTGGCAAACCCCCAGGCAGGCAGGGGGCTGTGAGGGACAGACCCCCAGGCCTGGCAGCAGCAGCAGTTCCAGGAGTGCCCCTGCCCGGCCCAGCACTGACCCCAGGGCCGGGTCGCGATGAGCTTGAGCTGCGTGCGCGCCGCTGCCTCGTGGTTCTCGCCGATCTCGCGGCACATGCTGAAACACAGCGCGATCATGTTGTGCTTCTCGCTGTCCCCGGGGCGGCAGCGCTTGATGTACTCGAGCAGCGCCCTCTTCAGCGTCCCGCTCTGCGCAGGGAGGGAGGGAGGGAGAAACGGAGGGGCACTCAGCTCGGGGGGTCTTTCTTTCCACCCACGTTTTGGTACAATGCTCCAAAAAGTGATCACTACACTCTCCTACTGTTCTAAAACCCAATGGCAGAGTCGTACTTGGGGTCAACTCCACTGTGCTGGGTAAGAAAATCCAGCACCTGTGCATTTCTCCACAGTAAAAATGTCAAAAATGACATTTCTTTATGACTTATTTTAAGCAAAGCTGTGAATATTTATGATTTTTGAAACCCCTGTGAAACTTTAACTGGAAGTAAAAGCAAAGCAGGACATGAAAGCTCTGACAATGCCAAGTCTGAAGTTTCAACGCTGCTCTCATCACAGCTCTGAACTAATTATAAAAAACTGGTTCCACTGAGACCAGAATAACCCCAGAATCAATTCCTTCTGTGAAACAACTCACAATTCCTGCACTCAGGTAGATAAAATCCCCACCGTGTGTCACCACCAGTTTCTGATGGAGCTACGCCCTGAGCGACTCCTCCCCCTCTCCCTCCCGTACCGGGTCCAGTTTCTTCCTCATGAGCACCTCGAAGTGTTGCCTCTCGTGCAGCAGCTCAAAGATGTAGCTCATCTCATTGTACCTCCCAATGCCCGTGAGCAGCCGCACCTGTGGGAGTGCCCAGGTGGCAGCTGAGGGGACAGCCCAGGTGACAGCCCAGGGACAGCCCAAGTGACAGCCCAGGGCAGGGCCAGGCACAGCAGCCACAGCATCCTGGCACACGTTTCCCTGGAGCCACAGTCAGGTTCTTTCTAAATCAACCCTCTGCATCTCTTTTACAGTGAGGTGAAAGGAGATAATGTTACCAAATAGAAAGAGGGAACATTTTAGCATGGACACCATTCCACTGGTCATGTCCCAGACTCCAGGAATCCTCTCAAGACAGGAATGAAAGATGCCCAACAGCCCAGTAACACAAACCATCACATTTCAGCAGTGACTGAAATACTCTGACATTCCCACTCTCATTTACTACACTTGTTGCCACCTCACTGGTTCACAGTCCCCACCTCTGTTTTTCCAGAGAAGTCATTTAAGAGCTTCTGTGAGAAAAATGTCACAGGCCAAATACTCAAGACCAGTGACCCAGAAGTGAATGACTGAACTCCACCCCTGGGAGTGTCCCAGGCCAGGCTGGCCAGGGCTTGGAACAGCCTGGGCTATGGAAGGTTTCCCTGCCCGTGGCAGGGGTGGCACTGGGTGGGCTTTAAGGTCCCTTCCCACCCAAACCATTCTGGGATTCTGTGACTCCATCCCACCCCCACTCCCCACCTCACTCACAGCAAAGGTGCAGAGCACAGGCCCCCCCAGCCCCGAGCCCCCAGACCCACCAGCAGCCCGTACTCCTCCTGGGGGCCCAGGTGCTGCTCCGTCAGCAGCCGAGCCGCCTGCAGGACCCGCGTGATCCCCTCCATGTGGCACGTCAGGCTGAAGCAGCTGTGGGCCAGAATCAGCAACTCTGTAACTGAAGCACAGCAGAACTCAAGGTGACTCCCTGGGTGCTGCCACCTCTGCAGGGGATACACAACCTCTCCAGGGCCAAAGGGCAGAACTGCAGTAGGAAACTGAGCTATGATGGTTCTGCTCTGCAATTCCAAGGAGGGTCAGTTTTCCCTACAGTGTCCGTTCAGTCTGGGGGGTTTGGATCATTTTCTGAAACATTATTTTATTTCACACACAAAACTTCCAACCTCCTCCACCAAAAGCTGACAAACAGTTACTACATCAGCACTACCTGCCAGCTCTGCAAATGGAAAAGGAGGGCCACAAGTTTTGCATCTGTCTTTGAAAAATCCATTTCTAACTGTGGTTAATATGAACAAAGTCACAACATCCTCCTTCAAAATTTCAGGTCACTCCCTGACTGCATTTCCCAGCTCTTGGCACAAAAAAAAAATCTGTATTTGGTTTGGAAACTAAACTGATATGACACTTAAGCAACACACTGACCTACTGTGCATATACTCATCTCTATTATTAAGTATCAAATTAAATTTAATACCAGATTTGAGATGAGTAATAAAGGCCTCCCTCAGCATTACTTTTCCTCTTTGTGCTGTGATTTTAAACCACACAATGCCCCATTAGTTACACACTCTGGTTACACCAAGCACGAGTTGCCCTTTACTCACTGCACGACAGTTCCCCACGTGGGACAGAGGGAATTTTATCCAGTAACTTCATGCCAACCAGGGTGGGATCCTGGCACAGCTTGGCAAGCTCCAGGAGTGCCTGGCTCTCCACTGCAGGGTTCAAAGCCTGTTTCTGTCCTGTGGCCAGAGAGAGATTCATGTCACCACTGCCAACTGGTCAGGAGAGAACAATTCTTATTATTAATTAATTAAAAAATCCCAAACAAACCAATCTGACTCCACCCAGACTAACTGAGGATTGGGACAATTCTAAAGATACTTTTGATGATATTTCTTAAATTTAAGAATCAGATACTATTTCTTTGCCAGTTCAATTGAATACAGCTGCTTTGCTGTATTCCTCATTCCACAAAGTAAAAGAGGGGAAAGGGAAAAACCTCCTGGTCGTGCTTTACACACAGAAATGAACTGAGTCTTCCCAAGTCAGACATGGGGCTGCAAAGATTGTGATTAAAAAACCCAAACAACCCTTTAAAAAAAAAATGTTACATTTATGTCCATGAAAAATCAAACCTTAACTACTGCAAGAGCACAGTGGACACAAAAATAAGAGTAATCCCTTGCCTGAAGCCTCCCCCAAGGGCTGCCCAACCACCCCTGGATGTGACCAGCACTCGAACACCTCGAGAGCGAGGGCTGTTCCTCAGACACAAACACCACGCTCAGACACCAAACCCCCAAACCCGAGGCCCGTTTCCCACCTTTGCCCTGTGCAGATGCCAGCAGCAGCTCCTGGGTGATCTGCTCTGCCAGCAGCTGTGCCACGGCCGCGGGCGGCAGGGCCTGGCAGGCGATGAAGGCGCGTGCCCTTCGGCCGCGCTCCGGCCCGCGCCGCGCCAGGAGGGCCCCCAGCACCGCCCGCGGCTCCCGCGCAGAGACCTCCCCGAAGGGGCAGCCCAGGTCCTGCAGACACAGGGGGGGCACTGAGCACACCCGGCCCAGGACACCTGACCTGCAGCACGTGGGCCTGACACGGCTCTCCAGGCAGTGTTGGCAGGTCACACTCCCGGAGCTGTCACAGACAGAGCCGATTGCCTGAACCAAATGTAAACCTTAACACATGGAACAGGACAGGAGTGTTTCCTCCCAAAGAACTGTGTTTTACTGCACAAGTTGTACTCTTGAGTCTCCTTTCCCTCTCCTCCACACACCACAAACTCAGTGAAAGAGAGAAACCAGTTTCCACATTTGGAAGGGCAGTGGGTGAGGCTCTGCTGAAACACATCACAACTTCACAAAATCACAAATTACATCAAAAAATGAACCTCAGAAACACATTGACTGACTCTTAATTCAAAGGTGTGGACATCCAGGGTCAGGCCTGCAGGCCTGGGATGGGATAAGAGGGAACAAGGCAGCCACATGACTAATTCAAACCTAAAGCACTTGCTACAATATATTTAAGGTGTGAAAAATTTTGTAGGAAAATGTAAGAACCTCTGTGATGTGGACAATGCTACATTCCCAAACACAGCCCCTGCCATGGGCAGGGATTCTGTGCCCTGGAGCAGCAGTACAGCCTGGCACAAAGCTCAGGCCCCCAGTGCTGTTACCTTGGAGAGCTCGTACAGGCACAGGACCTGCCTGCAGTAGCTCCTGCCGTGCACACACTGCTCACTCAGAGCCTTCAGCCTGGCCACCACCTCATCCTCGGCACTGGGGGCCTCAAGGTGTGTCCACTCTTCTAAGCTGGAAGCTGGAAACAAACAAAAAAAAAACCCTATAAATTCCTTTCTCATAAAGAGAGATAACAGCAAAGAGCCTCATACTTGGACAAGACTCCTGAAATCTGCAGCAATTCCACAGAACTTTCTCAGTATTTAAATGTCATCTCCTGATACCTGTAATTCTTTTAACTTTTGTTTTTTAGGGTACAAACAATATGACAGAACAGAAACAAGTCAAAATATCCACAGTATCTCAGTTATAAAAAGCATAAGAGAGCACAAGGGTTCAGCAGACTTTCTGATGGACTCATTCTTTTCTATGTCTATTCAGCTTTGCACATGTCATTACCATTATTAGAAGGTGATGCTGCAGCTGACAGTTTCTCACTCAGACTTTCATAAACATGCAGAAAACTTCACAGATAAATATTCTCAGCCTTAGCCTTGCTATTAATAAAAACTAACCCCTTTATAATGCATAAGGAAGTCACAGAAATCTAATTAAAGAATTTCCCTGTTTCAGCTCCAGAAAAAATATTTACTAGAGCCTGTACTGCAAAAACAGGAACAGAGATGAAGTTTCAGTACTACTTCACCAGAACAGAATTGGGAACTATAAAAAATGAAAGGTTCAGGGACTGTAGGAGTTGTCCCCACAAAGGCCCTGCCTGGAGCAGACACAGGCAGTGAGTGCTGCAAGGCTTCAAACTCCTTTCACCAGAGGGTTTGTGAGCCAAGGAGAGGAACTACTGCCAGGAAGAGCTCAGTTCATGCAGAGGAAACAATCCAGTGAACCCCAGTGAAGGCAAAGGCTGTGCAGGGCTGGAGGGGTGAGGTACTCACTGCCTGGGGCTCCGCCCTCCTGCGATCCGGGGCACTCGGCCAAGCCGTGTCCGTGTCCGTGTCCCTGCCCGTGCCCTGCCAGCAGAGCCTGCACCCCAGGGTGCAGCCTGCCCAGCCCAGCCTGCCCCGAGGCCAGGGCCCTGCAGAGCAGCACCAGGGCCAGGTCCCTGGGGCAGCACTGGAAGTACCTGCAGACCCTGCTGGCCTCGTGCACGCTGCCCTCGTCCAGCAGCGCCCCGGCCAGCGCCCGCAGCGCCGCCGCCTCCGCGCCCGCCAGGCCCTCCCCGGGCACCAGGGCCTCCAGCTGCAGCTGCTGGGGGCAGCTCAGGGCAGGCAGCTTGGAGAAGGAGAACTCCTGGGCCAGGCTGGCAAAGGCCACAGCAGGGGAGGCACTCGGGGGCTGCTCCGCACCCTCGGCCGCCTGGGACACTCTCTGTGCGATCCGACAGAGCCAGATCTGCTTCTCCACCGCCTCTAGCTCCTGCAGGGACACCGAGGGGTCCTTGGCCAGCCAGTGGCCAGCCAGGGTGAGCAGCAGGTGCCTCTCCAGGATGCTGGTTGTCCTCTCCTGCCCTGAGGACTCCGACACCATGTTTGCCTGATCAAGGAAGAAACCGGCTGCGGCCTGGCTGGAGATGGAATGTTCCAGGAAGGTGTCGTTGCACTTCCTCCAGAACTCAGCTCTGGTCTGGCTTTGATGCCACTGTCCACCCTCTCTCAAACGATGCAGATCTCTCAGAACCTGTAAAATTCACAGAGACTTTAAACAGTCATATTTCCAAGGAATAAAACTTACACTGAATTGAGGCAAGTGTCTCAAAGTGCAACAAGTCACAGAATTCCAGAAGGGTTTGGGGTGGAAGGGACCTTAAGAATCACCTCATTCCACCCCCTGCCAAGAGCAGGGATAGACAAATCCACCTATTTGTCTCCCCCAACACAACTGATTGCATAGCAAGTATAAACAGGACACCTGTCCTGTCCTTTGTAACTCAGCATTTCCAGCCAATGTGTTTGGTGCACCTGCATTTAAAACTAAAAGTGATTTAAAGGAAACTCTGTGCTCCAGGAGGGATGAGCAGTCGCACCCTCCAGCCTGGCAGTGCCAGGAGGATGCAGGGTGACCACCCCTGTTTATCTCACTGTACCTCTTGTGTAACAACACTGTCCACGGGCAGCTCAGCCAGGGCCGCCACCTGCCTGGCCAGGCAGAACATCCCTCTGTCCTGCAGCTGCTCCAGGATGGACCTGCACTCCCCCTGGAAGGTCTCCAGGCTGCAGCTCCTCAGGGTTAGGATGGAGCTGTTGATGGCGATGGAGGAATCCCTCAGGGTCTCACTCAGGGCACAGAGTTTCCTCACATAAGGGCCTGGTTTAAGAGGAGAACCAACAAAAGGCAGCTGGTTTAAGCTGAGGGAACTCTGCATGTTCTCCCAGTATCCAGCCCTGCCAGAGGGCACGGCATTCCCAGGGGAACTGTATTTACCATCCAGGAGAAGATTCTCTGCTGCAGCAAAGAGCTGTAGGAGCTTCCCCAGCTCGTACTCTGTCCTGCACTGCTGCAGCATCAGCTCCAGCAGGAACAGGGCCTGGCACTCCAGCCAGGGCACGGGGAGCTCGGGGGCTGCTGCCTCTGCTTCGGTTTGGAGCTGTGGGAGCAAAGAGTTCAGGGGTTGGGGGTTTGCACAAACACATTCTGCGTTTTGGTGGGAATACCTCTGGGAATGGAAGGTGTACCAGATCTAGCTCCTTTCTTAGGGAACAATGACCTGCCATTCCCAAGGGAGCAATGATCCATTGATGATTATCATCCATTATTGATGTATGTTTGATCTGCAAATAGTGAATTTTACAGCTGGGTGACCACCAGTGGCTCCTGATGATCAGGGAGGAGAGAAAAGAAGGATCAGAAATGACAGATAAAATAAACTGCTGGATAAACAGTCCCTGTCACTGCTGGATCCTTTACAGCACATCTGCTTAGGAAGGGAAAGGAATTGAGCTGGTCTGAGCCTGAATTCCAGGAGGGAAAATCACTAATGACATGGAATGTTTGTTACCAACATATTCAGGAAACTACAAAATTGTGATGGAAAGGGAAGAACTGAACTAATTTGTGAAAACGTCTGCATATGACAGACAAGGAACAGTGTGTGAAAACTCTGCTCCTCTTAAACCAACTGTTCCATCAGGGTTTAGTCCAGTGTGGGATTCAGATCACCCCAAACACCAAAGCTGCAGACTAGCACAGACTTTTCTGAACGCTTCAAACATATTCAAAAAGCTTTCTCTCTTGAATAGATATTGCCTGCAAGTCACTGGTTTATCAGCTCAGTATTGGCCTGCCCTGGTCAACAGAGAATATCCCACAAATAATTCAATTATTTCAATTATTCCTTAGTCACTACAAGTAATTCAATTCACCAACAGTGCCAATGCTCAGTGAACTGCTCTCACAAGGAGGGTGACATTGTATTTCACTCTGCCCACAGCAACTTCAATCAAAATGATTCAGAAAAATGAATTTGGAGTTCTGTCAAAACCATTTTTTCAACTGGCAGCAATAAAAAGAACCTGCTGAAACCTCCTGCTTCCCAGCCAGCTCCCAGATCACTCCATGCCCTTTCCACCATTCTCACATGTGACACTGGATGCCCATCACTTCTAACAAGGGCAGACCCAGGCAATGACATTCAGAGAAAATTAATTTCCTTACTTTTGTGAGACTTTCCTGAAACTTGTCCAGTTTGGTTTTAGCTTCATTGTACTTTTTACAGTTCATACACAGTTCATACATCTCCAGGATGTGCAGCAAAGGGGAATCCTTTAAGACACAAAAAGAGATCATAATTATTTTCTAAAAGTACCTCAATAAATGAAGAGTTTGTCTTCCTTGGTACCAAACCAGTAAAGTTCTAATTTGTTAAAACTGCATGCAGAGTTGATACATGATCTACAAATCAGTGATAACTGGAAAACCTTCCATTCCAAGATTTTCTTCCTTGGCTGGGATTTGCAGTCAGAACCCACGTTATCCTTGGCACAAACAACAAACAGAGGGACATTCACTTCACAGGCCACCTCCTCTCCCAGATGGTTTGAGAAACACTCAAATACATCACCAGAAACACATTTCCTCACCTTTAAAAAGAGCTGGAAGCCATTTAGGAGTGTTTTACTTTTCTGCTTCGTTAAGAAGACTTTCCAGATAACTGAGAGGTCCTGCAGGCCCCACTGGTGGCTTTCTGAGCTCTGGAGGTGCTTTGTGGCCTCAGCTCTGGTGGCACCACCCACAGAGGTGACGATCCAAACACACAGACAGGGAATGATGTTTGCACCCTGGGAATGCCAGAAATGATGGGTTAGGTACCACCTCACTAGATATCACCTGGTGAAATGTGCCACACCACCCACAATTACCACAAACCCAGAGACAGCTCTGAATGCAAAGCATGTCTCCCAATTCACAGAACTCTGCCCAGCCCTCAGCTCTGCCTCTCCATTCCCCAGAGCAGAGGGAGAGCTGCCCCTGGATACTCACTGGCACACAGGCAGCCAGCACAGCGAGCACAGGGGCCTGTGCCCCCAGCCCTGCAGCCAGCAGGGCCTGCCAGGGGCTCCCGCTGCCCTGGCACTGCAGCAGCACCTGGAACAGACTCTCTGCACTCCTGCCCTGCCCCACAGCTCTGCCCTCAGCACTCAGACACTTCCCCAGGGCCAGCACCAGGTGATCCTGCAGGGGGGGAGGGAAATCCTGAAGGATGGACATGACCTGGGGAAACAGAACCAAAACCAGCCATGCAGTGAGATCCAGACAGAAGGGGAGGGAAGGAGGCTGAAGGATTAAATACACAAAGACAAATAAAACATCCTTCAAATTCCGCTTTTTAGAACAATTTTGGAGACCTAGGGAGGAAAAAGGGTTCTGTAGGTGTGAATTATTACAATAATATTATTGTGTGAATTATTACAATAATATTACTGTGTGAATTATTATAACTTCTGTGAAGTTAAAATGCCTCCTGAAGACACTCAGTTCTGCCATCTCTCTTGTATTGCCAACAGCAGAGCATGGAAAGGCTCTAGTTTGGGGCTTTTGTGTGATTATATATCTTTCTTTTCAAGGCAACAACAAAGAGATCCAAGTTAAACCCCCAGGCCTGCTAAGTATCATCTTACCTGGAATTGTCCAGTTGGCTTCCACACATTTCCCAAATTGCTTTTATGCATTGGTAATATTTTACTAATTTTTAAATCACAAACCAAACCAAAATTGGAAGATTTGGATTCTCAAAAGTTTATGAATCTTCACACAAAAATCAGTGTGATCTTTGAAATGAAAGATGACTGGTTTTATTAAACCTTCCACTGAACATCTGGCAATTTGAAACAAAGCAGTAACTAAATGACTGTAAATTAAATTTACAAACAGGATTAGGTATGTGATAATTTTAACTAATATAAAACTGAAAATTAAATCCCTTCTTGACAAATGTCCAATTCATATCAAAGAGACACTCAAATCACTCCCCTCTGAAAATTTTCTCCATTACCAATTAATACAATCACAAATGAATTTTCCAACCAGGAGCTTTTTTTCTAATTTTTTCCTTTTATAGTTCACTTCCTGCTCTCAGAGCCACATTACTGTATGTGCTGAACAGTCCCATCTGCAGCAAATCTCCTCTCCTTGTGTCAGCTTTTCACACACCAAGAGGGAGGGAAAAGCAGCAAAGCTGGGAAGTGTGGCTGCAGTGACAGGGCTGTCCCAGACAGAGGGTGCCCCCAAGGGAGATGAACCCCTGCCCTGCTGGGGCTCCCCTGAGTGTGCCTGCCCTGCCAGCCCCTCACCTGCCCTGGCTGGTGCCCCTGCAGGTGGCTCTGCAGCAGGAACTGCAGCCAGTCGCCAGCTCGGGCACATTCCCTCAGGTAGGACGTGCTCAGCTCCAAGTTGTGCAGTTTGCAGAACTGCATCACCAGGGCCCACTGTCTCCTGGAGTCACTGCAGGTCCTGCATGGAAGGCATGGGGGTTCAGTGTAATACACTGGAATACTTAGCCCAGCTGCTCCTTTCACAGAATCCCTGACTATTCTGAGTTTGAAGGGACCCCCAAAGATCATCGAGTCCAGCTCTGAAGTCAATGGCCCACAGAGGGGATTGAACCCACGACCTTGGCATTATTACAGCCAAGTTTTAACCAGCTGAGCTGATCTCAGGGTCCTGCACACACTGACCCTGCAGCAGCAGCACCAGCACTGCCAGGGCTGCACAAGGGCCACATCCCACTGTGGGGGCTCCCACACTGACCCCCAGCACATCCCACCCCCCAGGGCAGGGACACGGTGCCACCACCTTCTGTCTTCATATCACCTGATCCACAAACGGCAAAGCTCACCCAGCAAAACCCTCCACCCCACACAGTTCTCACCTCTGTATTCCCTGGCACTCAACTGCATCCCAGAAGGCTTCTTCCAGGGAGGGAAGGACTGCAGCTGCTGCTGCCTCGTCACCATCAGCCAACTTTGTTAACTTTTCAACTGTTTAAAAGAACATATTACTATTGCTGAGATGTTGCTTGGGATCAGAGTGAGGGCAGTATTTCCACAGGCACCAGTGGCTTCCCAGTTGGAACCAAGACACCTGCAGACCTGCAGTGAGAAATCTAATTTCTAACATTATCCCTAGGATAAATTAAATGTCTCTACATTTCTGAACACCTGATTTCACTGCAGTTGTAAGACAAACAAGAAAGAGAAAAGAGATTTGGCAACAGACTTTGTTTAACTCTCTATGATATTATTACAACATTAGGCTGAACCTCACTAAACATTAGAGATCCTCAGGCAGCTGTGGGACAGTGTCTGTTAGATCCTGATGCAGTTCTTACTCCATGTTTTATTATATGTTATAAAGTTTTCCTGCCTTATTTGTTGTGACAGGTTCAAAATGCACCTTCAAAATTAGTAAAAAAGAGGAAATCAAAAAAGAACAAAATTCTTAAGATGCTTTTCCTGCATTCCTGGGTCCTCAGGCACCGTCTTCCCATCCCTCTCTGCTGCTCTTCCCAAGAAATCCACAGCCCCCTCTTTCAAACCAGACAAGAGACACCCTTACCCAAAGAGTCTCTGATTTGATTGTGGTGAGATTCCTCCTTTCTAGTTCTGTAGCTGAAAATCATGTTGGCAACTTTGAGATCCACCCTGAGCTTGAGGCTGTCGAGGCCCAGCAGTTCCAGGAAACACACACAGGCTGCTCCTACCGAGGGGACACTGAAGGAGGACAGAGCCAGGGCATGGGCCTCCCTGCCTGCCTGCTGGAGCCTGGAACAGAGGAACACACAGGCTGAGCAAGGGCCTCCCTCCCTGCCTGCTGGAACACAAGGAACACACAGGTTGAGCAAGGGCCTCCCTCCCTGCCTGCTGGACCCCGGAACACAAGGAACACACAGGCTGAGCAAAGGCCTCCCTCCCTGCCTGCTGGAACACAAGGAACACACAGGCTGAGCAAGGGCCTCCCTCCCTGCCTGCTGGAACACAAGGAACACACAACCTTTGGGACCCATTTCCCAACAGGAATATTCCCCTTGCAAACAAGCACCTAAAGGTTTACTCTGAAAGACAATTACAAACCACAAGTTTTGTATTTATAAAAAAATGTAGGTATGAGAATAAAGCCTCACATGATAAGCAAAGTTTACTATTTCATACACTTTGACAAAAACTAAAGCTACTGTAATTGATGTTATAATTAATAAGACACTCCCCTCAGGAGTCTGCATGTAGGAAGTGCCCTTGTAGAGTTTACAATCCACTGCAGCATCAGGAACCTGAGTCTGATTTGCAGATTGTGCTGAGAGGAAAATGTTCCCTAAAGGGTTCTACTGTTACTTTATGGGACATTTTTCCACAGCAGACACTGAAACAGTCATGTGTCCTTGACTATATTCTAAACTATTAAATATATGTTTTAAACTTTAAAATTAAACATAAATATATGTTCTCATTTTTGCCCAAATTTTACCTGTTAGCACGAGAGAAAATGATCTAATTAGAAATTATGAAGAGAAACAAACAGTGACTTATACAACAAATCAGACATTCCAGAAAAAGTGATTTGTTCTGATGTAACTCCTACCAATTCTGAATATACTTAAGGGCAAGTTTAATAAACTGAAGATGTGTAATCTGACTGTATCCTTTTGAACACCTGACTCTGAGGCTTCAGCCAGAAATGTAATTCAATCAACGTCCAGTACATTATCTGCCTTATTAATTTAGCTAAGAAGTGTCACCCTTATGAAACATCAAAGAAAAGGGGCATCTTTTCCTACAAAGTGATTTAGAGGCTCAGGTTCCTAAAGGAAGAGCCCACCTGTGTTTGATACAACTGGAACGTTTCCCTTTCCCTGCTCTACTTGGGCAGATTTTGTTTAGTTAATTCAGAACAAAGTTCAGGTGGTGTTTATTTCTACACTATTGATGCTGGACTGAACAGCCTTCAGGACACCCAAAACTGCCCTGGTCACCCCTTGTTTGCTGCTGGGGAGGGTTAATGTTCCCCCATGGGCTCAACTCTAATTTCTAAACAATTCAGTCAGTCTGGAGGAGCTCACAGCTGTTTGGGGCTCTTGCTCTTTGCCAGCTGCTGGGCCAGGAAGGTGCCGAAGGCGAAGGAGGGGCGCGCGTGGTGCAGGTAGAACAGGAAGTCCAGTCTCTCCAGCACGGCGTGTCTGTTCACCAGCCCGGGGCAGGAGAAGTGGGGGAGCTCACTGGGGGCATCTGGCAACAGGAGCACATTGCAGGAGCTGACAAACAGTTTAATTGAACATTTAAAAATGGCTTTCAGTTACAGGACATGGGATGACAATCAAATCCTTCTCTGGTTCTAATTCAGATCTTGGCATATCCAAACCCCAATGAAATTCCACTTCTTGGAAAATCAGAACTTAAAGAGTCACCTCTGAGACCCTCAGCTTGCTTTCAAAAGACCACAATGCTCTTCTATCTTACATTTAGCAAAACTTCAGTCTGTGAACATTTAATGTAAAAAGGTAACTTAGTTGGGATTTCAGTTCAAAACACAAGTTTAGTAAATTACTTTTTTTGTGAAAGAAATGGCCTTTTGAGTCACTTTACCAGCCAAATCATTCCACTAGAAGACACTTTTTTTCTAGGCTAGGAAAGCATCTAAACCTTGCCCAGGAACATACCTGATGCAGCAAGAGTGTTTGCAGACTGCCAGCCAAATAGTTTGGTGGGGTCAAAGGGCACTAATGACTGAAAGATTGGAAACAAAATACACTGAGTCAGCTTAAGAATTTCACATCACTGTCCTTTAACTCTCAATTTTTATTTCTCTTAGGCTGTTAAAAAACATTTTGAAATTTAAATATTTTAGCTTCTTCAGTATTAAACAACTTCCCACTGAACACTGGAAGAATATCCCTCCCAGACATTCCAGGACTGCTCAAGTTAAACACTGCAGACTCACAGCATTTTAGAATTAAACTGTTCAGAATGGAGCCATAAACTTTAGCTCCAAACTGAGGCCTCCAAGGAAACCACACATGGCCCCACCCTCCAGGCCTGAGCTGCAAACAAGCTTCTCTTTACTGCTGTCCTGCCAAAAAGCACTTTGTTACCTGAAGCAGATGGTAGAGAGAGATATCAGGGGGCAAAATTCCATGAGCAGTGCAGGAGGGAAAGAGAGCAGCCTTGAGCTTGGGGTAAGGGGTCAGGGCCATTTTCAGGAGCTGTGGATCAACTTTCTTTAGAGATTTTTCTGGATCTTCATTCTGAAGGACCTGCATTGCAAGGAAGCAAAATTAATTAATTAAGAAGCAACTGCATTAAGATAATAACAAAACAGTTTCTGAATGTGCCAAACTACCCCAGGGGAATTGACATGCAGTGAAAACACAGAATGTGTTATTTTTTTCCTGAGTTATATCAGACATATCTTCATCAGACCTGCTGCCTCAGGTGGCTGTGCTGTGCTCAGAGCACCCTGTGTGATAAATCTGGTCCCACACAGGGCCCCCCCAAGCATTCCCTGTTGCAAGTGGAGCTGCAGCTGCTGGGGCTGTACCTGGTCGATGCCCCCAGGGCAGTACATGGTGGTGGCCAAGGCCAGCAGGGTCCTGCCCTCCAGCAGGATGCTGCTCACACTGGCCTGGCTGCCAGGAATCAGGACTTGGGCGTTGGCCAGACTCGCCTGGAACACCAGCCTGGGGGCTGACAGAAAAAAGGGAGATTCACTTTCAAGCAAAGCCAGTGTTAAATCATTGATCACACATTACAACCCTTCTCTGACTGTGAAAAGTCCTGAATTTTCTGCTTTTTATTGTTAATACTGATTTTACTCAATTTGCTTTTAAGTACAGAAAAATTTTGAATTTTTCCAAGTCTTCCCCAATACCAAGCCACAGTTTTGTCCTCACAGACTGACTGGGATTGAGCCCCACAGTTTGGCACTCACTCTGTTGGTTCAACTCCTTATCCCACACTGATCACACTTGCTAAAAAAATAGCTTCACTTGGGCTTATTTTTATCTTTTGTTAATGTGTGACTCTGCAAAAGATTAAATGTTTAAAATGTACAACGAATTAAGGGCACAAATTCTACTGATGTTCAGTGACAATAACAAAAAAAAAAAAAAGGAAACATAATTCAAGGGCAGAGAAGTCAAAATCCACCAGAAGGACTAGAAGAAAGTTTACTTTTAATGGGATGTGCTTTTTCTTACGAATTGTCCTTCTTATCAACCTGTTGGGAATGTAATCAAATTTGGGGGTAATGATCACATACAAAGTAATTCTCACACATCCACAGCCTCCAAATCTTTGTGCACACCTTAAGCAGGAATTCTAATCCAAACAGAGATGAGGAAGTGATGGACATGTCAGTGATTTGTCACAGTCAAAAGAAGGTTTTCAGCAGAGCTGAGGATTTAATCCAGCTGGGCCCAGGAGTTAATCCAGCTGGGCCCAGCCCTCAGCTGGAACAGAAACACATCCCCTCTGGATGGAGATTCCTACCTTGGGGATTACTGGCAACTCCTCGACACTGCACCAGGAATTCAAACCAGGGATGTGCTTCCTGCAGCCCCTTGTTATCCAAAATAGGGCAATTTGCAGGGGTTAAACTGGAAATAAATGAACAGCACAGTGAAAACACACTATTTGTGGCCACCCTCTGCTCTGATGTAACACGGCATTAAAGACTGGGAGCACCTGATGGGTGTGATGCAAACCAAAACTGATCTGACAAGTAACAAAAATGACTTGATAGTTCCAATCAAGTTCCAAAGCCTAATATTGCTTTCTCCTTCAAATCCCAATTTACCCTAATTTAGATGGAAACCTGCAATTCTTTATTTGTCAATGTATCAAGAGTGAACTCACTCTTGTGCTCAAGTGACAGTGTTTCTGAATTCTGTAATGCTGAGTTGCTGAAGAGTGAGTTGTCTTGGCACATTTAAGGTTGTGCTTCTTACAGCATTATACTAATTACAACTCTAATTGTTTCCTTTGATGACTGACACACAAGTTAATATTAAGACAACCTGTATAAAGCTTCAAAACACAGCATGAAACCTCCCACACTGCCCCACAGATTTTGTTATCTGACACTGCTGTGACCCAGAAGGTTTCAGTCAACAGACAGAAAGGATTGAGGAAAATTCTACCAACAGCTACTGAAGATTGTGTTTCATTCTTTAATCCACATGGGATTTGAGGGATGAAAAGCACTCCCACCTGTAATAGTCCAGGTAGGTGTATAGCAGGTACTGCAGATTGTGCTCTAAGCAGTGCAGGACAAACTGAGCGTGGAAGTCCAACCCACTGGCAGAGGAGTATTTTGGGACAGGGTGAGGATTCTGCAGGACTCCCCCAAGGCACGACAGTCTCTGGAGCAGGAGCTCAAAATCTTCCAGCTCAGAAGGGACAAAAATTCCCTTTCTGTCAGAAAACAGAAACACAGACATTGATCAGACAGTTCTCTTTTTAACACATTCTGCAGGGTGTTTGCAGTTCAAAAGCAAAGCAGACCTTTCCTTCTCAGGGATTAATTCAGTGCTGAGGCAAACAAAGTGTGCCAGAATGTCTGATGGTGCTCAAACAACACTGTGGTTACCAAAGATCCCTTCAGAGAGAGAGGGGTGAGGACTGAAATCCTGTGTGCTCAGAATTCCCTCCTTAAAGTAAACTGGGCATCAGGAACATCAGCACTGGAAAAGATCCAAGGGCTGGGGGAAGATTTCTCTTGTTCTCATGTTTCTGTTTTCAGTTAACTGAAAGTGCAAGACTAAAATTCAATTTTAATGGTTTGTGCTGTTTCCAAAGAGGGCACTAAATACAATATAGAAATTAATATGCATCAAAGATTTTATTACCTTCTATACCCATCTGGTTTTGGTCTCCCACAGGATGGAGTGTCAGCACTAAGGGCCCATACCTGGCCAGCTGGTTCAGGATCTCATGTCTCATGTAGCTGCTGCACAAGGTGCTCTGGTCAACGATGTCTGGGGTCAGGGTGGGCCAAGAGCCACACAGCCCCTGCCTGGGCTCTGCCTCCTCAAGCCAGGAACAAATGCTGAGCCAATCATGCTGGGCTGTCAAGTGCATCCAAAGAACCTCAGGGTTGCATGCCTTGAGTTCTGTGTTTCAAAAAGGACAAAATCAGCACAAACAAACAATACTGAGGGAAATATTGGTATTTCTTTACATACAGGACCATGGTATGGTTTGGGCTGGAAGGAGCTTAAAGTCTCTTCAGTGTCTGCCATGGGCAGGGACACCTCCCACCAGCCCAGGCTGCTCCAAGCCCTGTCTGGTCTGGCCCTGGACACTCCCAGGGATGGGGCAGCCACAGCTTCTCTGGGCACCTGTGCCAGGGCCTGCCCACCCTCCCAGCCAGGAATTCCTTCCCAAAATCCCACCTACCCCTGCTCTCTGGCAGCAGGAAGTCATTCCCCCTTGTCCCCATGCACCTGTTTTTAATGAACATGGCAAATATGATGCTGAGGTGAAGTGTATTGTCACGGCTTGTCAGAGCTTTATGTTGGCAAGTCAAAAAATAACACCACAGTGCAGTGAGCTTGACAGGCCCTGTCAGCTACCTCCAAACTCCACAGGAAAAACACAGACCCAGAATGCCACAAGACAAAAAGCCATTGTTGCCCAGTTTCTGTGATAAAAGTGCCCTTCTGTGGCAGCTCACAGCCTTCCTTAGAGCAGGGCCAGTCCTGCACAGCTGCAGGGCACCACATCAAAGGTTTTAATGCCCAGAACACTTGCCTTGGTGTGGTTTTCTGGAGAGAAGGATCATGTCCTGGGTTGGCTCATCCCACCACTGAGCCCAGTCCAACATGACCCTGAGCCTCCTGCCCTGGGCCCTGTGTCTGTCCCAGCCCAGCACTGGGGCCAGCACGGCTGCGTGGCCAGAGAGGTCCTGCTGCTTCCTCCACTCGCTGGAACTGCAATGCAGGAGGGAGTCAGTGGGCCCTCTGCTGCTCCCTAATAACCACTCACCACTCTAACAAACAGAGGGGGGTGAAAAGGTCAACAGATTCTCCCAGTCCATTTTGAAGAGCTCTGGAAGTGGCAGAAGGACTGACTTGAATAAAAGGTTTGAGAACCAAAGAATTGCCTCATTTTTCCAGAACTGACATAGCAAATGGTAAGTATTGTAACACTTTTACAATTATTCAACTGTAAAATCATTTTTCCAGGTTACTTTAACTTGCTTGATATCAAGGTTTTAAGAAGTCTATGGATATATGTCAAAAACAGAGCAAACATTCCATCTGAATGTTTCATTTGATTAATAATTCTAATAGTATAATTAATTATTAAAAATTTCTCAGTTATGGAGGGCTCTGTTACCCTGACAACAGTAAGTCATGACTGGGTCTGGATAGAACATGAGAGCAACGGTTACATGATGAGGAAATCTCTCAGTCCTAACATTGACCCTGATTTCTGCAAACAAAGACCAGTGTGAAATTAATGACATTAAGACTGTATTTGTTAGTGCAGTAAATCATAGAGAATGTAGAAGCCAGGACATTTTAAATCCTATTAACATTATTAATTAATAATTAAAAGTGTTAACCCAAGTTACCTGGAAAGAGACTGAACCTCTTTATTTTCCTGGAAGGATTCCGAGTAAAAGCTTTCAACCTGATGCACAAAGTCTATCATTTTCTTCTCTTTCTCAGAAAAATAATTTTCTTCTCGTAAAACTTTCACCTTTAATTCAAATTAAAGTATTACCTCCAATTGTCATTTTGATCTACTTTTAATATATTCAAGTTGTAAATGACCCTGCAAGTGCAAACAGTTACCAACTGCAGGAAAAACTGCTGGAAGCAGAGGACAACACACTTAAAAGGACAAGAGGACTCCACACGGTGTGCAAGGACATGAGAGCCAGAGCAGAGCCCGGACAAAGAAATAGCATTTTAACCAATTTTTACTTTAACTCCAAATATGAAGGATCATGGGCACATCAGTGGCACGTTTCAGGAACTGCCAGGATGGAGGGACACAACCTGCCTGTCTGCTCTGAGTCCAGTGTGATGGTTTCCCTCAGCACAGACAGGAGCTTCAGACCTGAGAGCAGGACAGGAGGAGCCTTTGCTGCACTCACCAGCAGGTCCCTGACGTGTTTGTCCTCTGTGTGGAAACAGATCTTGTGCAGTTCCTCCTTCACATCAAAGCCCTGCAGGAAAGGAGACACCCATGGCATCCAAACTGCAGCTGCACATGGGTGGGATAAATGCCCCTGGCTTCCCTTCCAAAGCAAGCTCCTGATATTCACTCAGCAGCTCCCAGAGGTGTCCCAGAGACCTGGCTGGGTCTCCAGCATGTCTGGTGCAAACCCTGTGCCCTTCAACACCCCACCTGCCAGCACCACCTTTGCTTTGGGAACCTGACATCACCCCCCCAAACGGGCTCCCTCAGTGTCCTGGGGCACCAGGGCTCAAAGCAGCTCCTTCAAACAGTTAATTTGCACTACAACACCTGGATCTGGAGGAATCTCATCCACAGGCCCCCTGAGCTCCCTGCACTCCCAGCACTCATTCACTTCATCAGTCACAGAGCGAAGAGCCACAAACACCTCTCACCATGTTTCTCAGCAGCTCTGAGGCCTCTCTGGTGTTGTCCTTCAGCAGACAGTCATAGACCAGGTTCAAGCCTGTCTGAAGGAACTCCTGCAGGTTCTCAGCAGGGTGCTGATGCACTCGGAAGAAGATCTGGGCCTCTGGGATTTTGTTGCTTAAGATGGCCTGAGCAATGACTTCCTAAAACAGAGCAGAAATGCAACCAACTCACCTGTCTTCAGTGGTACTGCCTTTATAATCCTTATAATGATTTTTCCCCCAATACTTCAAGATAGTTCCACATTAATAATCTCCTTAAATATATTTTAAAAGAACAGTAGAAACTGATTCCTCATTTTTACCTCTGGTGTCAGTTTTTCCCACATAGGGCTCTCTTCTATCTCAGGCAGGTCTTCATCCACATCACCTTCTGTGTGCACTGGGTTGATTTGTGGGTATTTTCTCAGGAATTTTCTCAGTTTGATAATGTAATCAGTTAGAATATCTGCAGCCTTCTGCAGGAACTCGTCGGGTTCTGCCAAGAGCATTCAAGGTACCAGTTAAACAGCAATGGACAAGACAGGACTTTAGTGTTTGGCAATGCTGAATGTTCTCCTGCTTGATGAACAGAAACACCTCAGAGGGAAGAGCATGTCAGCTCTTTCACCTGCACAGGCACTGACAGGACAGTCACAGCCCCACCAGTGCTCCCTGCCCTCACTGAGGGATTTTATCCCTCACACCAGCAAGTAAGAACTGCAATTTCATATTAATCCAACCAATTATTAGTCAGGTTAAGCCCCCTGCAAAATGCAGGGATGAATATCCTTCATTCACTTAACTCCAGCACTTTCTTTTGTTAATTTGGGGCAAATTAAAGCTTTCAGTTAAAAATGAAGTTGCTGTTCTTACTTAACAAAACAATGACACATTATTACATATGCCCCAAAGGAGTAACTTTACCCTCTGTGTGCACAAAGATTTCTTCCAGTTGCCTGGTAAGGAAGGTCAGGGTGAGGTTCAGGAGCTGCTCAGAGAAGGGTTTGCTGGGAGGCTCCATGTCACTCTCTTGGATTGCTGAGCACAGCAAGTTTAACGCTGGCCTGAGCTCTTCCAGGTCTGCAGTGGGGACAGACAAAGACCCAACATCTGCACTGTGCCCCACGGTGGAGCCCCAGAGGGAACGGCGGGGCGGCCGAGGGCCCGGGGCAGCTGCAGGATCTCCTTACTTGTCAGGTAAGCCTGGGATGCAGCACTGTTGGACTGCCCAGGGCAGGGAGCAGAGAGACTGAAAACACTTGCTTTGCTTTTCAAAAACAAGTCCACTGTGTCCAGCTGGCGATTTTCCAAACCTGCCTAGACAAACATGCAGAGCAACAATTACGCATGGATTCTGAGTGCTACACGTTGTATACTCACTGCTGCTCTCCTCTGGCTTTGTAAGAATGATATAATAAACACAAAGATCTAGCTCCAAGGATTTCTTTAAATATTTGACATTTTACAAGAGGACAAAAACTGTTGCAGGAACTGGTAAGTATGTTTTTAGGTCCAATCAAAAGGAATTTTTGAGCATTGCTTAATTTAAAATTCTGGTTTCTTTTATTAATGTGCATTAACTTTGTTACTGTATTTCTATTTTTGGGTTATTCATCTGGATTACTTACGGGTTTTATTGTTTATTTAATAATCAAACCACTTCTTTTTGCCCCTAGGTTTACAGTGTACTTCTGCTTGTGTCTAAAACCACCAGTAACATTGCATAAACTGCATGCATTACTTGAAAGAAGTATTTTTGCTGTTTGTAAGACATGAAGCAGCTTTCCTTACCTCCAGGGCATGGATTGGGATGGAACATCTCTCCCACCCATTGAGGTGACAAATGGAATCCACGACTGCAGCGCTGCCAAACATCATCAGTCTGTTCAAAAACTCCTCCTGAGTTACCCCAAACAGAACTAGGGACAGACCACGCTCTAAAGAGTCAAACCATAATTAGAGATATTCATTAGTAAAGCATTTCTATCCACTGCCTCTCTCCCCAAAGGATGACACAGACCTGCAGTGGCTCCGTTTGGGTTTCACCTCAGCAGTGCAAGAGACATGAGCCAAGAGCAGCCAGGCTGACAGGGAAGAACACCCCTAACCCCCCCAAACGCTGTGTGGGAACAGTGCCAGGCCCCTCACCTGTGAGCAGCAGGCAGAGTGGCACCTCTGCACTGCACTCCACATAAACGCTGCTCGGGCCAAAGTGGGAACTCCTCACATCCTGGGACTCAAAATCCCAGAGTACAAGGGAACACCCCATGTCCTTTGTCACCACCACAAACACAGCCTTAGCTCCAGTGACCAGTTTGCACTCCAGTTTCACCAGTTCTTGTGGTGCTCCCACGGGGATTTGTGTCCACTGCTGTCCTGCCCCACCCAGGGCTGTGCCGTGGCTTTGGAAGGGTCTGGAAGCTGCCCAGGTAACCCGTGGGACAAAGGCCACGATCTTCTCTGGATCCTCATAAATTTCAGGATCATGATCTTCAAGATGGGTAAAAAACTGATACCAAGGTAAATTCAAGTCATCCTCCAGATCTGGAGAACCTGGTCTTCTCCTCCTTACTCTGTCCCACAGGGAGGATAAGTGTGCCTTCCAGGACCTGGGGAGGAGAGAGAAGGTACCTGAAACACCAGCTATTGCTCTAAGAATAATGCAGATAGTTTCCCCAGTGAAATAAAATGCATTTTAAGCTTAGAAAATCCATTCAACACCTGGCATTTTAACCTGAACACAGCCTATTTATTTCTGTTTAAATGCTCTCTGCAGTCAAGCTGAGTGATCTCACCTGCATTAACTGACAACATCATATTTACCATTTTTTGTAGAAAATTTTCTCACAGAAAAGGCCCCCTCCCTTAAAAAAACCTAGAATTAAATTAATTCTGGACTTGAGTATTGATTATATTTACATCAAGTTATAATTAACATGTTTTATCAGTATTAATACTTCTAAGATGAAGAGTCACGACCAATTAAAATGTTTTACATGAACACAGTATTTTGAAGGCCACACACACAAACAATGAGCTGTAAGGTCCTTGGGATCCAAAACATCTGCCAATACTGTTTAAAGGTAATCCCTTATCAGCACTTCCTGTTGGGAAGCTGTTCAGTGACACACGTAAAGTTCTCTCAGCCCCTTCACAAACATCACCCTCAATTCAACAGATTTCGAGCAGAATGAGTTGATCTTACTTATCAAAACTCCAGCTGAGCAAAGCCCAGGAGTTTGCCCTCCGTGCTGCAGAGCAGGCAGAGCCCAGCCTGGCCCAAAGGCCCTGCCCTCGTACCTGTCTGTGCGGAACGGCCGGGCCAGGCGCTCCATGCTGGACTCGGAGCTGCCAAGCTCATCCTCGTCCAGCCCTTCAGGAGGCTCCATGGGAAGACTCTCAGGATCCCTCTTACAGAGCAAGTGCTCAGGGAACTGCCTGTAAAGAAGGAAAAACTCATTTTCACCTCCCTCTGGCAATTTTTTTGCTGTTTAACCCCTCCAGGAGCTCTCAACAAAGCAGTTTCCTCCCGGGTTCACAGAACCCACAGGAGGTGTCCAGGTGGGCCACCAAACTCAGCCACAGCCTGGCCCCAATTTATCAAACCAAACCAGCACAGCCCATCAGGGGCTTCATAATCCCAGCCCCACAGACTCCTGAAAGGTGCCCACCCACCCCTGGCACTGAGAGCACTGTCCTAACCTTCCTAGGAAAAACAGAGCCCAACACAAAGGGGTTGTACTTGTTAACATACTTTAATAGATAAATTAAAATAAATAGATGGTAATAGATAGATTTGCTTTTGTTGAAGTGTCAAGAGTGCACACAATAAAGGACAAACTTTAAACAAACAGGAAGTTTCTGCTCTACCACAGGGCCAGAACTCAAACCAAAAACCTGACAGCACCTCAACCACTGCAGGACTGAGATTGGGCACTTCCTAAGGTTAGTCCAGCCCAAACCCTTCCTTTAGGAACTCACCATACCTGAAGTAGCTGTTCAGCCCCACAGCCAGGGCACAGTGGGCAGCACTGAGCACCACAGCCATGCTGAGATCCTGGGACACCCTCAGGGCAGTGAGAGGGGCTGGCAGGGCTGGGCTGCTGCCCCCAGCCTGCCCTGCCCCCTGGCACAGGGCTACGCTGACCTTCCCCAGGCTGGCACCGTCAAAGGAGTCAAAGATGTCTTTGCCCAGTGTTAAGGAAAGCCCCAGGGCTCGGTGTCCAACAAACAAGCTGCACAGGAGGGGAAGGTGGGGAACGTCTGCAACTTGTGCTCCAAGCTCTGCCCCACACAGTAAGTGGAGTGTTTGTTTTCTGGGATCAGCAGAGGATTGTGCTGCACAAAATGCAACCTGTGCCATCCCAAAGGAGTTACTGGTACTGGGAGGGAACTGCCCTGGCAGTTCTGTGAGGAGGAAAAGGTCACCTGGCTGCACTGCCCTGTCCCAGGTGTCAGAAAACACCCACACAGGTGACATGGAGTACCCTGTGGAACAGGCAGGTCTGACCCTGCCCAGCTCACAGACCTGGCTCCAGGCTGGGATCCCTGTGTGGGACAGGCAGGTCTGACCCTGCTCAGCTCAGCTCACAGACCTGGCTCCAGGCTGGGATCCCTGTGTGGAACAGGCAGGTCTGACCCTGCTCAGCTCAGCTCACAGACCTGGCTCCAGGCTGGGATCCCTGTGTGGAACAGGCAGGT